>CM055281.1:11674621-11706328 GCA_029237695.1 Conchocele bisecta
TAGTCTATATTGTTCAAACAAAGCTACGATAATATGAAGTGTTAAATTTTTATTTTTCATGTTCTATGAGGATTCACATTCATGTGTAGATAGTTGCAATACTTATCACATCTTTGACACATTTCCGGGTATTTTTTCTGTATTAACACAGCTCGTGTACTAGCAATGTATATATATTCAAGCTATCTTCACATTGTGTCGTGTTTTGTGCTTAGTACAATGTGCAAGTGACGATAACTGGAATATATACATTGCTAGTGCAGCATTATTGCATTTGTTTATTTGTGTCAATGACTTTGGTAGCCTTACCACAGTCATTGATACAATTAAACGTTCCTAGCTATGGTGTACGAACGGGGTCAAAACTAAACTTACAGGTGCAGCTATAAAAATATACAGCTGCACCTGTAAATGTACAGGTGTAGCTGTAACAAGAGGGCCATGATGGCCCTAATTCGCTCATCTGATTCCATGAACACCAGAGGAGAATGTGACATTGAGTTCATATGTGTTGTAAAACAAGTGTGCTATTTTTAGATGACGGTCATCTTGGATTAAGCGATGACTCTCATTTTACCAAATCTGAAAATGCTTCACCCAAGGATCTTAACTTACTATGAAGTTTGGCCAGCATCGGTCATGTGGTTCCTGAGAAAAAGAGGTTAAAAATCTTGAATAAATGGACCTTTTGGAGGCCATCATGGATGACATAATCATCCGATTCTGACAAATATTGCACCAGAGCAATCGCCTCACTGATACCTTCAATTTGATATATGACATGCGCATATTTGGTAAAAAATAAATTTTGACCCCACGGGCCACGCCCATTTTTGACCCCGGGGTCACTACTTTAACACATTTGAAAGAGCATTCTTCGTCGATCATTCATACCAAGCTTCGTCGAAATCCGGCTGGCAGTTCATGAGAAGAAGATTTTTTAAGAATTTGTGCTATTTTTAGACGGCGGCAATCTTGGATTAGCGACGACCTCCGTTTTAACAAATCTGAAAAAGTTTGACCCATGGACCATAACTGTGAAGTTTGGTCACCATGGGCCAAGCGGTTTGTGTGAAGAAGAATTTTGACCTTTCGGCGGCATGACATGACCATCCAATTTCGATAAAATAATGTACCAGAGTGATCGCCTCTTTGATACCATCGATTTGATATAGACATGACCATATTCGGTCAAAAATAAAATTTGACCCCAATTTGACCCCACGGGCCACGTCCATTTTTGACCCCGGGGTCACCATTTTAACAACTTTGAAAGAGCATTGTATATCGATCATTCCTACCAAGTTTTGTCGATATCCGGTTGGTGGTTCTTGAGAACATTTTAGCACATTTGAAAGAGCATTCTTCGTCGATCATCCATACCAAGGTTCGTCGAAATCCGGCTGGCTGTTCATGAGAATATTTTTGAAGAATTTGTGCTATTTTTAGAAGTTTGGTGACTATAGGCCCAATGGTTATCGAGGAGAAGACGTTTGAAAACGTTCACGGACGACGGACGACGACGGACGGACGACGACGGACGACGGACACATCGCGGTAACAATAGCTCACATGAGCTTCGCTCAGGTGAGCTAAATAATACAGCTGCACCTGTAAAAATACAGCTGCACCTCTAAAAATACAGCTGTAGCTGTAAAACATACAGCTGCACCTGGAACCTGTAAGTTTAGTTTTGACCCCGTTCGTACACCATACCTAGCACCGACTTAACGAAATTCATATGTAACGAGAACACAAGATACAGACACACACAGCAAAAGGCAACGTGTGCACAACTACTGTCGAAATAACAGTCGTGCTCAACGGCCAGCAATGATCGGGAATACAATAACACTACTGGAAAAACTCATGAACAGTATGGAACGCCAACTCTACATAAACTCAAATAAGTATTGCTAGCACTAATTTATTTATTTGAGTTTATGTAGATTTGGCGTTCCATAGAACAAGCATTTCAAAGATGCCACACGGCATATCTTGCAGTCGCCAGTCAGCACAAATATTAAAATTACAAGACAAACTCTAACTTGAAAATCAGTCCTTGCCACTGAAATAATAGCAAGCACTGATTTTCAGATTAGATTACATATCAAAGAATAATCTGTATCAGCAAAACCTAATTCAAGTCAACGCTGAGGCGCTATGGTGCTATGGCGATTATATAATACATGTACTTTCGTTTCGTCCGATGTTTGATAAGGGCGTGGGAGGGGACGGGTGTAATCATTACTGGGTGTTTGAGCAGTTATCTTTATATATGGAGAATATATTTTATTCTCAACACATGGCAACATAAATAGTTTTGGTCGACATTTGTAGAGAATATAATATATTCGACATATATAGCATCGGTGTTCGGCTTTAGTATTGAACTACTCTCCAAATGTGCATGTATCCATAAATCTACTGTCTGTTTCACATTTTTCTGCCGACGAACTTTTGGCTATTAAACATATTAAATATAACAAATATTTAAATGTAAATACTTTTTCACCAATAACAAAAAAGTCACCCTGCCCAAAAATTATACATGTGTATTTAAATATTTTTAAGATTTAATGTGTTTAATGGCCAAAAGATCGTCGGCAGCAAAACGTGGAACAGACCGTAGACAGATACCCTACTGTAATAATACAACCATACATGTACATATATGTGTAAATTGGCGGTTATTTTAAATGTACATGTAATATCTTGCAGTGACGATATCCCAGATTTACAGTGGAACCTCTATAAATGGAACCAACCAACAATATCCCAGTTTAGAGAGGTTCCACAACATACTGATTGACAAACAATATTTACATGTACATATATGAGCTACATTCATCAAATAAAGGTGACTAGACGCAGGTCTTAATAACGGTTAAATTTATTTCGTGTGGCAGACTAGGGGCCGGTTTCACTAAACTTCATACGACTAAAATGTTCGTAATTGCAAATTTAGGATCCTCTGGAAATTTCAATTGATGGATTTAAATTTATTGAGCCTATGTATGCTCAATAAATATAAATATTGTTTACAATAAAACATTGTTAATGTGAAATGTACAGACTATCATAATTTTGCTCTGACGAACATTTTAGTCGTACGAAGTTTAGTGAAACGAGCCCCAGAATCCCACTCGGTAGCAGATGTACTGTATATGAACCCACTAAAGCATACTGTCTGTTTCACGAAACCTGCCCAAAATTTACGGCAGTATAAGCAATGCAAAAATAATATGTTTTTCTATAATATTAAATTTTATCAAAATTTAAGAATAGTATGAGCGCATCGTGACATTTGGTCAAATGTTGATTTTATTACGAAAAGTTGATTTGTCTATGGGAATTTACATTGGGGAAAGAAGGTGGATGAGCTGAGGGAACTTGTTTTTTCGTAACAAAATCAATATTGAACCAAAATTCACAAAATAAAAAGAGGGCTCAAATTTAACATAATACGCCAATACGCAGCTTATCTGGAGCGCTGCAACCGTTGACAATGTTCTAGAATCCAACTGTGTATGTGGACTAAAATTACCTGGACTATTATCACTGACTACCTTTCGCACACCTGAGGCCCGCTTCACTAAAGTTCGTACGACTAAAATGTTCGTAAGTGTAAATTTAAGATCGTCTGTAAATTTGAATTGATGGATTTACATTTATTGAGCATAGGCTGCTAGCAGCCTATGCTCAATAAATGTAAATCCAGTAATGGTTTACAAGAAAACATTGTTAATGTGAAATTTACAGACTATCATAATTTTGCACTTACGAACATTTTAGTCTACGAAGTTTAGTGAAACGGCCTCCTGGTCATTGGACGGCCTCATTTTAGTGTAATAATTATTTTATTATATGACCCATATTACAGCAATGAGAACATATATGACACAACGACGCACGGATTGCCGCATGCTTTGATTGCGTGATTGCATAAGAATATGAGTCTCGGACGTTTCTCGTTGGGCGAGAAGAGTCCGAGAGTGTTCGAAATGTGATATTCACCTGGATATTCACATTTCGAATATCATTCTCGGACTCACAACCTTGAGCGGTCGGACGTGGTTCGTATATAAAACAAAGCATCATTCCTGAAGACACAGTGTGGCCAAATATGATCAAAATCGGTGAAGCGGTTCATACGTTATTGCATAAACAAAACAACGTCAACACATTTGACTTACATATAAGGTGAATATAAGTCCTCAGTGACATTGACCTTGGGCGGTCGGACGGAGGTCGTATGCAAAATACCATCGACTGATTTCATAATATATTAAATGTCGGTGTGACTGGATAAATGGGACGTTTGAGATCAGCGTAGATCCAGATCAGTCTGTGCATCCGTTCACTATTTTATCAATCGTGGATCCGCCATGCTTTCAACACGTAATTTTGATCGTTATCAGGCTACATGAGTGTGCTATTTGATGACGGGCTACACCGGTCACAAATCCGATAATCCCCATTTCTCAAGTCACAGTCACAAATTATCCGGGGGTTCTTCCCTCCGGGGATTCTGGGAAGCGGGAAAGCTGTCATCAGATGAGGTTTTCATCTCCCCAATCGCCATAAATGAACCCGACGTCAGCGGCGTTAACGAGGAATCCAACGTCAACGAACAAAGCACGTACTTTGACGTTGCTTCACACCCCCCCCCCCCGCTCATCATTGCCGAGTCACCGGCAAATAGCCCTAAAACTTCCCCCCATTGTTAAATCGCCGTCATCATGCAGTGGATACAAGTCAGGGGCGTCGGAACAGGTCCGGCAGGTCCGGCGACCGCCGGATCAATAATTTTGACATATTTGGAATTTACATTTTGTAAAGAAAACGGAATGTAAATAGTTTTGTCTGCTATTTTTCTCGTTTCTCATCAGAAATGTATGTTGTTACCACTCAGTTGTACCGTCTCGGCGAGACGGTTCAACCGAGTGGTAACAATACACTTTGGGTTGGTAGCGTGGGTAGCTAGATACGCCGGACCAATTTTATTATGCTTCCGGCACCTCTGCAAGTGCGTAAGACGTTCATAAATAAGAAAACAGACCGTGATGCAATGGAGAACAAAGCTCGCTTAAAACACGTACGAAAACAATAATAAATTTAAAATCACACAATGGGTAAATAAAAACGAACAAAACCCTTGACGTCCTACAATGGAACTGTCAGGGATTCACACTGAACCAGTACTAAGGCAGAGTTAATTCAAGAAATAGAGGAATGGGACCGGACGTCATTTGCCTGCAGGAAATATATAAACGTATAGAATTAAAGGGGTACACACTCAGAACACGTACAGCGCATAATAACATAAGGAGCGGGATAGGAATGTATGTATATTATAATTAATCAAAGTACTGAAAGTACTGACTGGCGGGAGACAAGTAGCCACTTGTGAATTTGCATACTCAGAAATTCCTTGTTAGAAATATATTCGATGTTGATTATTGGATGTACAATCTGCAAATTTGGAGAACTTGATCAGTTACTGGTGTTTGTAAAATACAGCCTGCTCTAAACACAAATAGGTTTTACGAGGTATATTGCAGACGTATTATGTGAATTTCTTTCAAAATTATGACTGGGCGTAGGCCTACATACGTGTATGCTGCATGAACGGCAAAATGTTTTCATGAATTTTGTTTCGCTCACCCAGAGGGTAATTTTTCGAAAATCGCCCGTAAACCACAATATGAAAAAGAAATGGCTTTCGACGTCGCATTGCGACTGCGTGGTACACGATACGAGGGGCGTCTCAATAACAGCAATTTGTTCTCTTCAAAAGTAAAGTTGGGCATGCCAACTATTTTACACATAATGTTGAGCATTGCCGTTGCTATTAATAACTTGCTTTCAGTTCACTCGCTGACTTTAAATGTCACCTGACTGTTGTTAATTGCGAACGCAACTTGAGCCTATTGAGACGTCCCCCGATGAACAGAGAGCCACTTCCGAAAGTAGACCCGTGCAAACGGTCAGAATCACGATCCCAATAGCGTGTAGACAGTATGTCTCCCGCCAAAAACGAAGAAGAAGAAGAAAATAACAATCTTAATAAATGGAGTAAAAATATATAGTAAAACTGGAAATATAGACATACTAAACGTCTACATATCGCCACAGGCAACAACAAACTTCAAAGACATATATATTTCAACGCCCCCAATAGTCTATGGGACCCTGACCGTGTAAGTAATTGTACACGGGGTAAAAAACTAGTAAAACTCTTAGACGAGACCAACTACATAATGCTTAATGACGGACGATACGCGTACGACTATTCCTCTGGCTTTAACTCCACGAAAATAGGCACCACGCCTGATATAACAGTGGGAAGCCCAAGTATAGCCCAGAAAACTACATGGGACCCACTTAAAACCACATTAAGCAGTGACAATTACCCAATAAAAATAGTTATTTCTACCCAATACCACAAAGCGGATAATGAAACTATGCCCAAATGGAAACTTGATAAAGCAAATTGGGAACTATTTACTAATATGGACGATATAAAACTTAACCCCAATAACTCCCTTGATCCGTCACTCTCGAATAACGTGACCTCTATAAGCGAACAAATAACGACTGCTCTACAGGAAATCAGCACAGAATACATACCCCGCACAAGTGGCAAAATGCACAATTGACCCACCAATCCCTGGTGGACTCTAGAATGCACAGAGGCAATCAAACATAGAGCCATCTGCGTCCGCCGCGCTGGCGTCAGTTCAGCAACGAGCACCCCCAAACAAAAGAAAAACGCAAAGAAGAATATGAAAATGCCAAAATAAAAACAAGACAAACACGAGAAAACGCTAAACAAGAAGGTTGGAAAACGTTCATCTCACAAATAACACATAACACATAACTGGGACAAATGATTTTGTACCTTCGGACATCTGCGTAGTTTCATGAAATCCGTTTACATGTACTCTGAAAATTTTGTCAACCTTTGACTTTATTTATGAAAACTTATGCCAGACGTCTAGACGTATTTCATGAAATTACGCAGATGTCCACAGTGTGCTATTTGGTCAGAAGCTACACTGGTCACAAATCACATAAGCCCCATTTCTCCAGTCACAGCCACATATGAGGCACGCCATGGGATTTTGTACCTTCGGGCATCTGTGTAATTTCATGAAATACGTTTACAAAATTTAATAATATTTTTGCATAAATAAACACAAAAGTTGACAAAATTGAGTTGAGAACATAAGGAATTTAATATTGTAAATTTTGTAAACGTATTTCATGAAATTACGCAGATGCCCGAAGGTACAAAATTCCATGGCCTGCCTCATATACAGATGAGCTAGCACGGGATCAGTGGAGCTGTGGGATTGACAATCCTGAAATGGTATTAGTAGACAGTCTACCAGATACCTTAGAGTGAGGTTTGTTGTTTGTTTGGCTAACTAATGGTATCGGACCTCAACCAGACCTGTGTCGACGTAGCAAGCATTGGCACAATCGTATATAAAAGGTACATGCCCACTCTGTAAGCACACAATGTTCTTTATCGTTAACATTTTAGGGAAACACTGTTATCGCTCCTGATATAAGTGTCGACATTTTCCGTCTGATATAACATGTATAATAAGGTCTAAAACAAAAGTCTTGTGGTGCGGGGAACCCGACCCTACCTAGCAAAACCCTACCCCTGACCCTATACTTTTTTGGCCGTTTTAAAAGAAAAATCATTTTCGTTCCTTATACTGCTTAAAAACGGGCTTTGTGGCAGACTTTTGCGTACTTTTTGAGCGCTAATATTTAAAAAAAAAATGAAAACAAAGATTTTCCTACCCTCCCTATCTAGCTTTTTCTGGACCGTTTCCCGCACCACAATACTTTTTTGTTTAGGCCTAATGCCAATACATACGTGGGGTAGTGGTGAATGAATGTTTATTTATCTAGAAAATGTCTCAGATGATGATTCCGATATAAAGAACATGTTGTGCCTACTGAGTGGGCATGTACCTTTAACTTTAAGCCGGTATACGGCGATAGTACCTATGCGCTACATAAAGGAAGTTAATGAATGTATCTGATATTGACGAGCCCTATGCAGTTGTCCCCTGGTCTACCAATAATCATGATAATGGTAAAAGCATTATACATAGATTAATAGAAAAAATGCAGCTCGCCCATACGACCTCACAAAGGGTTATAACGCAACAAATAAGTGTGTAATTAGTATATACGATCACGATCTACAGTATTTATATTACAAATGTCGACTGTATGGTTCGTAGGGCTGCAGTGGTTAATACATGTAAAATCATCAAATACATTCGTTCTATTTATGTAAAATCATCGAATATATTCATTAGGCCATAACATACTTTGGACCACAGATATCACCGCTTCAGAAAACTCGCTGCGTGCTAAGCATTTTATCGTCATGGAGAAATAAAATATTGCAAATGCGCCACATAATCAATAACAAAAACACGGTAACTACCATGCAAACATATTTTAAATCCAATAATGTCTGACGAAAATCTTGTGATTTTTCAAGTCTAATGAGGTGATAGTAACATAATAGAACATAATTATATGCATCTGCCAACTGGAAAAGAATAAGAATCAAACATCTCAAAAACAAAGATTTATGTAAAAAATCAGAATCGAACATCACAAAATATTTTTTTAAATCTCTCCGCTGTCCCAGGTCACATTCCGCTAACCTCGTGTCTGAGAACCGACGTACTTTTCTACGGCCTTGTATTTATGTAGAATCATCACTCATGTAATTTTGTATGAATTATGTTCTTTATTTCAAGATCCTGTAATAAATTTCTTGTGGAATAAACATATATCTAAGATACCACAGTGCTCCAGATAAGTTTTGTATCTAAAGAATATTATACCCCCATATTTCAAATTGAATGCATATTTTACTTTTGTAAATGTATTATTGATTTTCTTTCTTTCTTCCTTAACAAATGATAAACAAATAAAACAAATTTAAAATCTTATTTGAGCTACAAAAAGGAAACACTGTTTGCTTTTTGCAGCTCAACTAAGTAAATTATCAACTTTATTACAGTATTTTCACTACTCAGTTTGAAAATCAATGCGTATATTCACATTTCTGTGAGTATTTTGTACTCCCACCATTGATAATCAACGCGAATTCTGCTAAAATAAGTGCGTAAAATACGCCAATACGCACCTTATCTGGAGCGCTGATACCACAGTATTGTTGTGTCATCTGGTAAAACCGTAATCAAACTAATTGTTAATAAACAAAATCACCATGTCAACATCACTGACAAAATGGTAGCTTCTATTGTAAACACGGAATGTGTGACACAATATTAGTTCAGTTAGAGAACTATTATTAGAGACGTTGTCGCATCAAACAAACGGACTATAAAATGCTGTCTGCGGCAATGGTAACATTGGAACCGAAACATTGAAAGTTAGATTGTGTCTGTTTGTAAGCATAGTCGGTTACGGCGAAACGTTGAAAGCTAGATTGTATCTGGCTGTAAACATTAGCGGTTGCTGTCTGAATTGTGATTGTATACGTTGAGTTGCCTGCTGGTTTTGCAGGTGTATGATCAAACACAAGTTTCCTCCCGCCATCTTCCACAGTCACTGTTGATGTGATATCGGTCTCTTGCTGATTATACTCATACTTCTCTTGCTGATTATACATTGTACTCATATGTCTCTTGCTGATTATACATTGTACTCATACGTCTCTGGCTGATTATACATTGTACTCATACGTCTCTTGCTGATTATACATTATACTCATACGTCACTTGCTGATTATACATTGTACTCATACGTCTCTGGCTGATTATACATTGTACTCATAAGTCTCTTGCTGATTATACATTGTACTCATAAGTCTCTGGCTGATTATACATTATACTCATACGTCCCTTGCTGATTATACATTGTACTCATACGTCACTTGCTGATTATACTGAGCATGGCAGATACAACAAGAGTGCCGCAAGTCACAAAATACGCCCGTCGAATATGGGCCAGACAGCGAAGATGCAGAAATGTGAAGCTGTCACCAAGGCAAGAAACATTAATGAGAATTTGAAAATCTATAGCATTATTTCTTCATCTCGTTGTGCTAAACATGTATACTAATTAGGCAGAGATAGAAAAGTAGAGTGTAAAGTAGAAATGATAGGGAATTGGATACAATAATGTAGAAAAAATGGCTAAGTCAAAAAGGTGATATTGTTGTTAAAACATATTATTTCGACATAAAAACACAAACGTGCACATCATCAATATGTGTAGAAGACGTGTGTATAGTTTCAGAACGATCTACTGAACAGTTTCGGAGGAGTTGTGTACACAAACTCTGTACCGTATATAGAATTGTATAGAAAAATGTAGAACAAATGGCTAAGTTAAAAAGGTGATATTTAAAAAAATATTTTTCGCCATAAAAACACCAAGGTGCACATCTTCAATATGTGTAGAAGACGTGTGTATAGTTTCAGATCGATCGACTGAACGGGTTCGGAGGAGTTGTGTACTCTGCGCTTTTTCTTCAGCCGCCCGCCCGCCCGCCCGCTCGCCCGCCGTGTGGTATAACATAATACGTACCGTTTTTTTAAAAACGGTCGTATAAAAACGACTGCTTCGTGCAGCACAACTTCTACTACTTGAATATATTTTCACACGACCTGGTCGGTCTGGTAGGTCTGGTAGGTTTGTAGGTTGTTTCTTCACGTAGTTTTCCCTTCCTAGGCAGTGAAGAAAACATGCCCACCTTTCCAGGTGTATCATGCTGATATGTGATGTCATTATCTATGGTGGCCATATATTCGTATATATTTGCAGTTTCATCGGATGTGAGGATTTTACTTTTCACAACGATGTCCGTGAACTCCATCACGGGAACTAGCGGCAGTCTCACTAGGAACAGCGCGAGACCCATCTCCCGGCGAATATCGATCGCATTGGTTTCAGTAATATTCTCTTTAGACACTGCCCACTTTTGTAGCGCTTTGAAAATGTCTATTTCTGGTGTACATATCTCGTTTTTGCATAAGATACGGCATACTGAACTGAGCGAAAGAGAACAAAAGTCAGGTGCTGTCATGACTGCATCGGCATTTTCGAGAATGTAGGTCAAACACTTATCTGCACAATAGTTTTCTTTGTAAGATTGTGCCTGCTCAAACAGAGTACAAGCATTGGCAGTTGAGATACAACTGTTCATCTCTTCTGAACATTTAGCCACCAATCCGTGTAAGCTGTACTTCGTGGCAGCGTAGAGACACTCAACAATATCAGTGGCTTCAACTTCAATCGTGTCTGTGTATGCGTACCTTTAAAATAGAAAATATGTATATGTGTCTGTGACTGAAGAAATGGGGCTTATGAGTTTTGCGACCAGTATCGATCCACCCAGTCTGATCAGGATCTGCAATGTTCGCCATGTCGGTCATGCTTTCAACGGGTAGTTTGCCATCATGCTAACAAGCAGCAATATAGATCGTTATCAGGCTATAGGAATGTGCTATTTGACCAGGAGCTACATTTGTCACAAATCCCATAAGCCCCATTTCTCCTGTCACAGCCACATATAAACATGTAACCAGTATGAAAAACAGATCATTCAATGCTGAGTAGCATGCATTAAATTAACCTTTCACCCCTATGTATCTGACGTGGAATCTTCCATGTTGATGGCATTGTGTCTCAAATACGTGGCTCTGACTGGAGAAATGGGACTTATGGAATGTGTGACCAGTGTAGCTCCTGATCGAGCAGCACACTCCTGTAGCCTGATAACGATTTATATTGCTTGTTAGAAGCATAACAGACATGGCGAATATTGCAGATCCTGATCAAATAGCCAACTCATGTAGCCATATAATGATCCATATTCCGGGTGTTTCATTGATGGAATGGCAGACAGTGTAGATTCTGATCAGACTGTGCAGATGCACAGACTGATATGGATCTACACTGGTCGCAAAGCCCATACACCCAATTTCTCCAGTCACAGCCAGATTTTAATATGTGCAGAATGTGATGAAACAGGGGTATTTTCACTAAGCTTCGTATCACTAAAATGTTCGTAAGTGCAAAATTATGATCGTATGGAAATTTTAATTGATGGATTTACATTTATTGAGCATCAATAAATGTAAATCCAGTAATTGTTTACAAGAACACATTGTTATTATGAAATTTGCAGACTATCATACGTTTCCCCTTACACACAAGTAGTATATAGGGAGTCAAAATGATACCACCACCCAATTGTGGATACAGATTGCACACACACACCCCTTTTGAGCCATGATACCACCACCCAATTGTGGATACAAATTGCACACACATCCCTTTTTGAGAAAAGTGTAGAAAAAATTTGTCTCCCAAGAGGCAAACAGAAATGATACCACCCATTTGGACACATTTGTGAAAGGTGTAGAACAAATTTGTCTCCCAGAAATGATACCACCCATTTGGGAAAAGACAACTCGAA
This sequence comes from Conchocele bisecta, assembly GCA_029237695.1. Taxonomy (NCBI): domain Eukaryota; kingdom Metazoa; phylum Mollusca; class Bivalvia; order Lucinida; family Thyasiridae; genus Conchocele; species Conchocele bisecta. The sequence goes on from CM055281.1 coordinate 11,687,118, forward strand.
CAAAGAAAGAAGGACAATTCGAACAAAGACAACTTGGAAAACCTCTCTAGAATTGGGTCGAGTATACACAATTGGGACACGAGTATACACAACTGGACTGGTAGTACAAAAGACGACGTTTTGGTCCAATAGTGGATGGGGGTTCTAGTCCATTCTGCATGGAGCCACTATTTTCTCTGTCGTATGTATCCACATTTGGGACGAAAACATCCACAATCGTACTACCACCTACCCACACCAAAAATATGGCATACGAGAGTGGGAAAAAGGTCGAGAAATCCACAATTGGGACGCGAGTATACACAACTGGGACACGATATCCACAATTGCACTGGTAGTACAAAAGACGCTGTAGGAGAAATTCGCCTCCCAAGAGGCAAACAGAAATGATACCACCAATTTGGACACATTTGGGAAAAGTGTAGAAAGAATTCGCCTCCCAAGAGGCAAACAGAAATGATACCACCCAATTGTACACATTCGGACTTTTGGGAAAAGTGTAGAAATAATTCGTCTCCCAAGAGGCAAACAGAAATGATACCACCCAATTGTACACATTCGGGAAAAGTGTAGGAGAAACTTGTCTCCCAAGAGACAAACAGAAATGATACCACCACCCAATTGTGGATACAAATTGCACACACACAGCCCTTTTTGAGAAAAGTGTAGAAAAAATTTGTCTCCCAAGAGGCAAACAGAAATGATACCACCCAATTGTACACATTTGGACTTTTGGGAAAAGTGTAGAAAACATTCGTCTCCCAAGAGGCAAACAGAAATGATACCACCCAATTGTACACATTCGGACTTTTGGGAAAAGTGTAGAAAGAATTCGTCTCCCAAGAGGCAAACAGAAATGATACCACCCAATTGTACACATTCGGACTTTTGGGAAAGGTGTAGGAGAAATTCGCCTCCAAAGAGGCAAACAGAAATGATACCACCCAATTGTACACATTCGGACTTTTGGGAAAAGTGTAGAAAGAATTCGTCTCCCAAGAGGCAAACAGAAATGATACCACCCAATTGTACACATTCGGAAAAGGTGTAGAAGGAATTCGTCTCCCAAGAGGCAAACAGAAATGATACCACCCAATTGTAGACATTCGGACTTTTGGGAAAGGTGTAGGAGAAATTCGCCTCCCAAGAGGCAAACAGAAATGATACCACCCAATTGTACACATTCGGACTTTTGTGAAAAGTGTAGAAATAATTCGTTTCCCAAGAGGCAAACAGAAATGATACCACCCAATTGTACACATTCGGGAAAGGTGTAGAAAGAATTCGTCTCCCAAGAGGCAAACAGAAATGATACCATCCAATTGTACACATTCTGAAAAGTTGTAGAAAGAATTCGTGTCCCAAGAGGCAAACAGAAATGATACCACCCAATTGTACACATTCAGACTTTTGGGAAAGGTGTAGGAGAAATTCGCCTCCCAAGAGGCAAACAGAAATGATACCACCCAATTGTACACATTCGGACTTTTGGGAAAAGTGTAGAAAGAATTCGTCTCCCAAGAGGCAAACAGAAATGATACCACCCAATTGTACACATTCGGGAAAGGTGTAGAAAGAATTCGTCTCCCAAGAGGCAAACAGAAATGATACCACCCAATTGTACACATTCGGACTTTTGGGAAAGGTGTAGGAGAAATTCGCCTCCCAAGAGGCAAACAGAAATGATACCACCCAATTGTACACATTCGGCCCGAGCCCCCTGGGAATCGCGAGCAGGCATTTCGACCTTCCCGAGCGGACTGGATTTCCTGGCGAGCAATCTGAGCAATCTGGTGCGCAATCCAAGCAATCCGAGCACCGCGAACAAGTATTTCGACCATTTCGAACGATTTGGGAATTCCATGTTGGACAAATGTCCCCCTCTAGATAGAAACGTTTGCAAACATGCCAAAAACCTACTTGTCTCCGGAAAATATTCGAGAAATTATTTCCGCCCGTGGAAAGTCGACGGCCGACTAAACAAAAAAGAAGTACGGGATCGGGAGCTCTCGTCTTCGAAAAATCTGGGACGATGTCGATGCGGAACGTAGTACAAAACCCGAAGAAGAAGAAGAAGAAGGTGGTATCATTGTTCTACCTACTTTGGGAGAGGTTTTCTGGTGTTTTGTTTGCCGTTGGGAGTCGAGATGGGGGCAAACTGGCCAGTGCAAAAAATGGGGGGAATCCCCCTCTCTCTACAGATCTGTCCAATGGATCTCGTCGTCGTCGCTGTCGATGTTCTCGTGTCTCGCTCCCTCGCGAGGTTTTCCATCCCGCAGTCTAGCCACCTCCTCCTCCAACTCTACCACCCTCCTCTCCAGTACCAGGATCCTCTTCCTGGTCGCAGCCTTCTTCTTGCTACCCTCCGTGGTTCTATCTTCTGGCCCCTCGGGACACCTGTTCGAGCGATGTTGCCAGAGAGTCTTGTAGGTGGCAAACTTCCCTCCACATCTGGGACACTCTCTCGTGGGAGGTCTGCACGGGTTCTTGCGACCCATGTGTCTTCGAAGATTTGTGGGCTTGTAAAAGCCCTTTCCGCATGTCTCGCATTCCTTGTATGGCATGGCTAGTTGTAGTCTATTCCAATGGGGTCCCATATCTTCAAATGGGCGTCCGATTGTGGATGTGGCGAGGCGAGACCTCCAAAAATTGTGGCTCCGTGCAGAATGGACAAGAACCCCCATCCATTATTGGACCAAACGTCGTCTTTTGTACTAATAGTCCAATTGTGTCCAGTTGTGTATACTCGTGTCCCAATTGTGGGTTTCTCGACCCAATTCTAGAGAGGTTTTCCAAGTTGTCTTTGTTCGAATTGTCTTTTCTTTTGTTTTTCGAGTTGTCCTTCTTTCTTTGTTCGAGTTGTCTTTTTCCCAAATGGGTGGTATCATTTCTGTTTGCCTCTTGGGAGACAAATTTGTTCTACACTTTCCCAAAAGTCCGAATGTGTACAATTGGGTGGTATCATTTCTGTTTGCCTCTTGGGAGGCGAATTTCTCCTACACCTTTCCCAAAAGTCCGAATGTGTACAATTGGGTCGTATCATTTCTGTTTGCCTCTTGGGAGACGAATTCTTTCTACACCTTTCCCGAATGTGTACAATTGGGTGGTATCATTTCTGTTTGCCTCTTGGGAGACGAATTCTTTCTACACTTTTCCCAAAAGTCCGAATGTGTACAATTGGGTGGTATCATTTCTGTTTGCCTCTTGGGAGGCGAATTTCTCCTGCACCTTTCCCAAAAGTCCGAATGTGTACAATTGGGTGGTATCATTTCTGTTTGCCTCTTGGGAGACGAATTCTTTCTACACCTTTTCCGAATGTGTACAATTGGGTGGTACCATTTCTGTTTGCCTCTTGGGAGACGAATTCTTTCTACACCTTTCCCGAATGTGTACAATTGGGTGGTATAATTTCTGTTTGCCTCTTGGGAGACGAATTCTTTCTACACTTTTCCCAAAAGTCCGAATGTGTACAATTGGGTTGTATCATTTCTGTTTGCCTCTTGGGAGGCGAATTTCTCCTACACCTTTCCCAAAAGTCCGAATGTGTACAATTGGGTGGTATCATTTATGTTTGCCTCTTGGGAGACGAATTCTTTCTACACCTTTCCCGAATGTGTACAATTGGGTGGTATCATTTCTGTTTACCTCTTGGGAGACGAATTCTTTCTACACTTTTCCCAAAAGTCCGAATGTGTAAAATTGACTGGTATCATTTCTGTTTGCCTCTTGGGAGGCGAATTTCTCCTACACCTTTCCCAAAAGTCCGAATGTGTACAATTGGGTGGTATCATTTCTGTTTGCCTCTTGGGGGACGAATTCTTTCTACACTTTTCCCAAAAGTCCGAATGTGTACAAATGGGTGGTATCATTTCTGTTTGCCTCTTGGGAGACGAATTTTTTCTACACTTTTCCCAAAAGTCCAAATGTGTACAATTGGGTGGTATCATTTCTGTTTGCCTCTTGGGAGACAAATTTTTTCTACACTTTTCTCAAAAAGGGATGTGTGTGTGCAATTTATATCCACAATTGGGTGGTGGTATCATTTCTGTTTGTCTCTTGTGAGACAAATTTTTCCTACACTTTTCCCGAATGTGTACAATTGGGTGGTATCATTTCTGTTTGCCTCTTGGGAGACGAATTCTTTCTACACTTTTCCCAAAAGTCCGAATGTGTACAATTGGGTGGTATCATTTCTGTTTGCCTCTTGGGAGGCGAATTCTTTCTACACTTTTCCCAAATGTGTCCAAATTGGTGGTATCATTTCTGTTTGCCTCTTGGGAGGCGAATTTCTCCTACGGCGTCTTTTGTACTACCAGTGCAATTGTGGACATCGTGTCCCAGTTGTGTATACTCGCGTCCCAATTGTGGATTTCTCGACATTTTTCCCACTCTCGTATGCCATATTTTTGGTGTGGGTAGGTGGTAGTACGATTGTGGATGTTTTCGTCCCAAATGTGGATACATACGACAGAGAAAATAGTGGCTCCATGCAGAATGGACTAGAACCCCCATCCACTATTGGACCAAAACGTCGTCTTTCGTACTACCAGTCCAGTTGTGTATACTCGTGTCCCAATTGTGTATACTCGACCCAATTCTAGAGAGGTTTTCCAAGTTGTCTTTGTTCGAATTGTCCTTCTTTCTTTGTTCGAGTTGTCTTTTCCCAAATGGGTGGTATCATTTCTGGGAGACAAATTTGTTCTACACCTTTCCCAAATGTGTCCAAATGGGTGGTATCATTTCTGTTTGCCTCTAGGGAAGTACAAATTTTTTCTACACTTTTCTCAAAAAGGGATGCGTGTGCAATTTGTATCCACAATTGGTGGTGGTATCATGGCTCAAAAGGGGTGTGTGTGTGCAATCTGTATCAACAATTGGGTGGTGGTATCATTTTGACTCCCTATATACTACTACACATGTTAGTCGTACGAAGACAACGAAGACAACGGGGATCTGAGCATCGTGGATTTGTCACAGCATGAGAGAATCATTAGAGAAAGGCATGTATAAAATAGCAAAATGTTTGGTGAAAGGAAACATGAATTGTAACAAATTCCCCCCAACGTTAAGTTTTCGAATGTTTTAAGACAGACAGACAGACAGACAGACGTACAGACGGATGGACACTGAATACGACGCAGGGGGTATGCCATAAGCACTCCTTTCTTCGAAAGGCATGCTAAATACGGCACAGACTGTCGATTATATATAATAAGTTCAATCCAAATTTGTCTGCAAGTTCATAAAAATAGTTATTTGAATAATTGTTCGGGTTGTCTGAAAATATGTACAGTCTATGGGTTGTTAACGGATCACAGGCAAAAACGGGTCAGTTTAGCACGTCAAGCCCCGAAATGGAAAACATAAGCAATATATAACAAGAGTGCCGAAGGTCACCATATACGCCCGTCGAGGCAAGGCCAGTTAACATGGGGAGATATATCACTCCATCTTGTCGTGATATATCTGTATACCAAATTTGGTTACAATCGGTCAAGTAGAACTTGAGTTAGTGAGTGGACGAGAATACACAGTGTGAAAATTAACAAGAGTTGTCAGAAGACAACTACGCTCGCCTGTTGGCAGCCTCGACTCAAACATTTCCACCCATACCATTTGAACGAATTAACTGACTTTGACATTGGGGTCAGGGGTGGACGGTGGGTCCTGGATTTGATACAGTATGTTATAACATCATTAGATGAATGCATTAATGAAATATCTAGGATCTCTCTGTAACGAAACATAAGTTATAAGACATTGACCCCAACGTTAAGTTTATGAACATACTAAGTTTGTGACCGTGACCTTGGGGTAAGGCGTGGGCATGGGATCGTGGATTTGAAGCAGCATTATAGAGAATCATCAGATGGATGAACGTATGAAATATCAAAGCGCTCCCTGTACAGAAACAGAAGTTATAAGACATTTACGCCAACATTAAGTTTATGAACACAATACGTTGGTGACCTTGACTTTGGGATAAGGGATGGGACGTGCGTCGTGGATTTGCGATATCATGATAGAGGGTCATCTGATGAATGCATGTATGAAATATCAAGGTGTTCCATGAAATGAAACATTAGTTATCACACATTTACATCAACGTTAAGTTTGTGGACACACTAAATGTGTGACTTTGATGGTGGTGGTGGGGTGGGTGGTGCTTCGTGGATTTGCTACAGCATGATAGAGGATCAACAGCTGAATGCATGTATGAAATATCAAGGCCTTCTCTGTAACGAAACAGAAGTTATAAGAAGTTTACCCCAACATTTAGTGTATGAAGATGCTAGGTTTGTGACCCTGACCTTGGGGTAAGGGATGGAAAATGGGTGGTAAATTTGTTACAGCATGATATATGATTATCAGATAAATGCATGTATGAACTATGAAAGTGCTTTCTGTAAAGAAACAGAAGTTGTAAGAAATTAACCCCAACGTTAGGTTTAATAACACACTAATGTGAAATGAAATTTACCTTGGGTTGGGGTAATGGGTGGGCAGTGCATTTGCTATAGCATGATAGAGGGTAATCTGAGGAATGCATGTATGAAATATCAAAGTATTCCAGAAAGAGAAACAAAAGTTACAAGACATTTACCCCACCGTTAAGTCTAAATAGATATGGCCGTTCGTGAGAAGATATGTTAAGAATTTGATCTAATTTTATATGGCAGCCATCTTGGATTATGTGATATATTTTATTATTATAGTTTTATTTTATTTTCACACACAAACATGTACAAACAAGACATATTACTAGTAACATGCATGTGCATGATTACATTCCATATTTCTACATTACTAAGTACATTGTAAATATATCTTACACATGTTATTACCTGTTTGTATATGTATATGTTTGAAAAACATTTACAAAGAAGACAAAAAATAGTTATCAATTAAAAAGAGAGAGAAAAAAAAATTAAAAAAATACACCCATAAAAAAAAAAAAAGCGTTTAATTATATAAGTACGATAAGTACGAGCAGAATGATCATATGTTTGCATTATTTTTGTGTTGGATTAAATATTTTAAGGGAAAGAATGCTAGAAGAAAAAATGTTAGTCTAGCGGTAAACTGTTCCATTTTCTATTGTGTATTTCAGCTTTGTTTCCATTTACTGCTATTTGATGTTCCAGCTCTTTAGTTTTTTTTTAAATAGTTCTTAAAGGCTGGGAAATTCGGTTCAGTATTTCTTAATTTACATCCATAAATAAAGTACTTTCCTAGTATAATACACAAGTTCAATCAAGAATATATTGTCTGTTTCATACTGCCATAAACTTACTGATTGCCAATCCAATGTAAAATTTCTACCGTTATCATGTAAAAACGTGCTTAGCAGAGACCAAAATTGCTGACTGTCTTGCATTCCCAAAATAAGTGCTTGTTGGTTTCCGGTGCCATACTGCATAAATCGCATACATTAGAATTTACAATTCTGCATTTATATAAATAATCGTTCGTGGCAATAATTTTCATCAAGCATTTGTACGGGAAATTCCTAAGTTTTGAACATATAGTGCTTCTAAAATACTATGTATTTACAATTTTCCAATTAATAGCTGTTAAAGAAAACTCTGCATTCCATTTAGTCTGAGCTTTGAAAACAACATTATTAATTTTACGAAGGAAAATTGTATATAACATTTTATTACATTGTTTGGAAGATTGCACTTTTCTTAAAAGGGGTGACTTAATATTTTGGATGTTTATTGTCTCATTCTTTAGTCGTATACGCGAAGCTTGTGGTATACTGGATATAAGTTTAAAATAGTTTAGGTAATCGTTATTACTAACATTATATAATTGTTTTATATTTGTAAAGTCATAAAAGGTTTTGGTTCGATAATCGTATATATGTTCTATGTATTTTATTTCCCGTTCATTCCAATCTTTGTAATACAATGTATTGCCATTACTTTTTAATTTAGAATTGTTCCACATGATTTGCTTCGAAATGTTCTCTGGATTTTCAGAATAATTAAGTTTAGCCCATGCTTCAAGTATATTTGAAAAAAAACAACATTTTTTATTAATATTTTTTGCATCGAATTCGTGGAAGTTTCATTCAAATATATTTGTACCACCAAATTTATGTAAATAATTAGTATACACTATTTTCCATTGCCCATCGTTTGTATCATTTGTAAGACGTTTAATCCAACTTGCTTTTAAAGAATTTATGAAACATACTAGATTGATCATTTTTAGCTCGCCATTTTCATAATTTTGCACAATGACTTTTCTGATGATTTTATCTGGTTTGGAATCCCATAGAAAGTCAAACATCATGTGTGTAATTTGTTTTATAACATCATCTCCAGGAGTATCTAACACCGTCAGTTTTGTAAATGCGAAGCTTTTGAGAACAGTTATTTTACCCATAGTTGTCAGTTTTCTACGTTTCCATCTGTCTAAATATTGTTTAAATTCATTTACTTTTGGTAGTAAGTTTGTATTATGTATTTTATTTTTGTCATTACAAAAGTTTATACCTAGTGTTTTTGCTACGTCTGCAGTCCATAAAAAATGTTTGTCTTCACAGAAAGCGAGTGTAGTGTTTTTAAAGAACCTGTCTTAAAAAGTATCGATTTTAAATAGTTTAATCGCAAGCCTGAAATATGTCAAATATTATCAATGGTAGAAATTAGGGTTTCTAACGAATATTTTGACACATCCAAGCAAAAAGTGGCATCGTCTGCGAACGTTGTGTTTTTTATTTATTCTTGATTTATTATTATTTCTTTTATCATGCTATTATTTCGGACACTATGTGATAGTATTTCTATTGCTATAATAAACAAATATGGTGACAAAGGACAGCCCTGTCTTACGCCCCTACCTAAACCGAAACAATCTGTAAGATAGCCGTTATTTGTTGCACAACTAGATATGTTATGATAAAATACTTCAACCCATTTTATTAGACAAGGACCAAAATTTAAGAATCTTAAAACTTTCATAATATATTCATGACTAACAGTATCAAAGGATTTTTAAAAATCAGTAAAAAATATCAGTTATCTTTTGTCCATTTACATTTAATTCTGATATAATCTTTCTATCGAATTTTCGTTTTTCTAGATCTGCGAAGAATTTTGTATTTTTTCCCCTCCTTCCACCCAATTTACTGTTGATCGAAAAATAAAACCCTCTACCCGTTTTTGATAAATGTCTTCTAATCGTGTTTTATGGTTATTTATTTCATCTATTGCTTCTGGAGTATGTACATTTGCTTTAACCATTTCATCGATTTTTTCTTGTAACTTAACCTCTTCTAATTTAATTTTTCTGTTTCGCCTGGCACAATATTTTATTTACTCGTTTCGTATTGTTCCTTTAATTAATTCCCATAAAATATTAGCATTAGCCTCTTTATTGACTTCTGCAATTTCGGAAATGCTGTTCTTTATAATAATTTCATATTCGTTCTCCAAAAGTACAGAATTGTTGAGTTTAAAGTATCCCGGTCCTCTTGATTGGTTATTTATATTTATATCCAGTTTTACAAGTGCATGGTCTGTCTTGATGCTGCTTTTTATCTCACATGACTTAATTGTATTAACAATATTATCTGAAACTAAAAAATAGTCTAATCTGCATAGAACACGTGGTGTAGAATTTGAATGCCATGTAAATCGCTGCTGGTTTCTGTGTTTAATTCTCCATATGTCAGACAAATCATATTTTTCTATAATATTATTGATTGTTTCCCGATTAACTTTGTTGTAATTAAACCTCCCTTTTTATCCAATTCGTAGTTTAGAGTGACATTAAAATCACCACCAATAACCATTCTTGCGTTTTCATGTTTGGATATAAAGTCGTCTAGTTGTTTAAAAAAAGTGTTTCCTTCTGAGTTTGTTCCATATATATTTAACAGGAGTATGTCTTTACTGTTTATTTCTACGTTTATTGCTTGGATTCTACCAGGGATAACGTCTATAATATCATGTATAGTATATGCCTGTTTTGAACTAAAAAGTATTCCTACCCCTTCACTGTTACCACTAAATATTACATCTGATCCCCATTCCGTTTCCCATTCCTTTGCGGTATTATATATTGTATGAGTTTCTTGTAAAAAAACCAAATGTCATATTCATTATCCTTAAACCATTGAAAAATGTGTGTCCTTTTTACTTTTGCTCCTAACCCTCTAACATTTAAAGTACATATGCTAACATCCATTTGTTTACTATAGTATGATGCCTAACAATGCATTTGATTCTAGTAAACTTAATTGTTGTATTGCTGCTCGGATGCTTAGTATAAACGAAAAAATAGATATGTAAGCAAAAGCGAGAAATAATGAGAAAAACACAAACATGTATTACATGAAGTACATGAAAATTCTCATTCACAAAAACCTTCATTGCATAAGACGATCTTTCAAATTTTTTTTTTTTTTTTTTTCAGTTTTACTTTTTTTATTTCCATACATAGTCATATACAAAAAATAAATGAGTTACAAGCAGTTTAACAACATGAATTTATAGGTTACACTCCTTGTTTGCAATCAACTATGAGTATATGTATTGTAAATAATTATAGATTATAACGTATTGTTCATACATGGTTAGGTTGGATTTATTTAAGAATGTTAAAAAGATGAGAGAATAGAGTTGAAAATGAGATATGGTGAAATAGGTTTAGTGAATAATAATTGAGCAACACATCACGATACAATACTATTACGGTATATGCTGTTATACCTAACTGTAATATTTGTATGTATAATCAGAAGGTTCGTGTATCTCTAAATGAGTGTTAGTCTAATGGATAACATTCAATTTTCGTTCATGAACTATGAGCTTATTTCTATTCATTGCAATTTCTTTTTCAATATTTTGTGTTGCCTTTAGGTAAGACATAAACTCTGGAAATTTAGGTTCCGTGTTTCGTAATTTACATGTATATATAAAGTATTTTCCTAGTATGATACAAAAGTTGAAAAACTTGTTGTCTTGCTCATATTGCCCGAAGCAAACAGTGTGCCAATCAAAATTACATACAATATTATTATTGTTTAAAAAGGTATTCAGCTGTGACCAAAAATGTTGGCTTATAGTGCATTCCCAAAAAAGGTGCTTATTTGTTTCTGGAGCCATGGCGCAAAAATCACACAAATTGGAGCTGACAATGTTACACTTAAGTAAATAATCGTTTGTAGCAACAATTCTCATCAAAAATTTGTACTGAAAATTCCTAAGTTTAGAACTTATAGTGTTTGTAAAATGATTTGTGTAGACAATCTTCCAATTTATATTTTTATCCGCGAATTCGTCATCCCATTTTGTCTTGGCTTTATACATAACCGGTTTTTGTTGATTAAGAAACATGTTATATAGCTTCTTATTACATTTGGTCGTGGTTTTTATTTGTTCTATTATTAATGTATCTTTGTATTAATCGTGTTTATTCTTTCATTTTTAATTCGTGTTCTCCAGTCTTGAGGAATGCACGAAATCAGTTTGAAGAATTTTAGGTAATCGTTATTACTAACATCAAATAGTTCTTTTATTTTTGTAAAATTGAAGAATGATGTAGTTCTATAATCGTATAATTGTTCTATATATTTAATCCCCTTATTAGCCCATTCCTTGTAGTAAAACATTCTTCCATTACCTTTTATTTTCGAATTGTTCCATAAAATTTGCTTTGATATTGTTTCTGGATTATCGCAGAAGCTTAGCTTGCACCATGATTTAAGAACATCTGTCAAAATATTATTTTTTATCAAATGTTTTACGTCTGTTCGGTTTTTACTTTTCCTTCAAATATATGTACACCACCAAAAGGCTTCAAATAATTTAAATATAGTACTTTCCATTTTCAGTGATTTTCAGTTTCTGCAAGTCGTTTGACCCATGTAGCCTTTAGTGCATCAATAAACGATTCTAATTCTATCATTTTTAGCCCGCCTTCTTCGAACGTTTTAACAATAATTTTTCTACTAATTTTATCAGGCTTTGTATTTCAATTTTACATATGCTAAGATGTGTGAAGTGAAAGGTTACACCACAACATCCATGCACATAATAATGGTGTATTTCCGTAGTATATACAAAAACTAGTATGTGTTGCATGTATGCATCAACAATTGGGACTGACCCGGCCATTAATTGCCACCTGTCAACTCTTATCGTATTATACACTTCCTTCTCTATAAATATTAAATAACAAGTTTACATCGCACGCACGCATGCACGCACGCACGCACGTACGCACGCACACACACGCACACACACACACACACACACACTACTCGGATTACTGTACTTGTGAACCATATGGTCACAACCATCGTTGTGGACACACACCATTCCTGCAACATTATGACTATTATTATGCAACATATTTCCATAATTGAAAACAATTGAAACACAAATCATAGTCAATATCTACTCGTGTTTAGCAATACAACATCCCGAGTTATGGACACAATTTTGACATTATGGACACCGTGTCCAGAACTATGTAATTATAGGGAGCCGGCTGAGATAAGTGACACAATGATTCATCAACCTACACATCCGCGCACCGGCTGAGATAAGTAGCACAATGATTGCGAGCAGTGTAGTCCCTCATCAACCTACACACCGGCGCCGCCTGACCATGTCCTATACTATATAATTATGGGGAGCCGACTGAGATAAGAGGCACAATGATTGCGAGCAGTGTAGTCCCTCATCAACCTACACATCCGCGCCGTCTGACCATGTCGTATACTATATAATTATGGGGAGCCGGCTAAGATAAGTGACACAATGATTGCGAGCAGTTAGTCCCTCATCAACCTATTATCATGATTATAATTGGCACAATGATTGCGAGCAATGTAGTCCTTCATCAACCTACACATCCGCGCCGTCTGACCATGGCCTATACTATATACTTACGGGGAGCCGGCTGAGATAAGTGGCACAATGATTGCGAGCAGTGTAGTCCCTGATCAACCTATTATGGGGAGCCGGCTGAGATAAGTGGCACAATGATTGCGAGCAGTGTAGTCCCTCATCAACCTACACATCCGTGCCGTCTAACCATGGCCTATACGATATGCATACATCATATTCATGTTCTGCAGTTGCATAACTCGTTAGATTGTGTCCGCCTCTCTGTGGAGACTGACAGGATATTTAGCAGACTATTAGCAGACTATTAGCAGATTATCTATTGTCACTTTGTCCCAAGTTAATGGACATTAAGCATCATTCTCAGTGGTCAATGTTTGTTTACACATGGGGCGGACTGACAGACACCATGCAGTTCGTTCTTGGAGTTGGAATATAGACGTTAGCCAGTTAACAAGGAATTTAAATTTACATTATGATTTCAATTATTTATTTCTGTCACAACACTACATCAAATATGGGACGCCGGCGGAGATATGATGCGATCAGTGTAGCCCCTGGTAACATACACAGCCCTCTGGTCTGACTATGGCCTGTATTATATATGTCCTACGGCAAAGTGAAATGCTGTTCATTTTGGACAACAGAATACAAAAATATAAAGCTTGAACACAAAACTTGAATAACAAAATGTACGCAAAATTTAGACTGCTCCGTTATGCACGGGATCGGTTCTATGACAAAGGTCTAAGTATTTTTGAGACAACCCTCGTATCTAAGTGTACAAATCACAAACGAGTGTGGATGGAACATGCAGTGTGGTTACCTGGCAATATTCATATAGCTTTCATTTCTCGTATTTGCAGATATAGATACATTCTATAATTGAATGACATGTAGTAGCAGCAGTGATAAACGTGATCATGGGTCCGGTCAACAAGAGCGGCACCTGTCCATAAGACCAAGTTTCAGTGTCGCAGGCCCATTTATGGAACATATACATGTAATACTGTCAAATAGACAAGCACGTTATATACAGTGAATATAATATTATAACCTTCAAATTTCCCTAACATTAACAAATTATCAAAATAGATATAGATATAGAGATTAATATTATATACGACTATCACATGCTTTGATTAACAAATTACCAAAAGCTCTCGTTGTGTTTTTACAAGATATTAACCAAATAAACGCAGTTGCTAAGGAGAGACCACTATATATATATAATGATGGCAATGAAACAGGAAATGTATTTCATATTCAAACGAATTACACAGAATCACTACAATACAGTAAATAAGATCACTAACGACAAACACTGTGCGGAAGAAACTAGCGTTGTGGACACGTGTCCATAACTATATGTATATACGTGTACTAATGGAAACATGTGTGGATGGAACATGCATTGTGGACACCTTTCATTATTCATATAACTAATGTATTTGCGGAAAATCCAAACGGCCCCATGATACATTGTCTTACAAACGTACTCGTAATGCAATATTTATAATCACCATGCATATACGGTTGGGCCGATATATATGCACTGACATAAACTATTGTATCTATTTGTGTTTATTAATATAATTGGAGGATTATTATACCCATGTCCAGCTCTGAAATTTATACCTAATAATGTGTACTTTATAACGAAACAAGAATTGAGTCTGTCGAACGCTGATGCCACAATAGCCACACGTTTCAATATAGTGTGAATGAAAGATACACATGCATACGAGTAGTGTGTATTGTTTTTTGAATGACCCTTTATTGTGAGCGCTCGTGCTATATAACAAAGCGATCATGTGTGCGTGCGATTGCACAACATAATATACTCGTATATAACTATATCTTTACTGTACAAGAAATAACGCGCGAACATTTCGGTTACCACCATATATCTGTGTTGTAATCAACGTCTCCTGTATATCATAAAATATTTTCATTTGTAAAGTATGCAAATTGGTGCAAAATATAGATATCTTGATCTGTTAAATATCAAAATTACATGTTATTACATAGGCATTCTGTCACCTATGACCATAGAGTCACTCGCCATGACAAAAGAGCAGTCCTGATCATTTTGTAACAGCTGAATCCCCCGTCATATTACAATAGTATCGTTTCGGAAAACGGTGTTGATCCATGGCAAATTCATCTATGCGTAGGCTGATCGGGAACTACATTTGTCACAAAATCATCTGGAAATCTTGCTCACTCCAAGTTCAATCATAAACCCGGAAGTATTGTTTATATATGTGTGTATTGTATGTATATAGCGTTCCTTGAATCACTTTGAAAATGTAGACAGTTCAAACTAACCCACTGGCTCATCGTCCCTCCACCCAGAACAAATAGTTTTTGCAAAGTATCTGCTCCACCCGTTGATTTGCTCTCCACTTAATCATCACCTGACCATTTCTGCTCCAGCACGATCCCACCTCCGGATTGTCTGGCCGCAGTAAAGACAGACTGATTCATTTGTGTACGATCTTCAACGATGTATAGCCCTGTTCCCCTAAGCTTAGTCTTCCGATCTTTCATGCCCTTGAACATATGACGTCTGGATAGGAATTTTACAATAACGGTTCATTGTTTATTGGGTACTTTCTTGCCAATTATATGTGCTATATCTATATCTGAAATTTGTATGTCTGCTCCCATTTTCTCATTGAGTAAAGTAACCACCTTTGCTGTAGTTTCATCTGATGTTTCCATTCGGTCTCCATTTTCTTCTGGCAAGTTTATTATTTTGATGTTGTTAATTCTGCTGTATTGTTCCATTTCGTTACCCTTTTGAGCACATTTCCCTTTATTGCTTTCCATGGTATGCATCATTCTGTTTATTGCTTCATGTTGCGTTTGAATATCGTCTTCTAGTTGTTTGATTGTTGTCTTACACTTATCAAACTCAGTGTTTGTCTTATGTGCCTCACTTTCCACTACTTCGATTCTATGCACTACTGAATTATATACTTGTTCTTTGATTTGATTTGACGTCACTAGTATGATCCCTTTCATATCAGGTGGGTGGGGTAAGGTTCAAATATAATTTATCAAATACAAAGTCAATATTGTTGATCCACTTTGGTGTGATAAGTGTATAGTAAATATATGATTAACTCACATCATGCCCATGTGTTTACAACTTAAAATCCATATTTAAATATCCTTATTTTGAATTGAAATTCCACCGGAAACAATTATACTGTTTACATTACGCGAGGGCCGTTAAAAAATAACAAATATGAAAAGGCTTCAACCATGCACCATAACTGTGAAGTTAGACCCGCATTGTCCAAGCGGATCACGAGACGAAGACGTTTGAAATCGATAATAAAAGGACGCCTTTCTACCTTTCTACCTTTCGGCCGCCGTCTTTGATGACGTAATCATCCGACTTCAACAACAAAAATCACCAGAGACGTCATCTCCTCGATATATAACATTACCATATTTGGTTTTAAACGTGAAATTTGACCCCTACTTGACGACCATAGGAGGCCACGTCCATTTTTGATCTCGGCGTCGTCATTTTAACAAATCTGAAAGAACATTGACTATCAATAATTCCTGTCAATTGTCGGCGAAATCGGTCTGGCCATTCGTGAGAATTTTTCGTTTTTCTGACGACGAACGTTTGGTTATTAAACATAAAACATATTTAAATGTAAGTACTATTTCATTGAGCATGTAAACACAAAATTCACCACCATCCCAAAACAAATGATTTTATCAAATACCATAAATTATTGATCTTATTTCGAAAACATGATTTTCCTATGGGAATTTAACATGGGGCGAAAAGGAGAAGGGTGACCATGAGGGTTGAAAAACGAAAAGTTTTGGAAATCGGTTCACAAATAAAAAAATATTAAAAACTGTTTAGCCCCCATGTTAAATTCCATGTTAAAATCATTATTTTCGCAAAAAAATCAATATTTCATCAAATATTATTTTTGGGGAGGGAGACTATTTTGTTATTGATGAAAACGTACGCGAAAACCCGGAACAGATGCTAATTTCTATGGCGGCCATCTTGGATTAGGCGACGACCTCCATGTTAACAAATATGAAAATGCTTCATAAGGACCATAACTGCGAAGTTTCACCAGCACCTGCGAAGTTTGACCAGCATCGGCCAAGCGGTTCACGAGAAGAAGACGTTTGCAATCTTTAACTAGATTGGTCAGTAAGCAAGGCTTACGGAATACCCCCGCGTGGGCCCATGTACCCCTAAATAGGTAAAACAAAATCCAAGTGTGTGGGCGTGTGACCTTGACTCTGGGCACGAACATGAATTTGTCACACGGTGGTAGAGGTCCATTGGAGCAATGCGTGTGTGAAATGTGAAGCAGATCCGAGCAAGGAAATGGAAGTTATAACCAATTTCTCTGATGGTAAGTTTCGTAAAGAGACTAAGTATGTGACATTGACCACGAGATGATTTGTCACAGCATGATAGTACAGCCTTAGAGGAATGCATGCATGAAATATTAAGAATTTTCGATGAAAGAAGTAGAAGTTATAACATATTTCTCTGATGTTAAGTTTTGTAAAGAGACTAAGTATGTCACATTGACCTTGGGATCAGCGGGGGTTGGACGGTCGTAGGTTTGTCACAGCATGATAGTACAACCTTAGAGGAATGCACGAGTGAAATATTAAGAATTTTCAATGAAGGAAATAGAAGTTATAACATATTTCTCTGATGTTAAGTTTTGTAAAGAGACTAAGTATGTCACCTTGACCTTGGGATCAGCGGGGGTTGGACGGTCGTAGGTTTGTCACAACATGATAGCAAAACCTTAGAGGAATGCACAAGTGAAATATTAAGAATTTTCAATGAAGGAAATAGCAGTTATAACTTATTTCTCTGATGTTAAGTTTTGTAAAGCGACCAAGTATTTGACATTGACCTTGGGATCAGCGGGGGTTGGACGGTCGTGGATTTGGCAAAGCATGGTAGTAGAGCCTTACAGGAATGCATGTGTGAACTATTAAGCATTTTAGATCAATGAAATAGAAGTTACAACATATTTCTCTGATGTTAAGTTTTGTAAAGAGACTAAATATTTGACCTTGACATTGGGATCAGCGGGGGTTGAACGGTCATGGATTTGGCACAGCATGGTAGTAGAACCTTACAACCTTACAGGAATGCTTGTTTGAAATATTAAGCATTTCAGATGAAGGAAATAGAAGTTACAACATATTTCTCTGATGTTAAGTTTTGTAAATGAGACTAATAATTTGACATTGACCTTGGGATCAGCGGGGGTTGGACGGCCATGGATCTGGTACAGCATGGTAGTAGAGCCTTACAGGAATGCATGTGTGAAATATTAAGAATTTTGGACGGACTGACGGACGGACGGACGGACCCGGACGGACCCGGACCGGACCCGGACGGACCCGGACGGACCCGGACAGACGGACGGACGTCCGTGACGGACGGACGTCCGTGACGGATGGACGGATCGAAGGACGGACGGACGTGTCTCATAAATAAATTATTCGTTAGTTTTTTCTATTAGTTATGTTACTAACCCTATCCTTTAACAAGTCTATCCCTATGTGACATGGTCACATAACTGCCAATTCGTGTGCCCGGACGGACGGACGGACGGGACGGACGGACGGCAGTATACCCCCACAACTCGTTGCGGGGGGTGGGGTATAATAAAGGAATGACACTTCGGCGGCCATGTTGAATGACGTAATCATCCGATTTCGAAAAAAAAAATGTTCCAGAGTGATCATCTCCTCTATGCCCTCAATTTGATATATAACATGACCATATTTGGTAAAATTCGCAATTTGACTCATACTAGACCCCCACCCCCCTGGGCTTCGCCTATCTTTTATCTCGGCGTCATCATTTTAACAAATCTGAAAGAGCATTGACTATCGATCATTGCTGTTTTGTCGAAATAGGTCTGGCGGTTCATGAGAAGATTTTTGTAAGAATTTGACCCTCTTTTCTACGGCGGCAATTTGGATATGCGACAACGTCTATTTTAACAAATCTGGTTCAAACTCATGACCATCCCCGTGAAGTCTGGTCAACATCGGCCAAGCGGTTCAAAAGATGAATATGTCGGAAAAATGTTGACGGCCGAACGACGGACGAACGGTAACAATAGCTCACTTGAGCCTTCGGCTCAGGTGAGCTAATAAATAACAAGGGCATGGCTATCATTATGCTAGCTGGCAGCCTTGATAATAAAATGAACATAAGTCCTGAGTGACATTGACCTTGCGTGTTCAGACACGGGGTGTATGCGAAACAAAGCACAAAGCACAAAGCACAAAAGAAATAGTGAAACAATTATA
>CM055281.1:11706828-11744588 GCA_029237695.1 Conchocele bisecta
TCAGCCTTTCTCGTCTATTTCCTCCCAAGTTCAGGTAGCCTTTGTGGTAACTCTAGCCATCCTTTGTCGTCTATTTTATATGTCCTTGTCGCATTGTCACCATCCAGCCTGTGACGTCTGTTTTCTAAGTCCATGTAGCCTTTGTGGCAAACCCAGTCAGCCTTTGTCGTCTATTTTCTAAGTCCTTGTAGCCTTTGTGGTAATTGCACCCAGCCTATGTCTATTTTTTAAGTTCATATTGCATTTTTAGTAACACCAGCCAGCCTTTGTCGTCTGCTTTCCAAGTGCTTGTAGCCTTTGTGGTAACTCCAACCAGCCGGTGTCTTCTATTTTCTAAGTTCATGTAGCCTTTGTGGTACCTCCAACCAGCCTTTGTCGTATATAGTATAGGTCCTTGCAGCCTTTGTAGTATCTCCAGTCAGCCTTTTTCGTCTATTTTCCAAGTTCGTACATCCTTTGTGGTGACTGCAGTCAGCATTTATCGTCTATTTCTTTAAATAAGTTCCTGTAGCCTTTGTGGTAACTCCAACCATCCTTGGTCGTCTATCTTTATAAGCCCATGTACCTTTTGTGGTAACACCAGCCAGCCTTTGTCGTCTGTTTTCCAGTCCATGTAGCCTTTTTTGTACCTCCAATCAGCTTTTGTCGTCTGCTTTCTATTTCCTTGTAAACTTTTATGGTAACTGTAGCCAGCCTACTGTAGCCAGCCTGTTGTCGTCTAATTTATTCGTTCATGTAGCCCTTGTTGTACCTCCAGTCAGCCTTTGCCGTCTATTTTCTAAGTTCGTGTAGCCTTTGTGACAACACCAGTTAGCTTTTGTCGTGTATTTTATAAGTCCTTGTAGCCTTTGTGGTGACTCCAGCCAGTCTTTGTCGTCTATATTTTAGCCAATGGCGCCTTAGAGGTAACACCAGCCGCCTTTGTCGTCTGTTTTTTAAGTCAATATAGCCTTTATGGTAACACCAGCCAGCCTTTGTCGTCTGTTTTCTATGTTCATGTAGCCTTTCTAGTAGCTCAGCCAGCCTTTGTCGTCTATTTTGTAAGTTCATGACGTCTTTCTGGTACCTCAGACAGCCTTTGTCGTCAGTTTCTAAGTCCATGTAGCCTTTTTGGTAAATCCAGTCAGCCTTTGTCGTCTATTTTTCAGTGCTTGTAGCCTTTGTGGTACCTCCGGCCAGCTTGTGTCGTCTATTTTATAAGCCCATGTAGCCATTGTGGTAACACCAGCCAGCCGTTGTCGTCTATATTATAATTCCTCGTAGCCTTTGTGGCATATAAGTTACTATAACCTTTGTGGTAATTGCAGTCATCCTTTGTCGTCTATTTTCTAAGTTCATATAGCCTTTTTGTGGTTACTGCAGCCAGCATTTATCGTCTATATATTAAGTTCCATAGCCTATGTGGTAACTCCAGCCATCCTTTGTCGTCTATTTAACAAGCCCATGTAGCCTTTGTGGTAACACCAGTCAGCCTTTGTCGTTTGTTTTCCAAGTTCATGTAGCCTTTGTGGTAACTCCTGTCAGCCTTTGTCGTTTATTTTCTATTTCCTTGTAAATTTATGCGAAATTTTATTTATTTTAGCAGAGAAATGTTCATTTTACGAAATGTAGTTCTTATTTTATCTATGTGTACACACCTGGCCAAATTTTAGGGGGTGCGTTCGCACCCATCGCACCCCCCTGATTACGCGCCTGGTTTTTGTAAATTATTTGTCAGCATTTCTCAACAGCGTTTCGCACGTGTGCATAAGAATGATCAGTCTGGTAGGCAGGGTTAAACCGAAGTCCGAATCATCAAGTGTACATGTACGTGACGGTGGTCATATGAATATCTGGAATTCGGGGAACGGTGTATAAAACGGTTACTTTCGTTTCCAAATCTACCTGCCTGTTTTCTATAATATGAAATATACAATTCTGAACAATCAAATAATTCCCGGCTAAAATATTGGTGCGACATGTCGTCAAAAACGGGTTTTGGCAGAAATTATTGGTGCGACATTTTGACCTATTTTGAATTATTGGTGCGACCAGTCGCACCATTATCTACGCCCATGTGCCGTTAAACATCATGGGTTGCACTTGCTACATCATTATTCAAATAAAAGCAACGATCATTCAACGACATTCATTTAAACAGGGTTTATGCGCCGCCAATAAACGGGAGTAGATGCACGGATGCCTAATTACGAGGCATCAATTATCTACCCTGTGAAGTGGGTATCCACACGGATGAACAATTTACGTTTGTAAATTATATGTAGGCGATGTATCTGTTATAAAACAAATATGTTAATGCCTGACTAGGGTAAGACAAATGCTTCATTTACATAACAACGTGTCAACAACTGCTGACTAGAGGGGCCACAACGGCTACGAGGAACTAGAAAATAAACTATAATAGCTCAATGATTGTATGACAATGGCTACATGAACTTAGAAAATAGAGGACAAATGCAGACGACTATAGACGGACCACAAAGACTACATGAACTTAGTGAATAGACGACAAAGGCTGCTGAGGTACCACAAAGGCTACATGAACTTGTCTTACTCCTCTTCCTAGATTAAAAACATCTGAGAGATATCCATTATTTGTTACACAACTTGAAATATTACTATAAAATAAATCAATCCATTTTATAATATCAGGTCCGAAATTCAGGAATTGTAATACTTTTATTAAATATTCATGACTTATACTAGCAAAGGCTTTTTCAAAATCGGCGAAAAACAGGAGATCAGGAATTTCCTTTTCATTTACGTAATCAATAGTTTCATTTAACAGCCTTATATTTTCTCCAATATATATACCTTTAATAAAACCAGTTTGAGATGAGTCAATTAATGTATTTAAAACACGTTTCATTCGATTTGCGATTGATTTAGCAGCAATTTTATAATAAACTTATTGGTCGCCAATTTGTGAGATTAGTTGTATCTTTTCCTTTCTTTGGAATTAAGTTTATTACACTTTGTTTTTGGAGAGCCGTTAACTCGCCTTTTTGAAAGGATAAATTAAGGGACTTTACTAGATACGTTTTTATATCATTCCAAAAGAGTTTATAGAATTCAACATTTATTCCATCAGACCCTGGACTTTTGTTATTATTCATTTCCTTTAGTGCATTAAAACATTCGTCTTCAGATAATAATCCCTCGCAATTAAGTTGCTCTTCGTTATTCAATTTATTATTATAAACGTCTGGAAAGAAATGTATATCTGAATCTAAACTATCTTTTTTCTTATAGAGCTTTTCATAATATTGTTTTTGTTCCACCAAAATTTCTTCTTTATCTGTTATAGTTTTCCCATTTACATTTAATTGAGAAATAATTTTCCTTTCGAATTTTCTTTTCTCTAGATCCGCAAAGAATTTTGTATTTTTTTCTCCCCCTTCTACCCAGTTTACTTTTGATCTAAAAATGATGCTTTCTGCTCTTCTTCTATAAATTTCTTCTAAACGAGTTTTATTGTTATTTATCTCATTAATCACTTCTGGTGTTTGTACATTTAGCTTCATTAATTTATCAATATTTTCCTGTAGTTTAATCTCATCTGTCTTATCTTTTTTGTTACGTTTAGCAGTATATTTTATCGTTTCATTTCTAATGGTTCCTTTAACTAATTCCCATAATGTATCCGGACTCGCTTCATTATTGATGGTTGCAATTTCAGAAATGCTATCCTTAATGACTGTTTTGTAATCATTTTTTAACTTAAAGTATCCTGGTCCTCTCTTCTGGTTGTTAATGTTTATCTTTAATTGAACCAATGAATGGTCTGTTTTTATGCTGCTTTTTATCTCACATTTGGAAATAGTATTTGAAATATTATCCGATACCAAAAAATAGTCCAGTCTACAGAAGATTGGCGGTTTTGAATTAGAATGCCATGTGAATCTTTGCTGTGTTTCGTGTTTTATTCTCCATATATCAGCTAAATTATATTTTTCCATGATATTAATAATCTGATCTCTGTTATTCTTATTTGTTCTCTGCAGCCCACCCCTCTTATCTAGTTCAACATTTAATACTGTATTGAAGTCACCACCTATAATAATACGCGAATTTTCGTTGTTAGAGATAAAATCATCAATTTATTTTAAAAAAAAATTGTCTTCTACATTTGGCCCATATACATTCAGTAAGATTATATCTCTATTATTTCATTCTATGTTTAGTGCTTGAATTCTACCGGTAATCAGTTCTGTATAATTCTTGATTGTATATGATAATTTTGAGTTTAAAAGTATACATATTCCTGCACTGTTGCTACTGTTTCCGCTAAAAAATGCGTCAGCCCCCCAATCAGCTTCCCATTCTTTCACATTAGTTAAAGTGGAATGAATTTCCTGTAAGAAACAAATAGAAAATCATTATCCTTGAGCCATTGAAAAACTTGCGTACATTTTAGCTTTGCTCCTATTCCTCTGACGTTTAATGTGCATACATTAGTGTCCATCATGTGTACTGGTATACTTGTCTGATGTACTGGTCAAGACGAAGTGTATTGCTCGATAGGAAGAAGTACATATCATACAATAGAAGGAAATGCATATCATAGAAGAGAAGACAGAAGGAAGGGAAATAAGATGTACTATAGACATAGAATACAAGGATCGTTATAAATACCCTCTCGTTTATGTTGTTTCAATTTTACCTAATTGAGTGATGTCAGGAATACAGAGGTAAACAAGAGAATGTAATACATACTTGCACGTATGTGATTCATATTCCGATAAAACTCTTCTAATTTGGATGAATACTTTCGTAATCACAAATGCCGACTCATGTCAATTCACGAAGAGGCATCTAGGACAGACGAAATACATATACTTGCAAACACTATTGCATTAACTAAAATGAATGACATGTGTCGACATGTTCGCTGAACAGTTGATTTACGTTCAGAACTAACACATGGGTGGCCGTGACTGGAGAAAAGAAACGGCGCCGTTGGGACCCGCGACCAACGTTTCCACCGACCAAACAGCACACTCATGTAGCCCGTTAGCGATCTGTATTACTTGTTAGATGCATGTCGGGTGTTTCGTTGATGGAATGGCGAACAGTGCATATCCCGATCAGTCTGTGCGGATGCGCAGGCTGATCTGGATCTACCCCGGTCGCAAATCCTACACCCCCTATCTCTCCAGCCACAGCCACTTTTAAGAGTAATTGCGTAAATGGCAAACATGCATGCACAAGCAATTGATTTCCCAAAAATAGTGATACTGGAAATATTACACTGTGTTTTGATATTGATAGGACATGATGCTAAAACCAAAGCTGCTGTAAATGTGTAAATTGCTTGAATATTAAACAATATATAACATGAATGGGCAATGGAACAGAACGTATTCAGAACAGACACAGTTGATGTAAAGTATATAAAGTAGATTGTAAACAGCGTATGCACTTAACCCTTTCGACCCGACATACCATATAGTGTCTACATTTGTAAACACTGTATATCCAGTTGAGCCGGCTCGTAACGAGCCGTCTCATCAGCATTTGCAGTAGTTGTCAATATTGTTCAATTCCAAAAAAATATCAGCATTTTCTCATTAATTGGCATAAAGATTCCATGGTCGATATTTAGGAGAGAAAGGGTTAATATGCGTATATCGTTGCACTAATTATAGTGTTAACTCAACTAAAATAGCTGGGATGTTCAGAAGGAAAAACTATTTCTTAAATATGTAGATTATGAAGATAGTACGCCGTGTAACTATTGAACAAATTATGGTTGACATATACAGTGTTTAACAATATCGACTTGGTAACACAGCAGGACGGGTTCAAACTAAACAAGCGCTGTTCTCTATGTTTTAGGCCCGACAGCTGAGAAGTGGCATGTTACGATGTTTGTGACCAGCATAGTCCCAGATCAGATTGCACATCGGTGCAGTCCGATCAGGGGCGACGCCGCTCACCATTCATATGTTGCTGAATCTGGATAGCTGCCACCATCATGATTCTGATCTTGCTTTTGTAAATGTGTAACCCGACTACTGTCTCCAATTGTGTCAACTGTTGTAAAGCACATGTTTGGATTGTGTAGGCAGTAAACAGTGTAGTCAAAATGGGATAAGACTTATTGTCTAAATAGTGAACAGTGTGGATCTAGGTAAGAGGAAACATATGTACAGTGTTTTAGATTAAGTGTGTTTTAAACAATGGAGACACATAATGGCAGTATATTGATCGACTGAATAGTGATTGGTGTAGACCTGTAGAGTAGACCAAGCTTTACTAAGTGGGAATAAAAGTTATTTTTAATTTTTCCACTTTAGCTATCACTAATATTATACCGCATGCATGTACTGTTGGCGATCCCACCGACGCACCGGATATAAACTGGAGGACTGACCACGATCAGTCTGCGCTAAGGCACTGTCCAATTGTGGTCTACACTGTCCGCAATGTTGATGTTGGTTTTTTAAAAAATTATACGGATTCACTGATAATGTCCATCTTACGTCCGTGCGTCGTTAAGTTCGCCGACAGAACAGACCTGTGGAACATGAATATAGTATATGTATAACGATAAACAAAGACCGTTTCAACAAATATTGAAAATATGTCGGCACATCTCATATTATAAACGTATATTGCAAACAATACTAATATTCATTACTATTACAAATGGTGGACACTACGGACCGGGATCAGACTTTAAACAAACAGTTGCTGAGTAGAGCGGGGTGGGGCTGTTTATTTAACTGTCTTGTATATGGTGTGGCGACTGGTTAGCATGAACAAAAATATAGCTTGAACAAAGAAACTAGTAATTTCTCATTTGTCGTGCATTTCCCGGCAGTGTGTCGATCTATCAAAAACGGGGAAAAATAAACATATCTAGCCCATCGTGTCCAATCTCCCTCAATCGCTTTTCATAGTGGACAGGCATTACCAAATATCATGCCGTATATATGCACATATATACACACATATATACACACACATATTCACCCACGATGAGGTAATGATAGTACTAAGATTTCTGCAGCAATTGTTTTAAATTTATACCAATTTGGAGATTGGTGCCGGGGTAGCTTTATCTAAGGAGATTGACAATGCATCTACATACTCCCCTCATATGTAAAAACGAAATGCGAAAGTATACGAGGGTAGTACATAGATTGTTGTTTGAACCTATTAAACAGCAGATGGATGAGCTGGTCTGTAAAATACACACATTATTATACTATGTAACAGCTAATGTATTGGTTACAATACATGTTTATCGATTGACAAAAAGAGGTACCGTATATACGTAACATACATACATACATACTCATTATACATATACATTATACATACACATACTCACACGTACAAAAACACACACATATACACATCTACATATAAACATGCATATATATATGAACACGTGGACCCTATACGGAGAAATGGCCCCACACGTCTGACCAGCGTCTGAATGGCTATCACCCGTGATGAACTTGCATTCTTACTGATAGCAGTAGATAAGCTATTGTCCATTATCACAAGAAAACGATCCCAGTCATACCCTTGCTCAGTGTAGTCACAGAGTAGCCGCCTTACGGCAGTCAACGTTCGTGATCCGTCTGATAGACGTTCCCAACATATCTAACGAAACGTTTAGACCAGTACCTAGCCGATCAATGCCTACACTGGTCGAAAACCACCAAGGGTGCCCATCGCTGTGGCAGTGTTACTGTTCTAAATACTATCGGACATATGCATATGTCGGATTACTTTCTGAACGGCCCTTATGCATGGACTCACGTGTTAGACCAAAACAGCGTTCACCCGCATGTGTAAATTGCTTGCATGTTTGCGAGAAGTATACTTGCTAAAAAAGGTAGGATTGTGTATTGCTTGTTTGCTTCAGTCTATTGTGCACGAGCATCAACTACAATGTATCTCAAATAAATTCATATATGTACGAACGGCGTACGAGAACGAGTTTACGACACCGTGGCCAGTGCAGATCCTGACCATCATGTACTTTCGCACAGACGACTATGTACCGAAGGGCTTTACTGGTTGTTCAGTATACAAATTTGTGAGAAATGTATACCGTTGTCAGAATTGGCGAATTTACAAACAGATCCGGGACTACACCGGCCACGACTGCATGTACCGCACAGTCCAATTCGTAAGCAGACAATCTATTGGGGCATGTTTCTACATTTGTTGTATAAATATGGATATAATTTCAATTTATTTACTATTGTTTGTAGACGGAAATTCTCTATACGTTCCCAGTCCAATAGTTGTAGTCTTTATATTCAACTTGTTCTATCCTGTGAGATGCTTTCCATTTTACCACAATACGTCCATTTCGCGTCTAACACGATTCTAACTCTGTATTCCTCCTCGCTGCTGCGAACACCATTTGGTTCTCTCTGGTTAAATCTTCAGAAATATAGATCCCTGTCCTGTTTAATTTGGTCTTCCTGTCTTTCAAACTTTGGAATTTATGTCGACGTGATAGAAATTTGACGATCACTGGTCTTGGCTTATTTAGTGCTTTCTTACCGATTCTGTGAGCAATGTCTATGTCTCTTACCTCGACATTTGTTTTCATCTTCTCATTTAAAAAAGTTACCACCTTTTCTGTAGTTTCTTCCATGGTTTCTAATCTTTCCCCATTGTCTTCTGGTAGATTTATGATTCTTATGTTGTTACTCCTACTATATTGTTCAATGTCGTTTCCTTTCTGTGCTTGGATCGCGTTGTTCTTTTCTGCAGCACGCCTGTATTGGTTTATGGTTTCCTCTTTTGATTTTAGTTCTTTCTCAATGGTTTTAATGTGCTTTCTACAAAAGTCCAGATTAATACCGAGTGTGTGTGTTTCGCTTTCCACAATGTCGATCATGCGTGTTACCGATTCGTAAACCCGTTTTGTAATTTTCTCGAACATGTCTTCCATTTCCTTTTGAATTGTTTGTTTTACTATGTCTAATATATCTTCTTTTTTGATAATGCTGTCCATTTTTGCCATTATGCTATCCAACCTTGCATTAATGTCTCGGCTAGTTGACGCGTCTGTCTCCTTCGAAGCTGTCGTCCCACTGGTGTCCATTTTGTTTTTTGTTCCTGGTTTCACTCTTCGTTTTTTCTTGGACTTTGTCTGTGTTGGGCTATATTTATCTAATAGTTCTTTGCTAAATTGGTTTTATGCTGGCCTCTTCATTTACACTTGATGTGGAACTTCGTTTACGCTTCGATTTTCCGTTCATTGCTGTTAATCATTCTGTTATTTACCTGTATGGACCAGTTCTTCACTCAATTTTAAATTGATAATTTTACATGACTTTATGTTTTTTGAACAGTATACTTTCGGAATGTTCGTACGTGACGTCTCTACCATCCATCGTTTGTGAAAAGTGGGTGGGGTAATGTTCAAAATTATAAATATTAACTAACGCTAAATCTGGAACACCGAGATAATAATGTTAATACATATAAATAAGTAATAACAACTCACTGTGCTTATGCGGCTATTACCAACTTAAATCCATTTATAAATCCTTTCTGAAATAATTTAATATTGTCCGAAAAATAAACACTGTGTGTACACTTATTGAGGGGTTGTTGTTTTTTGACGATGGCTGGCTGAAGTTATCAGAAAGGCTACATTAACTTAAAAACAGACGACAAAGGCTGGCTGGTGTTACCTCAAAGGCTACATGGACTTAAAAACAGACGAAACAGTCTGGCTTGTGTTACCTCAAAGGCTACATTGGCAGAAATATAGACGACAAAGGCTGGCTGGAGTTACCATAAAGACATATTGGACTTAGAAATAAAAACGACAAAGGCTGGCTGGTGTTATCACAAAGGCGTCACGAACTTAGAAAATAGACGGCAAAGGCTGGATGGAGGTAACACAAGGGCTACATGAACTTAGAAAATAGACCACAAAGGCTGGCTACAGTCAACTAAAATAAACTAAAAAGGCTGAAAGGAGTTGCCACAAAGGCTACATGGACTTAGAAAACAGACGAAAAAGGATGGCTGGTGCTACAATAAAAGCTACATGAACTTAGAAAACTGATGACAAAGGCTGGCTGGTGTTACCACAAAGGCTACAGGAACTGAAATAAATAGACAATAAAGGCTGGCTGGTGTTACCACAAAGGCTACATGGGCTTATTAAATAGACGACAAAGGATGGCTGGAGTTACCACAAAGGCTACAGGAACTTAATAGATAGACGATAAATGCTGGCTGCAGTCACCACAAAGGCTATATGAACTTAGAAAATAGATGACAAAGGATGACTGGAATTACCACAAAGGTTATATGAACTTAGACAATAGACTTCAAAGGTTGACTGAAAATACCACAAAGGCTACGAGGAATTATAATATAGACGACAACGGCTGGCTGGTGTTACCACAAAGGCTACATGGGCTTATAAAATAGACGACACAGGCTGGCCGGAGGTACCACAAAGGCTAACAGCACTAAAAAATAGACGATAAAGGCTGACTGGAGTTATCAACAAGAATTCCGCCACGGAAGCGGTGTCGCGCCTGCCGAGGCATTTGACCGTGAACATTACAAGTAAATAAATGACCTTGACCTTCAGAATTTGGATGTGGGGGTGTGCGTAATGAAGTCTGGCAAGGGGTTAAAGAGATATTGTGAAAAAACGATAACTTTAACGCATGTCTGTTACAAAACCGGTGAACATTACAAGTAAATAAATGACCTTGACCTTCAGAATTTGAATGTGGGGGTGTGCGTAATGAAGCATCATCCCTAGACAAACATTGATGTGAAATATTATCAAAGTTGGCAAGGGGTTAAAGAGATATTGTGAAAAAACAATAACTTTAACGCATTTCTGTTACAAAACCGGTGAACATTACAAGTAAATAAATTACCTTGACCTTCAGAATTTGGATGTGGGGGTGTGCGTAATGAAGTATCATCCCTAGACAAACATTGATGTGAACTATTATCAAAGTCTGGCAAGGGGTTAAAGAGATATTGTGAAACAAGAAATGCGTCTGTCGAACGCGGATGCCACCTATTTGAGAAAATGTGACAAAGTGGTTAACCGAAAAGTGTGACGGACGGACGGACGGACGGTCCAAATACTATATGCCACTCGTTTCTTCGAAACCCGGTGGCATAAAAACAATAACTTTAACGCATTTCTGTTACAAAACCGGTGAACATTACAAGTAAATAAATGACCTTGACCTTCAGAATTTGAATGTGGGGGTGTGCGTAATGAAGCATCATCCCTAGACAAACATTGATGTGAAATATTATCAAAGTCTGGCAAGGGGTTAAACAGATATTGTGAAACAAGAAATGCGTCTGTCGAACGCGGATGCCACCTGCAGCATATTTGAGAAAATATGACAAAGTGGTTAACCGAAAAGTGTGACGGACGGACGGACGGACGGACGGACGGACGAACTTACATTTCGGACCTTAGGGGGTACTTGCTATATAAAAGATCAAAGGAAATACCCCGTAAGACACAATAGGCTTACGGGGTACGGAATAAGTTCCATTGTCTTCTATTGTCTTAGGCCACGCCCCCTACCCCATAAGTACCCTAATGTGTGCCCGGACGGACGGACGTCCGGACGGACGGACGGACGGACGGACGGACGGTCCAAATACTATATGCCACTCGTTTCTTCGAAACCCGGTGGCATAAAAACAATAACTTTAACGCATTTTTGTTACAAAACCGGTGAACATTACAAGTAAATAAATGACCTTGACCTTCAGAATTTGGATGTGGGGGTGTGCGTAATGAAGCATCATCCCTAGACAAACATTGACGTGAAATATTATCAAAGTCTGGCAAGGGGTTAAAAAGATATTGTGAAACAAGAAATGCGTCTGTCGAACGCGGATGCCACCTGCAGCATATTTGAGAAAATGTGACAAAGTGGTTAACCGAAAAGTGTGACGGACGGACGGACGGACGGACGTCCGGACGGACGGACGGACGTCCGGACGGACGGACGGACGAACTTACATTTCGGACCTTAGGGGGTACTTGCTATATAAAAGATCAAAGGAAATACCCCGTTAGACACAATAGGCTTACGGGGTACGGAATAAGTTCCATTGTCTTCTATTGTCTTAGGCCATGCCCCCTACCCCATAAATACCCTAATGTGTGCCCGGACGGACGGACGGACGGACGGACGGACGGTCCAAATACTATATGCCACTCGTTTCTTCGAAACCCCTGGTGGCATAAAAAAACAATAACTTTAACGCATTTCTGTTACAAAACCGGTGAACATTACAAGTAAATAAATGACCTTGACCTTCAGAATTTGGATGTGGGGGTGTGCGTAATGAAGCATCATCCCGAGACAAACATTGCTGAGAAATATTATCAAAGTCTGGCAAGGCGTTAAAGAGATATTGTGAAAAAACAATAACTTTAACGTATTTCTGTTACAAAACCGGTGAACATAAAAAGTAAATATATGACCCTGACCTTCAGAATTTGGATGTGGGGGTGTGCGTAATGAAGCATCATCCCATGACAAACATTGATATGAAATATTATCAAAGTATGGCAAGGGGTTAAAGAGATATTGTGAAAAAACAATAACTTTAATGTATTTGCCTTACAAAAAAACCGGACGACGCGGACTACGCGGACGACGCGGACGACGCGGACGACTCGGACGACGACGACGACGACGACGACGCGGACGACGACGACGGAAAAAGCGCCGACTATAGTCACGCCTCTGCTAAAGCAGGCGCGACAAAAAGGCTACATAGACTTAGAAACTGATGACAAAGGCATGCTGGTGTTACAACAAAGGCTACATGAACCTAGAAAATAGACGACAAAGGCTGGCTGAGGTACCACAAAGTATACATGAACTTAGACAATCGACGACAAATGCTGCCTGAAGTTACCACAAAGGCTACATTGACTTAAAAAACAAACAACAAAGTCGGCTGGTGATACCTCAATGGCGACATTGACTTAAATATAGACGACAAAGGTTGGCTGGAGTCACCACAAAGGCTACAAGGACTTAAAAATACACGACAAAGGCTAGCTGGTGTTATCACAAAGGCTACATGAACTTAGAAAATAGACGACAAAGGCTGGATGGAGGTAACACAAGGGCTACATGAACTTAGAAAATAGACCACAAAAGCTGGCTACAGTCAACTAAAATCAACTAAAAAGGCTGAAAGGAGTTGCCACAAAGGCTACATGGACCTAGAAAGCAAACGACAAAGGCTGGCTGGTGTTACAATAAAGGCTACATGAACTTAGAAAACTGATGACAAAGGCTGGCTGGTGTTACCACAAAGGCTACAGGAACTGAAATTAATAGACAATAAAGGCTGGCTGGTGTTACCACAAATGCTACATGGGCTTATTAAATAGACGACAAAGGATGGCTGGAGTTACCACAAAGGCTACAGGAACTTAATAGATAGACGATAAATGCTGGCTGCAGTCACCACAAAGGCTATATGAACTTAGAAAATAGATGACAAAGGATGACTGGAATTACCAGAAAGGTTATATGAACTTAGACAATTGACTTCAAAGGTTGAACATGTTGACTGAAAATACCACAAAGGCTACGAGGAATTATAATATAGACGACAACGGCTGGCTGGTGTTACCACAAAGGCTACATGGGCTTATAAAATAGACGACACAGGCTGGCCGGAGGTACCACAAAGGCTACCAGCACTAAAAAAAATAGACGACAAAGGCTGACTGGAATTATCAAAAAGGCTACATGGACTTAGAAACAGACGACAAAGGCATGCTGGTGTTACAACAAAGGCTACATGAACTTAGAAAATAGACGACAAAGGCTGGCTGAGGTACCACAAAGTCTACATGAACTTAGACAATCGACGACAAATGCTGCCTGAAGTTACCACAAAGGCTACATTGACTTAAAAAACAAACAACAAAGTCGGCTGGTGATACCTCAAAGGCGACATTGACTTAAATATAGACGACAAAGGCTGGCTGGAGTCACCACAAAGGCTACAAGGACTTAAAAAATACACGACAAAGGCTAGCTGGTGTTATCACAAAGGCTACATGAACTTAGAAAATAGACGACAAAGGCTGACTGGAGGTAAAACAAGGGCTACATGAACGAATAAATTAGACGACAAAGGCTGGCTATAGCTACCATAAAAGTTTACAAGGAAATACCGCAAAAGGTACATGGGCTTATAAAATAGACGACAAAGGATGGCTGGAGTTACCACAAAGGCTACAGGAACTTAAAGAAATAGACGATAAAGGCTGACTGCAGTCACCACAAAGGATGTACTAACTTGGAAAATATACGACAAAGGATGACTGGAGATATCACAAAGGCTACAAGTACTTATACTATAGACGACAAAGGCTGGTTGGAGGTACCACAAAGGCTACACGAACTTAGAAAATAGAAGACACCGGCTGGCTGGAGTTACCACAAAGGCTACAAGGACTTGGAAAACGGACGACAAAGGCTGGCTGGTGTTACCACAAATGCAATATGAACTTAGAAAATAGACGACAAAGGCTGGCGGGAGGTACCACAAAGGCTACATGAATTTAAAAAATAGACGACATAGGTTGGGTGCAATTACCACAAAGGCTACAAGGACTTAGAAAATGGACGACAAATGATGACTGGGTTTGCCACAAAGGCTAGATGGACTTAGAAAACAGACACAGGCTGGATGGTGACAATGCGACAATGACATAGAAAATAGACGACAAAGGATGGCTAGAGTTAACACAAAGGCTACCTGAACTTAGGAAATAGACGAGAAAGGCTGACTGGAGTTACCAGAAAGGCTGCAAGGACTTAGAAAGTAGACGACAAACACTGGCTGTAGTCACCACAAAGGCAACAAGGACTTAGGAAATAAATGACAAAGGCTGACATGGGTTATGAAAAAGGCTACATGGCCATTCTATTAACATGGTGTTACATCAAACGCTACATTGGCTTAAATATAGACGACACATGCTGGCTGGAGTTACCATAAAGGCTACATGGACTTAGAAAATAGAGGACAAAGACAGACTATAGACAGACCACAAAGGCTGCATGAACTTAGAGAATTGACGACAAAGGCTGGTTGGAGTTACCACAATGGCTACTTGGACTACTCTGCCTATTTTCAATGACAAATACTGATGTATGTCAATCAGTTTGAGTATTGAAGAACTGTTTCAAAGTGTGTCCAAAATGGTTTGACTGTTGACAAGGGATACAATGGTATTATCGGTAACGAGCACATTTCTGACAATTAAGCGAGCGTGATGATCATTGGCCAATGCAGTATGTAGTATGGTATGATGAAGGGCATGGGTATGCTTATTGCAAACATGCATGGCTTTATCCCACAGTAAGCATCCCGCATATGTCTTCACATGTGACAATAATTTAAATTAACCCTTGGTCGTGAGTTGGATTGGAAAATAAATACAATACATAGTAATGATACGTAAGTCATGCAGTCACTTATGTAATCAGTTCTACATTAACCACTACATATGCTGTATTCATTCATCTATTTAATGAATGAAACCCGCTATGTGTTCCTCACTCAGCTACATGAGTTCCCAGCTCCGTGAATTCCCACCTCCAGCTTCGTGAACCCCGCTACGTGACCTCCACTCGGCTACATGAGTTCTCGGCTCCTTCAATTCCTTCCAGCTTCGTGAACCCCGCTATGTGACCCAGGACTAAGCTACATGAGTTCTCAGCTCCGTGAATCCCCGCCTTCAGCTTCGTGAACCCCGCTATGTGACCTCCACTAAGCTACATGAGTTCTCAGCTCCATGAATGTCCACATCCAGCTTCGTGAACTACGTTATGTGACCCTCACTCCGCTACATGTATTCCCAGCTCCGTGAATCCCCACCTCCAGCTTCGTGAACGAACCGCGCTATGTGTTCCCCACTCAGCTACATGAGTTCCCAGCTCCGTGAATTCCCACCTCCAACTTCATGAACACAGCCATGTGACACCTACTCAGCTACATGAGTTCCAGCTCCGTGAATCCCCACCTGCAGCTTCGTGAATCCCGCTATGTGACCCCCACTCACCTACATGGGTTCTCATCTGCGTGATGTAACCCTCACTCAGCTACATGAGTTCCCAGCTCCGTGAATTCCCACTTCCAGCTTCGTGAACCCCGCTGTGTGGCCCCCACTCAGCTGCACGAGTTCGCAGCTCCGTGAATCCCCACCTCCAGCTTCGTGAACCCCGCTATGTGACCCCCACTCAGCTACATGAGTTCTGATCTGCGTGATGTAACCCTCACTCAGCTACATGAGTTCCCAGCTCCGTGAATTCCCACCTCCAACTTCGTGAACCCTGCCGTGTGACCCCCACTCAGCTACATGAGTTCCAGCTACGTGAATTCCCACCTCCAGCTTCGTGAACCCCGCTATATGCCCCCACTCAGCTACACGAGTTCCCAGCTCCGTGAATCCCCACCTCCAGCTTCGTGAATCCCGCTATGTGACCACCACTCACCTACATGAGTTCTCATTTGCGTGATGTAACCCTCACTCAGCTACATGAGTTCCCAGCTCCGTGAATTCCCACCTCCAACTTCGTGAACCCTGCCGTGTGACCCCCACTCAGCTACATTAGTTCTCAGCTCCGTGAATTCCCAATTCCAGCTTCGTGAACCCCGTGATTCCAGCTCCGTGAATCCCCCTAGCCTTGAGAATCCCCAACCTCGCTTCGAGAGTGTCGCTATGTTACTTCCTCACAGTTTCGTGAACCCCCCCCCCCCCCGCTTCAGTTTGAACATTTACATTGTATAGTTTATTGTGTATAATTGTTCATATTATATTGGCTGGGCTTAAGGACTTTGCGACCAGTGTAGATCCAGATCAGCCTGTGCATACGCACAAACTGATCTGCAATGTTCGCCATTCCATCAATTAAACACCCGTCATGCTTCTAACAAGGAATATAGATCATTATTAGGCTACAGGAGAATGCTATTCGATCAGGAGCTACACTGGTCACAAATCCCATAAGCCCCAAATTCTCCAGTCACAGTCACACATGTGATATGGCACGCGTGTAATAACACCTGCAGCGAATTTGATAGGCTCCAAATGACGTCCCTAATTGCACGATAAAGCAATGATGTCTTGACGCTGACGTCATCACTTTTTAAAAGCCACTAGAAGCATCCATGACTCATTAAAATTAGTGCAGTTGCTAAAATGTGATCCCGTTTGGTACTATGAAGTGCTTACAAAGAACGGGAAACAATAATATTATATACGTGTACCGGTATGTTTAATAGTTTTATCGACTTAAGTTATTTTTCTCTGTGAATATCTGCAGATTGTCTGCAATTTTATGCACCTCGACATAACTCGTTCATAAATCTCATACCAATTGGAAACTCGTTTGAGATCCTTATATATTATTAAAACACATTGAAGTAAGCAATTCTATTCTACCAAATAATACTATGTAATGATGTTGATTTCATCGCAACATTTGATCAGGTAAAGAGCTTTGAATTGACGTACTGATCTATAATATAATGTCTTAATAATCGTATCAGGCATTGAACTGATTACGATTATTCGGGTTACAACGAATTGAAAAGTGACGTTTCATTGGTCGAACGGTGTCACATGACGTTACCGAATGACGTAAGTATAATCACGTAACGTAAACAACTCCGCGTTCTTTGCAACGAAAACTATTTTATATTTGACCAGCGGCAAGCATAAAACTGTACCTGATGAATAATACCAGCCTAGTTTATGTTGATATCAAGTTTATCAGGCTCGGCTGGGAAACGGTAGGAATTACTCGGCGAGCCTCGGACTTCCTACGCATTTCACGATAAACATGATATCGCAATACACTTGGCTAGTATTCTCTATTTCCCACTTTTGGAGCTTAAGCTATACTTATGGCTGGTTAATACACATTTAAAATGCAATAGAAATATCCGTAATGATTTTTGCAGTATGGGAATAATGTTCAGTTGATCCCAATTATAACGAGGACATCTCAAGTACGACTCAATCCAAACATAGTATTGGATTTACATTTATTGAGCATAGTAAATGTAAATCCAAGGGGATAACGTATGTGTTACATGTAAGATATGGTATAATATTTACACTTTCCTTAAATTCATACTGGAAACACGCATTGAACGAATTGCGTTTTCATGGTTTTATATCCCAGTATATTGCATTCATTAAAATACATGACGTTCATCGTCGTTGTCAATGCTATTGACCGGCAACGTCGCTGTAATAAAATGCGACAAAATGACATAAAACAATACGATTCCTAATATTAAAGCCGTATTTGGTTATTTACAATTCTGAAACAATCAGAGCATGCAATGTAAATATAAGTAATAAAACCATGGGCAGTTGCATTTACTGTAGTATGAAAAACATGTAGTCTGTGTAAAGTTTGCGATTCGGACTCCACGCACTTCAAAACGGACAAAATGTTTCTAAACTACAGTAAACACAACAGCCCATACTGTTATTCCTTAATTAAATAAGTAATGCGTACCTGACTTGAGCTGTCGTTGTTAATGGCTTCACTCCGATAGTTCTGCTTGTTTGTGCGCGTTTCCGACGAGAATGAACCTGAAGGTCGTGCGTACCTATGCACAAGATAATAAACCTTATTAGAAATATTGCAACACCTGGTGAAAATAAATAGTAAATAAGTTGGGAAAACTTGGCTTTAATATTGCTAAGTAAATTGATATATTTATTATAAGTAATAACACGGTGCTTGACAATCCAAATACACCAACGTGACATATGCAGCACTGTTTTCTAGTTTTCTCTCAGATAATGCGTAATTAGGCAATTTCCACATTGAATAAAGGTTATATTTATGTAGCGTCTATTGTACTTCTTCGAAGAAGACCTATTCATTTATTCATGGATTGAGCCACTCTGAAAGAGTCTATACACACATGTATAAATTACACATATAGGATTGTGTTAAAGACGAGTACCTGTCAGTCAGTTTAGTAGTGAGCCTATAATTCGTGTCACGTGTTGCTCATAAATACAAGGCCTCCGTGCCATTCATTGTCGAACACTTCTGGAATATCACAAACTACAGTACGAACCTCCTTGCCACCGTTCATGGTCTTGCAGAATGTGTTATATACGTCGACTAATTGGTTAAACCCTTAAAATGATGGGCACGAACATTGTCGTCTGCTATTATTTTGTATATTGCCTTAATTCTAACTAAAAACATGGATTGACAGCACTTCGGAAATGATTCTAAAGTGCTGTTATGTCCAACTTGTCGGGCGGTGCAACAAATATGCAATTAATAGTTTGTTTAGTTCTATAACTATGACATCGTTATCACTAAGCTAATCCCCTCGCGCTGTCAGCCTTGGTGATACAATTTGTTTAAAGCATTTTCCTTACGAACAATACGATTGATTATTCATTGATTATTAGTGTTTAACAACCTATCACAAAATTCCAGGTCCATTCCACACCAAAGTCGCTTAGCTCCAACCCCGACAGGATTTAGCTCTCAAGTATCAAAAGGCCGAAAATGTACATGAGGGCCAAACCATGTAAGTCTGTATTCCGGTTAGAATGAACCCCGATCGTCGCATTACCTTCGCGTGCTCCCGACCAACCGCCCACAAGCAAGGTGAACATAAGTCCTCACTGACCTTGACCTTTGGCGGTCTCGGACGTGCAGGTCGTGTGAAACACAACGCACCATCGCTAGACACACATTGTGGCAAAATATTATCGCGGTTCATAAGTTATTGAAAAACTGAAAGGTGTTTGTTACTAGCCTTCTACCAATTATTTTTTAAAAATCTCTAATGTTCCAACCTTATACCAGATTGATATACATATTGGACGATATCACCATATGATAAAAGTACGTTTTGTTGTCCTGATTAAAAATAATAAAAATAATAAAAAAATAAAATGAAAATGATACGCATCATGTATGACACTATAAGTTAGGCAAACAGAATGGTTAATTTATAGTCTACTATTATAATATTTCTTTAACATTTTAAAGACAGACACATGGTTCATATTACCATGAAGGCGTGGATGGACATGCCGTAGGAATGGTCCACAGGTTAGTATATGTGCTATAAGGTACATATATCTTTATCATGTTATAGACAGCCACCTTGGTGTAGTTCAGTTTAACATGCTACTGCCATACGTTTATCGAACTGTATTAATTTTAATTAATGTTTGCATATTAAAGCACAATGCTATATGTAGTGGCTATATTAATAACACTGCGTGTTGAGGTTTGTTTAATCATTACATTATGATACTCAATATGCGGTGTTATTCATGATTATTACCTACTGTATACAAATAATTGAAGCGTTATATGTTGCATAAGCACAGCACCATATATTGAGACTATTATGTTAGGGCATATGACAACACACCTGTGTTAACAATGTATTGTCTATTGTTATACTACTAAGTGTATACATTGAGTCTGCGTTGGCATTGTTGCAAGGACTTGGCCCAGTGGGAGTGATTCCATCAATGCATTAAATTCTTCCCACGTCTTTGTGGGCAAATACATTGGATGCGCAGGATGGTCATACTAGCTGGAGACATGTTATGTTGATGTTGCAGTGCATGGCAATATGCATGTTGACACTGATATGTGCAGGTAGTGTTTCAATGCGTGTTGTGGGTAGCTGCTTATACTGATATGGTAAAATATTTATGAACATTTATTATCAATAGGACAATTCTGGTAAATACATGATTTCAAAATTGTTGTACATGTACATACTAGTTGTGTGTGTGTTGCTTTAACTGATTCTAAAGATGTCATAAATAAAATTACATCAGAAATATCTAATATTTTCAAAAACGCAGCCCAAAATTCTTTTACATCAAAATATGTATCACAATCGGAAGGAGACAAACCATGGTTTGGAAACGAATGCAAACGGGCGCGCAAAGCATACCATCGGACGAAAAAACTATATCACCACCACAAAACAAGCTACAACAAAAATAAAATATCACGTCGTAGTAAAAAGTACAAATTTACTATGCATAAATATATAAACAAACGTAAACATGAAAATGAACAAAAGATACGTAAAATGCATGACCGAAACCCAAAACGATACTGGGCTTATATAAATACCCTGAAAACTAAAACTAAAACCGATATGCCATCGCTTGATGAATTGTACACATTTTTCAAGAAAGGTAATGCAAACGAGGCAGGTGATGAATGTTTTGATCTTCCCCACGATTATTTAAATAATAGTGAAGAGCAGCTAAACTGCACAAGCACAGAAAGCGAAATACAAAAACACATATCCAGCCTGAAAAATTATAAAGCGCCGAGCCCATCTGACAATATATTAAACGAATACATGAAACACACAATGAGTATTATGATGCCATTTTATATAAACCTATTCAACAGAATATTTACTACAGGCATTTTCCCAGAATGCTGGCTCGAAGGTTATATCATACCTATTTACAAGAAAGGTGATTCCAAGGATCCAGGTAACTATCGCCCAATAACCTTATTAAGCTGCTTAGGAAAACTATTTACTTCCATATTAAACACACGTGCTACGAAATTTCTAGACGAAACGGGCATATTAAATGAGAATCAGGCAGGGTTTAGAAATAATTATTCAACATCAGATCATATATTACTGTTACATAGTTTGATTGAGATGTTGAGAAAAGGTAAGAAAAAACTTTATTGTGCATTTATAGATTTCGCAGCAGCTTTCGACTCTGTTTGGAGAATAGGCGTCTGGTAGAAACTTTTATCATCGTCCATTAACGGAAAATTATTCAGACTAATATATAACATGTAATATGATATAAAATCGTGTATATTTAATGAAAATGAAACATCAATTTTTTTGAGACATGCAGGGTGAAAATTTATCTACAATTATATTCTCACTATTTTTTAACGATCTCGAGTCGAATTTATTAATATCCGGATCACACGGTGTAACTATACAGCATGGAGATGTACAACAGTGGCTCAGACTGTTGGTCATACTTTATGCTGATGTTGCTCTCATTTTATCCGATAATCCTGTAGATTTCCAAAATTCGCTGGACAATTTTACTACTTATTGCCAGAATTGGAAACTTAAGGTAAATCTATCAAAAAGTAATGTTATAGTCTTCGGTGCTAGGAACACAAGCATGCATCAATTTAAACTTGTTGGTGACACTATAAATATAATAGATAAATACAAATATCTTGGTATATATTTCACAAGCAATGGCTCTTTTGCTACTGCTCGAAAATATTTAACTGAACAGGCAAAAAAGGCCATGTATATGTTATACACACGGATTTATAATTTAGATCTACCGATGACCTACAGATCAAACTATTTGATCACACAATTGTCCCTATTTTAACATATAACTGTGAGGTATGGGGCTTCGAATCCCTTAATATAATTGAAAAAGCACACAATGACTTCTTACGAAAAATTACTAAAACGAGAAAAAGTACGCCCATCTATATGTTGCATGGAGAATTATGTCGATATCCGTTATCTGTTATTGTAAAGAGCCGGATGATTGGATATTGGAATAGACTTGTCACCGGAAAAGATACTAAATATGCTTACCTTATTTATTTATCAATGGTACGTAATCCAGATGTAGACTATAAATGGCCAAAATTCATACACACACACCATATTGACAGACTTTTGTAGACACGAGATATGGCTAAACCAATTATTCCTGAACTGTAAAGCCATCAAATTTGGTGTTAAACGAACTTTAATTGACCAGTATATACAAACTTGGAATGCTAGCATGCGTAACTCAAACACAGGTCGAATTTACAATAGTTTCAAAATGTCATTTACCTTAGAAAGATATTTAATAACTCTAGCTCCCACATAATCTCGCACTCGCACTCATACGTTTACGTACGGCGAAACATAGATTCCCAATAGAAACAGGCAGATGGTCTGGTGTAGACTTCAATGACCGTATATGTACACTATGCAATTTAAACGAGATCGGTTTCGAAAAGCACTATATTCTTAGATGCTCATTTTTCAATGCGAAACGGGAACAATATATCCATGCGCGCCATCTGGAATATCCCAGCGAACATGCATTTAATATATTAATGATGAGTGAAGATAAAGAAGAAATATTCAATCTCAGTAAATTCTACGGAGCCTTGAGAAGAGAAAAAAATGTTCTGACAAATTTGATTATTTCGTTAGAACGCATTCCAATTCGTTCTAACGCATTCCAATTCGTTCTAACGAATTCGAATTCGTTCTAACGCATTCCAATTCGTTCTAACGATTTCAATTATTTCGTTCTAACGAATTCGAATTCGTTCTAACGCATTGCAATTCGTTCTAACGCATTCCAATTCGTTAAAGCATTCCAATTCGTTCTAACGCATTCAATTATTGCGTTCTAACGCATTAAAATTCGTTCTAACGATTTCAGTTATTTCGTTCTAACGAATTCGAATTCCTTCTAACGCATTGCAATTCGTTCTAACGCATTGCAATTCGTTCTAACGCATTCAATTATTGCGTCCTAACGCATTCGAATTCGTTCTAACGATTTCAATTATTTCGTTCTAACGAATTAAAATTCGTTCTAACGCATTCCAATTCGTTCTAACGATTTCAATTATTTCGTTCTAACGAATTCGAATTCGTTCTAACGCATTGCAATTCGTTCTAACACATTCCAATTCGTTAAAGCATTCCAATTCGTTCTAACGAATTCAATTATTGTGTTCTAACGCATTAAAATTCGTTCTAACGATTTCAATTATTTCGTTCTAACGAATTCGAATTCGTTCTAACGCATTGCAATTCGTTCTAACGCATTTCAATTCGTTCCAACGCATTCAATTATTGCGTCCTAACGCATTCGAATTCGTTCTAACGATTTCAATTATTTCGTTCTAACGAATTAGAATTCGTTCTAACGCATTCCAATTCGTTCTAACGCATTCCAATTCGTTCTAACGCATTCAATTATTGCGTTCCAACGCATTCAAATTCGTTCTAACGATTTCAATTATTTCATTCTAACGAATTCCAATTCGTTCTAACGCATTGCAATTCGTTCTAACGCATTGCAATTCGTTCTAACGCATTCAATTATTGCGTTCTAACGTATTCAAATTCTTTCTAACGATTTCAATTATTTCGTTCTAACGCATTCGAATTCGTTCTAACGCATTCGAATTCGTTCTATTCGAATTCGTTCTAACGCATTCGAATTCGTTCTAACGCATTCAATTATTGCGTTCTAACGCATTACAATTCGTTCTAACGATTTCAATTATTTTGTTCTAACGAATTCGAATTCGTTCTAACGCATTGCAATTCGTTCTAACGCATTGCAATTCGTTCTAACGCATTCAATTATTGCGTGCTAACGCATTCAAATTCGTTCTAACGATTTCAATTATATCGTTCTAATGAATTCGAATTCGTTCTAACCCATTTAAATTTGTTCTAACGCATTCCAATTCGTTCTGACGCATTCAAATTCAAAACTCAGGGGCTGGATTTCAAATAAACAGTGCAGTAACAACAACAACAACAGTGCCATTGCCGCCATTGGCATGACGAAGGTATCACGGGACAGTGGGCGGCTAGCTTTAAAAAATGGGTGGACGATTTTCTATATACTTCACTACCTTCCCTGCAAGTTACACAAGTGTGTCTAGAAAAATAGGTTTATGAATATGTATTGACTTTGGGAGTCTTGATTAGGTGTATGTTTTAAGAGTATTTCATAATTCTACGACACTGAATGTTAGCTCCGGTTGATTTTGACATCTTGGAAAATGGCGCATGCTGTGCTGTCTCGCCGGTACGGTGTGGCGTCAGAATTTAAGGTATTTTTCTGGCATTTGTAGCGAAAATTTGAGGTGGTTATGACCCCGCTTTGGAACCATTTTCAGGAAATGGTGTGTACGTGTTACAAGTGATAGAACAAGACATAACAAAGTCTCTGTGCCTCATGTTTTCATGAAAACAATTCCAACAAATTCAGTTGTGTTTAAATTTCTGGCCAAAAATAGATGGGTGGGGTAACTTTGTAAAAATAATTAAACACATCTGATGCGGTTACTGCATTTCTATTGTGTCGCGCGATTTGTACTTCATTTGCGAGTATTTTTCAATATTTGTCGCAAGAGCTCCTTAACTGATTGTGAGAGGCGGTGATTTTTATGAGTCACCCGCCGCCCTCAGAAAAACA
Organism: Conchocele bisecta; assembly: GCA_029237695.1. NCBI lineage: Eukaryota > Metazoa > Mollusca > Bivalvia > Lucinida > Thyasiridae > Conchocele > Conchocele bisecta. The sequence goes on from CM055281.1 coordinate 11,732,117, forward strand.
GTCAATTTTGGCTATTTTCAACCGTCCCGTGATGCCTAAGCTGACGTTGCCCGCCGGAAGATCATCCCTTAAAGAATCAGCCCTACACATCCGCCGGAAATGGTGTACAATAAGGCTGTCAGAAATGGCTAATTTACCATCCCGAAATTAAAATGGCATGACGGCTAGTCAAACAAGCCAACTTGCCCAATGTAGACATATACTGAGTTGTAGTATACGTCTGCACCGACTGATTTGGGCCTGAATCCCATTTACAAATATGGTGGTCAGTTGAAGTCAGAAAACCAAGAAAATGGTCAAATAAACCACCCCCTGAACTAAAATAGCATGACGGCTGGTCAAACAAGTCCAGTTGCCCAATGTAAACACATACTGAAATGTAGGACTATGTCCCGAGTATGCGTCGGCACCGTCGGACTCGGGCCTGAATCCCGTTGTCAAGTATGGTGGTCAATTGAAATCAGAAATGCACGAAAATATCAACCACCCCCTACAACAAAGTGCTATAATGAAATGCGTTAGAACGAATTGCAATGCGTTAGAGCGAATTCGAATTCGTTTGAAAGAAATAATTGAAATCGTTAGAACGAATTTGAATACGTTAGAACGCAATAATTGAATGCGTTAGAACGAATTGCAATGCGTTAGAACGAATTCGAATTCGTTAGAACGAAATAATTGAAATCGTTAGAACGAATTTGAATACGTTAGAATGCAATAATTGAATGCGTTAGAACGAATTGCAATGCGTTAGAACGAATTCGAATTCGTTAGAACGAAATAATTGAAATCGTTAGAACGAATTTGAATGCGTTAGAACGCAATAATTGAATTCGTTAGAACGAATTGGAATGCGTTAGAACGAATTGCAATGCGTTAGAACGAATTCGAATTCGTTAGAACGAAATGATGAATGCGTTAGAACGCAATAATTGAATGCGTTAGAACGAATTGGAATGCGTTAGAACGAATTCGAATTCGTTAGAACGCAATAATTGAATGCGTTAGAACGAATTTCAATGCACTAGAACGAATTGCAATGCGTTACAACGAATTCTAATTCGTTAGAACGAAATAATTTAAATCGTTAGAACGAATTTGAATACGTTAGAACGCAATAATTGAAAGCGTTAGAACAAATTGCAATGCGTTAGAACGAATTAGAATTCGTTAGAACGAAATAATTGAAATCGTTAGAACGAATTTGAATGAGTTAGAACGCAATAATGGAATGCGTTAGAACGAATTGGAATGCGTTCTAACGAAATAATTGAAATCGTTAGAACGAATTTGAATGCGTTAAAACGCAATAATTTAATGCGTTAGAACGTATTGCAATGCGTTAGAACGAATTGCAATGCGTTAGAACGAATTCGAATTCGTTAGAACGAAATAATTGAAATCGTTAGAACGAATTTGAATGCGTTAGAACGCAATAATTGAATGCGTTAGAACGAATTGAAATGCGTTAGAACGAATTGGAATGCGTTAGAACGAATTGCAATGCGTTAGAACGAATCGAATTCGTTCTAACGAATTCGAATTCGTTAGAACGAAATAATGAAATCGTTAGAACGAATTCAAATTCGTTAGAATGAAATAATTGAAATCGTTAGAACGAATTCGAATGTGTTAGAACGAATTGGAATGCGTTCTAACGAAATAATCAAATTTGTCAGAACATTTTTATCCAAGCATATTTGCTTGGATATAGTCCTTATACGGTTTTTGGGACCTCTCATGTTTTATGCAAATGTTTAATTGTCGACCAACAAACGTACTTCATGCTTCATGATTCTAGCTACGCCACGTGAGAGAGTTCGAAAGCGAGCGGTGCATTATGAACGTGTCACTCACATTTTTGGCCAGCTACATTATTTTTCAGCTACAGTTATATTTTTAAAAACAGTTTGTGATTTTATAAAATATTAACTGTCGTGTTTCATAATAAATATTTTGTTAGGAAGGTTATATTTTTAGCGCAATGAGCGACCGCTCCACATGTAATTTATACGTAGTTATACGCCATGAAAAATAGTTCTGATAGTGAGCTAACATTATATTGTGTAGTGTAATACATGTGTTGTTAATTTTTCTGTACGACATTTATATTACAAAATGTTTATCTGATTTAATATAATATAAACTGACATGTATTAATTTGAGTATATTTTTTTTCACGCGCAATGATACAACCTCGTGTCTCATGAAAAGTAGTTTCCGCCATTTTATGCAGACAAATTACAGAATCGCAATGAAAATGTCCCTGCGACGTTGACCAATCAGATTAAAGCTTACATTCTGAACGTTTACATAGTCATAGGTCAATGGCTCGATAAAATCCAACATTGGACACCGAAATGATGATGATTTAAAACAGAAACATTATTTTTTGACAGTTACATACCGCATGCTTTAAATAATCATCTTCAGCCATCGATATTATTAATCAGTGTCCATTTTACTTAAAACATCAACTAATCTATAATGACGTTACACAGCATATGCAGTACGATACACTTCACAAAGGAAACGTTGTCTTAGAGTTTGAATAATTATAGGTTCCGCCGAACGAACGAGTACGCCGAAATACATTTCCGTACAAATCTAATAACCTATTTATTATATACCCGTTCAACAAAACATGCATCCTAATCATTAAATAATCCGATAGTGTGATGAAATTAATGCGACTCTCTATTATTTTTGTTGAACAATCCGAGCGCCTGTGATGGCTTCAGTTTATGCAAATTGACAAGGTCATTTCGCGCACCTGAATCGATACAATACCCGAACAACCAAGATGGCTGACATCACTACAGACACAAAACCGGGAAAAAGGCGTTAAATTTGGATAAAAAGCTATACTTAAACACGTAAGTTTATTTAACACATGTTTTAGTTGCCGACGATATCAATGAATATTGTTAATACCTCAAAACTTTCATATAATCGTCCGGCAAAAATATGAAGCACATCCATCAGCATCGGACCGACTTAGTTCTATGTGATATAACTTCGGCAAATTTATTTATCTTTTTTTTTCCATTTTATTTGCCATAGTTATATCGCTGAGCGTCAATTTACGGCCGCAAAATCCCGACCTGATTTCATGGCGGGTTTTCTAAAGCAGATTTCTCTCATTTAAAAGTATTGCATCACAAACATTTCATGGAATCTGATTAGGTATGTTTGGAATAGTGAAACAAACTATACTAATTATGCTCATTCTAAAAATACATGTTCCAAATATGGCACCGAGCTATAGTGAGCTCCCTGCCGTATCCAGGAGGTCCGGCTGCATAAGTAATTAGCCCATGCCTGAACAGTTGTGTACAATATTAAAATGATCAAGCATATCTGGATTTATGAAACCACCAGTGACTAATAAAGAATAAGACATGGTGTCAGAAGTAAAAACGGACATATTTTGAAACATTTGGGGCGTTCAGTTCTTCCATTTTCTAGTTATACGTGAAAATGGCAAAGTTCCATCATCCGGAAAATTTTGACTTTTCGTCACCGACAACATGGGTTGACTGGAAAGAAAGGTTCCAGCGCTTCCGGATAGCCTCAAAACTGAACAAAGATGATGGAGAAGTCCAAGTCTCATCACTTATTTATATTATGGGGAAAGAAGCAGAAAATGTGTTTAAATCATTTGGACTAACTGGCGATGATGCAAACACTTTTGAAACAGTTTTGGACAAATTTGACAACCATTTCATTCCAAAAAGGAACACTATTCATGAGAGGGCAAAATTCCACCAAAGAAATCAAATGAAAGGTGAATCAGTAGAAGCATTTATTCGGACATTGTGTGAAATGGCAGACACTTGCAACTTTAAGGAGTCAAAACCAGAACAAATCCGGGACAGAATTGTGATAGGACTATTGGACAAAGAACTTTCGGAAAAATTGCAATTAAAAGCAGATTTAGATCTTGAAACTGCCGTAACCATGTCGCGCCAAACAGAAATGGTAAAAAACCAAATCAAGGATCAGTCCAGCAAGGATCTCGATGAGATCAGGCGTACCGGACGCCCGGCGAATCCGACACATCGGAGACATCCGACTACTGCGAGGCGTAGCCAGCAGAACAAACCGGGGTATCAGCGCGGCAAATCTCCGGCGATGTGGCGGCCAACGGACAGGCCACAAGCGGTCGATAACCAGTGCGGACGGTGCAACCGACGACACGGGAATCGCTATAAATGTCCCGCGATTGGACAACGGTGTCGGGCGTGCAGGAAAATGGACTAATTCGCGGTATGTTGCAAATCACGTGAACGGGGTCTACGGGAAGTTGTCGAGGAAGATTATGACTACGACCAGTCCGACGCCGACGGCGCTACTAGAACAAATTTCTTCTTCGGTTCCGTAGATTATGACACATGTGAAGAGGATCCCTGGAATGTCAACTTACACATATGTAACACAACGGTTACGTTCAAAATTGACACAGGGGCAGACGCCACCATAGTTAGTGAAAACACATACCGTAGTTTAAATGTGCGTCCAGTGCTTAAACCGGCAGCATCGGTACTCAGCAGCCCAAGTGGTCGGCTTCATTGCAAAGGTTACTTTCTTGCGCGGACAACACTACCTAACGGTAAGCGTTTCATATTCGCGTATTTGTAGTCGCTGGTCAGTATCAGAGTAACCTATTAAGTAGAGGTGCTGCAAGCTCTCTCAATCTCGTTCAAAGAGTCGAGGAAATTAAACATAACGTGTTTGGGCATGTGGGATTGATCGACTGTGAACCAGTTAAAATACGTCTTAAAGAGGGTGCCACCCCATATTGTGTTAGTACATCCCGCCGCGTTGCATTTCCGATCCTTGACAAAGTTCGTGCCGAACTTGATAGGGTGGTACATGATGGGGTCATAGAGAAGGTCACTGAGCCCACCGACTGGTGTGCCCCGATGGTCCCAGTCGTCAAACCCAATGGGGATATCCGCATATGTGTAGATCTTAAAAAGTTGAATGAGTCCGTCAAACGCGAGCGTTTAATAATCCCTAACTTGGAAGATATTGCACCCAAGTTAGTTGGAGCCAAGGTATTCAGCAAATTCGACGCATCTAGTCGATTTTACCAAATTCCACTGCATCCCGATAGTTCCAAACTGACGTGTTTCATTACACCGTTCGGTAGATTCAAGTTTAACCGGGTGCCTTTTTGGAATCTCGATAGCACCAGAAATCTACCAACGCAAAATGTTAGAATTGTTAGAAGGTCTGCAAGGTGCAGCGGTTTTGATGGATGATATACTGATATATGGGTCCACACTGCAGGAGCATGATAAACGATTAAATGAGGTCATGGGCAAAATTGAAAAGGCTGGGTTGAACAAGGGAAAATGTGAATTCCGAAAACCAAAATTACAATATTTTGGGCATATAATAAGTGACCAGGGGGTAAGCACAAATCCCAAGAAAGTTCAGGCCGTAAAGGACCTGAAGGCACCAGAAGATTTAACGGAACTACGAAGAGTCCTGGGTATGATCAACTACCTTGGCCGATTCGTACAAAACTTGTCAGCTATTATGGCGTCCATGACAGATTTGCTAAAAGCAGACACAGCCTGGTTCTGGGGGCCAGATCAAGAACATGCATTTCAGACAGTCAAGGAACACTTGACGTCTGCTCCCGTGCTACACTTTTATGACAAATCAATTGTAGTGAGTGCTGATGCAAGCAGTTATGGGTTGGGAGCTGCATTGTTCGTCAGGGAAGGGTCCGAATTAAAACCAGTAGCATACTGTTCAAGGACACTTACCAAAGGGGAGAAAAACTGGGCCCAGATCGAGAAAGAGGGTCTTGCAGCAGCTTGGTCATGTGAAAAAAAGATTATCACGTTACTTAGTAGGACTAGATTCGTTTACTCTGCTAACTGACCACAAGCCGCTTGTATCGCAGATAAACAAGCAAGACCTGGACCGCGTACCCATACGATGCCAAAGGTTGCTCATGAGATTACGTAGGTTCAATGTTAGGGCAGAATATGTACCTGGTAAAAGCATGCATGTACCAGACACTTTGTCACGTGCTCCTCTGAGTGACATCGACGAGATCATTGAACATGATGTCGATTGTTATGTCGACTCGGTAAACGCAAACAGGCCAGTGAGCGACATTCGAATGACACAAATTCGAGAAACTGTGCGCAATGATTCTGATATGCAGAAGGTCATTGCACTAACCAAATCAGGTTGGCCTGAAAGTGAAAAATCTGTACCAGCAGAAATCAGGGCTTACTTCGCGGCTCGCGGAGAATTGTCAGTAACAGACGGACTGTTATTGTATCGTTCACGAATTGTGATGCCAGAGAGCATGAGAAACGAGACATTAGAAAGTCTCCACAGTGGACATATGGGCATTAACAAGTGTAAAGAACGAGCAGCAGTGTGTGTTTGGTGGCCTAATATAGGCAAGGATATAACACACCGAGTTGAAACTTGTAAATTCTATCAGATTCACCGCCCAACTCAGCGGAAGGAACCGTTGCAGACGACAGAATTACCTGACGGCCCATGGGTGAAAATCGCGGCTGATTTGTGTGAAGTGAACAGCAAATACTACCTTATCGTGACTGATTATTACTCGCGCTATATCGAAATTGGATACTTACCGAAAGCTACAAGTGCAAATGTAATCGGCAAAATGACAAACATGTTCGCCCATTGGGGAGATCCCCAGGAAATAGTCACAGATCAGGGCAGTCAGTTCACATCTCTGGAATTTAAGGAATTTGCGAGAAAATGCAATATGAAGCAAACATTTTTATTTTCCAGTCCACATTTCCCACAAGCGAATGGACAAGCAGAGGCCGGGGTGAAAATCGCGAAAAACGTACTTCGACAGAAAGATTCTTTCACTGCATTGAGAGCATATCGTTCTACACCAGTGACAGCCACGGGATATTCACCATCACAACTGATGATAGGCCGTAACATCAGGACCAACGTTCCATGTCTTCCACACACTGTCAGACCAAAATGGCCGAAATTACAGACAGTGGGGGAAAAGGACAAGACCACAAAACAGCGTTATCGCTACTACTTCAATCGCAGAAATGCTGCTCAGAAACATCCGAATTTGGAAATCGGCGACAAAGTAAGGGTGAAAATTGATCACTAGAAAACATGGTCACAACCACACACGGTGACACAAACGAACCATGCGACGCGATCGTATTTGGTCGACACTCCAAACGGGAAAACACTACAACGCAATCGACGTCATCTACAGCATGTAGAAAGCCCGGTTAAAGACAAGACAAACAAACATGACACTAGTGACAATGATGGTACAGACGCGCAAAAGTCAGTTGAACAAGCACCAATCGCAGATCCAACAGTGACTGTGACCAGAAGCGGCCGTGTTGTCCGCGAACCTCTGCGATATGGTGAAAGCGCGAATTAAGAGAAATAATGAATGACGACAAAGGTCGCTGTCATTGAGACATAGAGCTAGCCTATTTTCGTGGAAATAGGCTAGGCCTGTGAACCATAAGCAGACGACCAGATAAGACTGTTTACAGTTACTGGGTACCAACTAATTCACACGTATACACATGCACATGTACGGTAGAGTTGTAGAACCATATATCATTATTATAAAATGCTACTTGCTGAGTTTAATAATGTGTTTATGATGGCTGGGCTAAACAATATGTTTCACATGTTATCATGGACAGCAAAGTTTTCAGATTATAACTGGGTCAGGTAAACAATTCCTGCAGAGTATTTCATTCAAACAGTGCTTATTGGTCAGCAGCTTATCAGCAAACATTCCCGAGTAGTGGAATTTCATTCATAAGGTATCAGTTTCACATCCCAGGATACAGCAGTGCGCATGTCACATGACCTATATCAACAAGCTGACCTCGAACCTGCAAAATGGGTTCATTTTTCTAAGTGTTTACCTTTTCTTGCAAAAGAGGGGAGATGTTTGGAATAGTGAAACAAACAATACTAATTATACTCATTCTAAAAATACATGTTCCAAATATGGCACCTAGCTATAGTGAGCTCCCTGCCGTATCCAGGAGGTCCGGCTGCATAAGTAATTAGCCCATGCCTGAACAGTTGTGTACAATATTAAAATGATCAACTATATCTGGACTTATTAAGTTTATGAAACCACCAGCGACTAATAAAGAATAAGACAGGTAACTGATTAATAAGTTCTATTACAGTTTACCTTTACGAATTTGCAGCATATATTTCTTTTAAAAGCGTCAAATATATGGAGACGGTCAACAACATTCTGAAATTGTGTCAAACTGATTACGAAATGACACACATGATTGATATGGTGTATGTATTTTTAGAATTTTTAGATTTTTTTAAACGGAACGAAATATATTATTCAATTGATATTGCAAACTGACTGATGCTTACGTTTAACGACCGCATCGACTCAAAGGAAGTGCACGCCGTCCTAATATTGCAAACAGTATCACGAATCACGAAACATTTATTATATACAACACCTCTCTCCCAACCTCTCTCTCTCCCAACCCTCTCTCTCTCTCTCTCTCTCTCTCTACATAATTTATATAATACAACTCTCTCTCCCTCTGTCCATACTGTCTATAATACAACTTGCTATCTCACAATCTCCATACTCTGAGGTACTGGTCACCTGTGTATACCGACATGTGAAGTACACATACAGTTGTACTCCTACACAATATATAAGATGCAAAGAAATTAGAAGGTAAACCTCTCCCAATTTCTGGGCTTGAGACCGGCAAGGTATATATGAACACATGTTCCCGTCGACGTAATTAAATAAACATAATTTCTATAATACAACTCTCTCTCCCTCTGTCCACAATGTCTATAATACAACTTGCTATCTCACAATCTCCATACTTTGAGGTAATGGTCACCTGTGTATAGCGACATGTGAAGTACACATACAGTTTTACTCCTACACAATATATAAGATGCAAAGAAATTAGAAGGTAAACCTCTCCCAATTTCTGGGCTTGAGACCGGCAATGTATATATCAACACATGTTCACGTCGACGTAATTAAATAAACGGATACATATGTTGCTAAATTATACCCAGGCAGAGATAGTTCCTTTTTTTTTATTTTTTTGTAAAAATGGTATTAATGAGCACCAATCGTGATCGGTACACATTGATACCAGGCCGAAAGTTCTGAAAGACACAAATATATTTATTTATTTATTTTTAACAGTATACCTACAGCAATGCATGTGATTAATAGTTAATAAAAAAGTATATCTGGTATTTGTTTTTACTGTTGATGCTGAGATGGATATAATTTCAACACCATAAATAACACTATGGCTATGAAATTTGTTTGTTTTGTTTTTAAATTATTCAACATATAGCACAGTTTTGGACGGAATCTGAAATTTACATTAACGGTTTAAATATATATATGTTGCATTACTGTATGTAACTTTAAATTTGTACTTTTTATTCATACATTCTGTTAGGCGTCATGTAATATATATTTAACCAACATGTTACCAAACTTACTTATTTTCCATTTTGTAAAGTAGCAATGCTATACTATTGACCAAATAATACATGATTTTCTAGATATTTTCTTCAACGCGGTGTGCCGAATCATGTGGTCTTACCAATAGCAATGTGCTGTGAACACTCATGTGAACAGTATTGCCCACACCTGAAAGTCAGACAGTTCGTAAATGAGTGATCACGATACATTCAGACAAGCAAGAAACTTAATACCCATAGGAAGGAATCACAATAATAACATTTAATATAATATTCTATAAACAAAATTCAGCAAATTACCTTCATCGGGTATAGAAAATAGAGCATGACTACATATAACGGCGTTGCTAAAACCAGCTGTATGTATGTATGTTATGTATGTATACTATATTTTGTATATCTGATGAAAGCTATTGGCCGGAAATTTGTTCATATAGTATAGATTTTAAAAATGGCACATAATATAGTTATAATTGAATAAATATCATGAAAATCCTGGAAGAAAATAAATTGACCACATTATCTGTGGATTTAGAGGAAATATCTTGATAATTATTGATATTATTGTAAAAGGTATACATATCGATAAAGAATCAGGTGTGGCCCTAATGAGCTTCTGTACATACGTGTTGCACATACCACAAGTCAAAATGTACCAATGTTTTTTTATCAAACGTAGTTTTAACGTACTCATTCTTTGGTCCAAAAATGCCCATTGGAGAAGTAAAATAGTAAAATATATCCATTTTATTTGCTTTGAATAGTTTTCAGTTAAATGAGCATTATAGGATATATTTTTTAAAATATTGTAAATATTTAAAAATATGTTTTCATCCTGGCCCTGTGTAAAGTGGTTTAATTGAAGATATATGACGATACTAGGACCGCTGGGTGGTTTCTATTTTCACCGATATCGGTACAAAATGTTTGTAAAACATGTCACTTTTCCTATGTAAAGTATTCCTTGTATTTATTCCACTCCATGTTAATTGTTTTACATCCTAATAACTCTACTAGATATTCTTAAAGGTACAGTTTGACAAAAAATTGTTACATTTTGACCAAAGGTTAGGTACGTTTTGACTAATTTGGGTATGTTTTGACTTGGGTGCGCTTTGACCACAGCTCGTTTTGACTTTGCTGCGTTTTGACCACAACTCGTTTTGACTTGGGGTAATTATATCCTTAATTATACCTTTATACCGCTATTACGGTATTAATTTCAATATCGAATATACACTGTAACAATTAAAACAAATGTGCCATGTAAACAAATTGTTTCCACGTTGAACATGTTGTTGTTGTTATTCTCATAATGTTTTGCTCGTTATAAAATGAGTATAAATTCGTTTGGTTAATACTTGCTGTTTGCATTTTCAAGTCATCCAAAATGGACGGAAATATTTCACACATTTGATATCCAGTTTTAAAATCGTCATTAGATCAGATACGTTCATTTTACATTAAATTGAACATTGGCATAACGTTTGTATTGTAAGTTTTTATGATTTTATAATAGTATTCCACACGGAACTACGATACTTTGAAATTGTAGATGTATTTGTTTTGCGCCCGTAAAGTTTAGCTTAACTGCATAACCTTGTAACAACAGCTATCAGAATAAACAAGTTGCAAGGATTATGCCATGCAGAACTACGGATCGACTGTCAATAATTTCGACACGTTCAACAACTGCTGAATTTAATTTTGTTCTGAAGACAAAGTAACAACATAATACACAATATTGAATTATTGCATGTATCGGTACTACGGTAGTAAACTTCATGGCAACATTTTCAATTCCATTGGCCAACAAAGCAAAAATGAACAAAATTCGTCAATAAATGATCATAAAGACAATATTTTGTGTTTGCCTTGAAAATCTGCTTACTATCCCTCAAAAAAACACCATCACCCTCCATATCTCATTTCCATATATGGCATGAAATCATACCACTTTCCCTGATGGTCGTGTTTGTGTACTAGTATACAGGTACTACAACTATCTACAATACAAATCCTCATAGCAGATCACAAAGTATCCAACATTACTGCAGCATAGAGTGTAGAAATTCTTTTTATTATGTTTATGTTTAAACAACAACTATGAGATAGAACTATTTTATATCAGCAGGTGAATTTAATTGATATATTAAATTTAAAAAATCTGACTTTTAGATATGCACCTATATTGACAGTGCAACACAATTAAGTATCACTAATGTATGGGCAAAAGTCAAATATGCTATGAACTAGAAAATGTATGTTTATTGTCATAAATTGTGGATGGTACTGGAGAAATGGGGCTTATGGGTTTTTCCACCAATGTAGATCAAGGTCAGACTGTCACATTCACACAGTCTGATCAGAATCTGTGCTGTTTGCCATTTCGTCAATGAAATGCCCGTTGTGCTTCTAACAAGTATTATAGATGGTTATCAGGCTACCGGAGTGAGCGATTTGAGCAAGAGCTACGTATACACTGGTCACAAATCACATAAGCCCCATTCCTCCAGTCACTGCCATATTTCTGTATATTTGAGGGTGGTCAGTGTGGTTTATGGCTTAAAACTACCCATTTCCATCAGTCTGCACTCTTTTCTTTTATACCAGCATAGAAAAGTAATATTTTAAGTTGTTTTGTGAGACTTAAGTCCACATGCTTGTCTGGTGACAATGCAATGATAGTGTACATCATGACCAGCCTACAAAAACTGATCAGGGTCTACACGTCTATTCTCTAGAGTGTCATGGAGTTGTGCTGGATGCAATTTAGTAGCATTTATTCTGCAGTTGGTGGTTTTGTCTTAAAACTGCAGGTTATCTTGTAATTTTTGGTCTGCTGCCATGGCAACATGACCTGGGTCAGGTGATGTGTGATTTATGACTATTATTGGTTGTGTTAGGTCACTTTAGGAGAACATGGATTAGGCATCATTAAATTCAGTATAATTACCGAATGATT
>CM055281.1:11745088-11885634 GCA_029237695.1 Conchocele bisecta
AATATAGACTATATAAGTATCAAGTCCACAAGGGATGTTAACACCCCTTTCCCACTGATCCGTTAAATAAGTATCTACAGTGTATATTTGTTAATAGTAGTAGAATTCAGTGACTATTACACTATGAGCCATCGTGACATTATCTTGTGTTTTGTGCTTATATAGTACAATGTGCAAGTCGATTGCGAATACCACCATACACACACCCACTCACACGCAGGTGTGTGTCAACAGTTAGTATATACTTATGTATTAGTCCTTTGTTGACTTGATACTTATATAGTCTAGATCTTTGTCCAAACAAAATTACGATAATCTGAAGTATTACATTTTAATTTTTCATTTTCTATGAAGATTCACATTCATGTGTAGATAGTTGCAGTACTTATCACATCGTTGACACATTTCCAGGTGTTGTTTCTGTATTAATTCAGCTCGTGTGCAAGGTACGTATATGGGGATGTGATACATAAGTTATATCACGTTTGTCCGCATGTATCCTTTATCTCCTCATACATGCGGACGAACCGTTATCTAACTAAATACTTGTAGATGAAAATACAAACACGCACTTTAGGGGGCGCGGTATATTTGCCCTACCCGCAATCAGTCAAACGTCAGCCACCACCATCTCCGCTCACCCACACCCACCCACAAAAACAAGGGTGGATCCAGGATATAGGTCTAGATGGGGCGTGGATTTTCAATCGTAAATGAGATATACATGAATATCAATTTTCCAATTTCTCATCAAAGGTATATGTTGTTACCATTCAGTTGAACCGTCTCGACGGTTCAACTGAGTGGTAACAACATATACTTTGGGTTAAAAATATATAATAAGATGTTTCTACGTCAAAATTGGTTAAAATATGAACTCGGGGGACACACCCAAGACTGTTGATAGGATAGTGTAATATACTTTTAATATAATACTTTCTCTATAGACCGACTGAATTTAATTTTGTTCTACATACGGGGCGCCAAGTGGGACATGGCTCAATTTTGTCAACAAAATTCATTTTTGTGCCACAAAATTCAATTCTGTGTCACAAAATTCACTTTTGTGCCACAGAATTCAATTCTGTGCCACAGAATTCAATTCTGTGTCACAAAATTCAATTCTGTGTCACAAAATTCACTTTTGTACCACAAAATTCAATTCTGTGTCACAAAATTCAATTCTGTGCCACAGAATTCAATTCTGTGTCACAAAATTCAATTCTGTCAATTCTGTACACGCATGTAAGAAGGACTACCATTGGTCAGAAACTGCACTGGAGAAATGTGTCACGGTCGCCGATCTACACATTCAATGTCGATGATTCATTTCTCATTCTGCCGATGATTCATTTCTCATTCTGCCATTTTGATTCAACTATCTCCAAACAGTCAAACGTTGACAAACTCATTCGTATTTAAACTCATTTGCGTTATAATTGTACACATAATTCATGTACATGTAGATCTCCCGCGAGTACTGACGTCATGTATTGTGTATCGCAAGGTACATCTGCCCCAGTTAAATCAATAATACACGCTCTGTGGCCTGTGTTCTGACTGCTGTCTGTGTTTATAAACAGAATGTGTGTATTGGGCCATTTGAGGAAACCATTTGTAGTATTTGTGTAGATACCATGGATACTAAGATGGTGTATACTGTAAATAATGCATGTAGACACATAGTTGCGAACACGTAACTTCGCAACTAGTAGACACAGATCCAATACCATTTGTTTCACAAGGTTAGATCTACTGTTAGAATACGACGTCATCTAATGTCATTTTCGAGCATAAAACGTTACCTGATAAATAGAATACCAGGCTAGTGTATTTTAATATCAAGTTTATCAGGCTCGGCTCGGAAACGGTAGGAATTCCTCGCAAGCCTCGGAATTCCTACGCGTTTCCTAGCCTTGCCTGATAAACTTGATATCCAAATACACTAGCCTGGTATTCTCTATATATGGGCATGCTCTCAGGTCTAGCTATGTCCCGGCTACTTTATGTATATACTGAATATTTTTCTTATTTCTCCTTCAAAGTATATATGCTTATATGGTGTGACCACTCATTTGTAATCATAATATAACCAAAATAACTGTCCATAAAGAAGTATAATATTGATATATTGGGTTATATTTTCGCATTGAAATATTTAAACCTGCAAGTGTACTCCACCATCTAGTAAAATGGACTAAGACCGATCTCAACCAATCAACGTAGAGATGACATAGACTATCCTACGCAAACTAATTTTTGTGGACAAAAATGAATTCTGTCCCACAAAACTGAATTTTCTTCACAAAACTCAATTCTGTCTTACAAAATTGAATTTTGTGACACAGAATTGACAGAATTGAAGTTTGTGACACAGAATTGAATTTTGTGACACAGAATTGAATTTTGTGATTTTTAGTGTTACAAAACTCAATTTTGTACACATAATTAACCTGTCCTGCATGGCGCCCCGTACTACATGTCTAAAAATATATAATACACATCTTATCAACATGCCGATCGCCTGTTTTTTCCTAGATAATACCTACTTTCACTTTCAACTCGGATGTTTGTTCAAACAAATCCAGAGATTGTGAATGATATGTTTTCACAATTACTTGCTGACAACTGCGCATATCTACCAGAGCTCCAGATAAGCCGCGTATTTGCCCAAATACCCAATTAAAATTTCCAAAACCCCAATTGAAATCAGAAGTAGCGAGTATCAAAAAGCAATACAAATGTTGTGGTACCTTTATCATGCTGCAGAAAACAATAAAAATACCACAAATGTAGCATATTTTTCTTATTTTCCATGAAAACACATTTTTGTATCTCGGAAATGCCAAGACATGTTTTCATTTTGGAGCGAACTATTCAATAATTGCTGTCTGCTGATGTGTAAACAATAGTGTGATTTTATTTTACCGAATTAAATTTTGAAATACCAAATTGCTTCAGGAATGATGGCGTGACAATACTCAATTATTATTCCTTATCTGGAGCCCTGAACTGCTATATGTCAATCCCATTAATTTCACAGTGGTTAACAGACAGTCACAAGCGCAAGTCAGGACAAGAGTATTATTCGGTAAGTGATGAATTAATTCGTTCTCAAGTCGAATCATTTTCGTTTTCGAAATGCTAGTTCTGAACATAACTCCAATTACATTTCATTACACTGCATTACATAAGAGTTATGACGGAGTAGTTTTTCCAAATGTGCCTTTGAATCGTTCTTTGTTTACTTTCTACTTCGTGGAGAGTAACCCAAGACTTTTGCTAATACACGCTTTACTAGGTAAGATTATGGTACTATATTTGTGTCATATTGTCGAATTGTTTCTCAATAACAATATAGCGAAGTATGAACGTCAACACACTACAGGTTGTTTTCTATATTTTAGTGTACGAGTGTAAATGTTATTACGCACATTTCTTACTGTGTAGCGTGGTGCACACGTTGAAGTAACGGAACATGGTATATAAATACATTAAATATACATAAAAGCATCAGCAAGTGAGAAAAGTACGGAAGCCCATTAGGGCCACTTCACTTTTTTTTAATTTCCATTTATTCAAGATCTTGAAAACTCAAGAAAAGAACTTGAAAATTCAAGAAAACAGCTTGAAATATTGAATTTTCAAGTTATTTTATTGTATTTTCAAGATCTTTTCTTGAATTTTCAAGAAAAGATCTTGAAAATTCAAGAGGAAAATATCTTGAAAATTCAAGAAAAGAACTTGAAAATTCAAGAAAACATCTTGAAAATTCAAGAAAACTTCTCGAAAATTCAAGAAAGTATCTTGAAAATTCAAGAAAAGATCTCGAAAACTCAAGAAAAGATAAAAAAAAAAAAATGAAGTGGCCCTAATGGGCTTCCGTAGAAAAGAAATAGCTACACAAATTGTTTTACTCCCTCCTCACTGGGGGTAAGGTGGTCTCCCTGGCATCTCAAAATGACGGACGGTACATGCGGTCAGATGAAACATCTCGAATTTCGATTGTTTACGCTTCGTACATTTAATGACATTCAGCCGTTAGCTCACTATTTATATATACTATGATTGTGATGCGTTTATATGCCCCAACTGTTGCTTATTCCGCTGTTATCGACGTTTGAAAGTTTGGCGATGATGTACGTAACTGAGAGCGGAGAAAATATTATGATCTCCGTAACTGACGAAATGATGTGGGTAACTGGCCTAAGATCTCCGTAACTGACGAACTGATGTGCCTGGTGGGCAACTGGCCTAAGATCTCCGTAACTGAACGTCATTAATAAAGTTAGCGTAAATTGTGTTATTTGTTGTTGTTTTTAGATGATTGTAGCAGATTCTATACGCACCAATAGCACGTATACGTGATTATGTCTGTTTGGAGATAGCATATTATGTCACGCAAATTTATATGGGGGCAGCCATTGTCGTGCTGCGCCTAAACCATGAGTACGACTTGCTTTGTATCTAAAACTCTATATATAATATTCTCTATAGTTTTCACAGTTTTGAGCTCAGTTTATCAGTTACATTTTGGAAAATACGAACCAAGACATTTCGTGCGTATGAATACAGCAGCTGTTATCTTTAGGTCTCACGGGACAGTACGTACGGAGCTAGCTACAAATATATATGTTATCTACGGCTACAATGTGACCCATTCAAAATGTCAAAATTTAGTTAACTGTATATTTTATATATTTTATATAATCTTTTATGTAGAACTAGTAAATTGCCAAAAATAATAGAACAGGGAAATTATTTTCCCATGGAATCCATATTTTCTTTAGTTGTTATTCAACATTCAACATAACGAAATGAAGCTTTCAAAGATATACATGTACATGTCAGATAAACACATTGAGACGGTAAAACAACCAATTTCTGCATGTGTATGTTCTTTATTAATAATGTATTGACACAGCTTTGACAGTTGTATATCGCTAACATTGGATTGGAAAAATCACTCTTCCATGCGTTACATTAAAGAGATGGAGTTAAATTGATACGCTCGCGAGAGGTATGGAGCGGGGTAGCAATTTTGTTTTTAGTACGGATCTAGCAGTAAAAGGGGGGGATGAGTTGATTTTCTATATATTTCAGTACTGACCCTGCAAGTTACACCAGTGTGATTTACAAACTTTTAAGTTAACTTACCTCACACACCGATCAGTTTTTGTGGAGATAACATAGTTCAGTACTTTCAGTACTTTGATTATGTTACGTAGTTGCAGACTGTAACTTTGTGAACTCCCCTACCGTACGTACCAGAGACGGTACGTGAGTACACAGAGGTACAGGCCGCAAATATAATTATAGTACCTGGTCAAATCGTACCTACAACATATCGTGCCAATACCATTTCGTACCCGGATTGGTCATTTTGTACCCAGTTTTTGGTCATTACGTACCCATACCAGGTCAAGGTGATGGTATTTTTACAGGAACTCCGGCAGTCGAAACAAAAACAGTTCCCCCTTGTAATGAATGTATACGTGGCTGTGACTGGAGAATATGGTGTTATAAATTTTGCGAACAGTGTAGCTTCCACGCAGACTGATCAGGGCCTACACTGTTTGCCATTCCTTCAATGAAACAAACATCCATCACGCATCTAGAAGACGGTATATATCATCATCAAGCGAAAGAAGTGTGATAGCGAGTGTGGGCCAATCATGTTGCAGCATTTGTTGTCTCTATATGTGGTGTCTCTATATATGACCTTTGACCTGGAAACTATTTATCCAATTATACCATACGAAATGTCATATTTATAAGGCTCATATCACCTGTCGAAACAAAAACAAACAATATATTTTTCGATAATATTAAATTTTATGAATGAGCCTTCTTTTTATTTCGTGAAATGTAGTCAAATATTGATTTTATTGCGAAAAAACAATTTCCCCATAGACTTCTTCACATTTTACATGGGGACATGTTTTCGAATTTCAGAAATAGTGAACCGATCTTCAAAAAATAATTTTTGTTTTCTTAGATCATTTCCAAGCTATTTAGCCAGGTTTCAGAGCAAATTTCCAAAAAGTTATCGTTTTTCGACTCCTCCTCCACGTTCTCTACCTCTTTTTCCCCCATGTAAAATTCCCATAAAGAAATCATTTTCCGTAATAAAATCAATATTTGCTATAATTTAATATTACCCAAACATTTTGTTATTGTTTTTACATTGTGGATATATCCGTAAAATTTGGGAAGGTTTCGTGAAACAGACAGTAGTCTATTATATCCATATATTCTCGTTTAGTTCCTGGCGGTGATACCAATCACCCCAAAATACGATGGCTATCACAACTATTTTTACTGAAAACAAGTATTGCAGTACTGTAAAATATAAATATTCATTTCATTAAAATCTTGTGGAAAATGTTCCACAATTTAAGTCATTTCATTGTAGATGTATCAGAATCATGTCGGTATCTGGTGTTGCCTTCGTAAACAGAATTGGTGTTTCTAACACGACTGTCTATGCTGGTTGTTATATAAACTTGTATAGCGGCTCACATTTAGTGGTGTTTAAATTTTGACGTTGTGTATATATACAATGTTGATCGAATTCGCCCACTGTTACATGATGTAACAGTGGGCGAATTCGATCAACATTGTATATATACACAACGTCAACATTTAAGCACCACTAAATTTGAGCCGCTATACAAGTTTATATAACATCATGTACATGATGACCGAGATTTACCGTAACTGAAGTGGGATTAATACGGAGCCCCGCAGGGGACGTATAATTCTTTTTTTTTATTAATTTTGCGAACTCACGGAGCACGTTCTCAATTGGAAACAAAATTGCTACCCCGCTACGCTATATCTCCACAAGGTACCATATCGTAGGCAACTTGTGTAGCTAGCTCTCAATTTTCGTTCTCAAAATCAAGCACGCTGATCCGCAGACACTGAGCGTGGAGGCCGTTTCACCAAACTTCGTACGACTAAAATGTTCGTAAGTGCAAAATTATGATAGTCTGTAAATTTCACATTAACAAAGTTTTCTTGTAAACAATTATTGAATTTACATGTATTGAGCGCATAGGCTGCATATGCAGCCTATGTTATGCTCAATACATATAAATCCATCAATTGAAATTTCCAGACGATCCTAAATTTGCACTTACGAACATTTTAGTCGTACGAAGTTTTGTAAAACGGGCCCCTGGCCACGTACTCGGGTCTGATGCCCGAAACAAGAAGATCTGACTAAAGGAGACTAGTTGTGCTCAGTCTCATCCAACGAGGCAGCCAGAGTCCGAACACGAACCCCCGAAAACGTGATCATAACTAAAGCCTCGCCACCCTGAACCGATATTGCATGCACAATTCTGACTTGAGTTCTAAATATATCAACATTTTAAATCAATATTCAATCATCCCGTCAATTGAAAGTGATCTGTGCAGAGTCACAGACTGATCTGGGACTACACTGGTTGCATAACCCATAAGACCCCTTTCTCCAATCATATCCACATTTAAGGCCTATCGCAACTAGATACTTATACAGGGGCGCCGGAAGCATCATAAGATTGGTCCTAGCGAATATACTGGGTGCCCCCGGTATACACACAAAGTGTATGTTGTTGCCACTCAGTTGAACCGTCTCGCCGAGGCGGTTCAACTGAGTGGTAACAACATACACTTTTGATGAGAAATGAGAAAAATTGCTGAAAAATATTTACATTCCGTTTTTTTCATACTTGAATTACAAATATGTTTAAACTTATTGATCCGGCAGTCGCCGGACCTGCCGGACATGTTCCGACGCCCCTGTTATACATTGAGTTCAGCCCGATGTATTTGTTATAATCGAATTCCACACATGCTTTGAAATGCTCGTTACACAAATTATTTTCGTAGGCACGTCTTCGTTTGATACCAGATAGTATGAAGTCGTGAACCACATGATCATAATCGGCATGGTAACACGAATTTCCTCAAATATATGACACAGAATGTACGGAGCCCCGCAGAGTCATGGATTTTTTTAATTAATTCGTTCCCACGAAATAACAATTCGATCCCATGAAATGACAATTCGTTCCCTCGAATTAACAGTTCGTTCCCTCGATTTAACAATTCGTTCCCACTATTTGTTAGCCACGAATTAACAATTCGTTCCCGTGGCAACGAATTGTTATTTCGCGTGAAACGAATGAATGAGCGGGGCTCCGTATGATCATAATCAACATTGTACCAATAATTTCCTCAAATATGTTACACAGAATGAGATGCCAGTTACGTGCATCATTGTGAGTTACGGACATCCTTCGTCAGTTACCGGCATCATTTTTTGAAAATATGTCAGTTACGGATATCTCGGCTCTCAGTTACGTACACCATCGTAATAAGCAACATTTGGGAAACGCATCAAAATCATAGTACATGTAAATATTTAGCTAACGGCTGAATGTCATTTAATGTACGAAGCGTGCACACGCAAAGCTATCGCGTACGCACGCGAAGGTAAAAAAGATGCCCGTGTCCCCTCTGTGCCACCGTATGTAACTCGCGGGAGGTGACGTAAATTGTACGTTGGTAGCAATGCATCCAGACCACCAGAGATATCGAAATAACCCATAAAATATGAACCGTTCTACAAGAACCCACTGCCTATATTGTGACTGATTGTACCACCGGTGGTCGGGATGTTGATAGGATAGTGTCCATTTCTGCTGTGACATCCACTATGAATACATGTACCTCTGTTTTCTATGTATATACATTGCAGACCTATTTGCAAAATGGCGACAGAGACGGTTCTGGGAAGTCTAGAAAATCTGTGCCTTTCTGAGCACCTTGCCGATGTAAAGTTCATCCTGGATAATGGCGCGACCAAACTTCCGGCACACAAACTCATTCTGGCCATGCGCAGTGAGGTGTTTGAAGCAATGTTCTATGGGCCGCTGATGGAGACGACGGACGAAATCAGAATCGATGATATCAAGGCGGACGTATTTAAACATTTGCTAAGGTAACTGTAGGAAAATAAATCTATATTTTGGTACCAATCTCCTAATTATGACTTAGTATCTCCTAATTAGGATTTAGTATTTCCTCATTAAGACTTAGTATCTCCTTCCTGCGAATGCTCAAGTGAGCTATTGTGACCGCTTTTCGTCCGTCCGTCGTCCGTCAACACTTTTTCGACCTTTTCTTCTTTTGAACCGACGTAGACCAAACTTATGGCATACACTTGGCGTCGTAGTTATTGTCTGTCCGTCCGTCCGTCCGTCTTCAAAAATTCGAAAACTTCCTTTCACCAAATGTTTTGATATTTAACGCATGCCTTTCTCTAATGAGTCCCTATCATGCTGTGACATATCCATGACCATCATATCCCTGCAAACCCCAAGGTCAAGGTCAGAATATTAATGTGATCATATACTTAGCGTTGTGGAATGTTTGTCGTAATGTTTGTTTCCTTTTATCAAACTTGCCTTTCTCTAATGATTCCCTATCATGCTGTGACAAATCCATAACCCTCGCTAACCCCAAGGTCAATGTCACAATCTTAGTGAATTCATAAAGTTAACGTTGGGGAAAATTTGTTATAATTGCTGTTTTCTTTCATAAAACATTTCGTTATTTCACTCACACATGCCTCAGTATTTTCTATAATTATATGACAAATCCACGACCGTCATACTCCCGCTAACTCCAATGTCAAGGTCACAATCTTAGTGCGTTCATAAACTTAACGTTGAGGACAATTTGTTATAATTGCTGTTTCCTTTTGCCAAACGTCTTGATACCTCACACATAGAGAATACCAGGCTAGTGTCTTTTGATATCAAGTTTATCAGGCAAGGCTAGGAAACGCGTAGGAATTCCGAGGCTTGCCGAGGAATTCCTACCGTTTCCGAGCCGAGCCTGATAAACTTGATATCAAAATACACTAGCCTGGTATTCTATTTATCAGGTAACGTTTTATGCTCGAAAATGACATTAGAAGACGTCGTATTCTATGGACAGAACGCGGACTTGTTTACGTTGCGTCCTTACACTGACGTCATTCGGTAACGTCACGTGACGTCATCCGACCAATGGAACGTCAGTTTTCACTTCGTTGTAACCCGGATGTTTATATCAGGGCAATGCCTGATACAACAATATGTTATCAGTCAGTACGTATTCGGTAAATTCAGGGCAGGTTACATGATAACGATCTTTCTATATTGAGTCTCTATCATGCTGTGACAAATCCATGATGCTGAGACCCCCGCCAACCCCAATGTCAAGGTCGCTGTCTTTGTGTTTGCATAAACTTAACGTTGGGGGGAATTTGTTATATACTTTATGTTCCCTATCACCAAACGATTTGATATTTCACACATGCCTTTCCGTAATGATTCCTAGCATGATGTGGTAAATCCGCGACAGTCATACCCCAGCTAACCACAAGGTCAATGTCACGATATAAGTGAATATTCATAAACTTAACGTTGGGGGGGGGGGGAATTTGTATAATTTCTGTTTCCTTTCAACAAACGTTTTGATATTTTACACATGCCTTTCTCTAATGCTAATGATTCCCTATAATGCTGTGGCAAATCCGCAACCGTCATACCCCCGCTAACCCCAAGGTCAATGTCACAATCTTAGTGCATATTCATAAATGTAATGTTGGGGGAAATTTGTTATAATTTCTGTTTCCTTTAACCAAACGTCTTGATATTTCACACATGCCTTTCCCTAATGATTCCCTATAATGCTGTGGCGCGACATTCATACCCCCGCTAACCCCAAGGTGAATGTCACAATCTTAGTGAATATTCATAAACTTAACTTTGGGCAAAATTTGTTATAATTTCTGTTTCCTTTCACCAAACGTCTTGATACATCACACATGCCTTTCACTAATGATTCCCTATCATGTTGTGAAATCCACGACCGTTCTACGACCGCTAACCTCAAGGTCAAGGTCACAATCGTAGTGCATTTTATTTGTCATTATTTCTGTTTTCTTTCACCACAATGCTTAATTATTCACACATACCTTTCTCTCATTATTCTCTATCATGGTGTGACGATCCACGTCTTGCTCCCGCTAACCCCAAGGTTAAGGTCGCAATCTTGGTGCATTCATTTACTTAGTGTTGGGGGAATTCTTTTTATAATTTCTGTTTTCTTTCACCAACGTGTTTTATATTTCACAGTTGCCTTTCTCTAATGATTCTCTAGCATGCTGTGAAAAATTATACGATTGTCATTCCCCGCTAACCTCAAGGTCACTGTCACCATCTTAGTCCATTCACAAACTTAACGTGGAGGAAAATTTCCTTTCACACCACTGCTGGATAATTCACACATGCATTTCTCTCTTTATTGTCCATCATGCTGTGACAAATCCACGATTGGCATGCCCCCGCTAACTCCAAGGTCAATTTCATTTTAGCAAACGTTTTGATATTTTACACATTCATTTTTCTGACCATTCTCTATCATGCTATGACAAATCTACGACCCACGCTAGCCCAAAGGTGAGGGTCGCAATCTTAATGCGTTTAAAATTAACGTTGAGGGAAATTTGTTATAATTTCTGTTTCCTTTCACCACATTGCTTGGTAATTCACACATGCCTTTCTGTAATGATTCCCTATCATGCTATGCCAAATCCATGACCATCGTACCCCTGCTAACCCCAAGGTCAAGGTCACAATTTTGGTGCATTCACAAACATAGAGTTCTGGGAAATTTCCTTTCACCCCATGTTTGCTAAGTTACACATTCCTTCCCCTAATGGTTCCCCCGACCCCCGCTAAGTAGCCGTTAAATTTCACATTTGACATTTGATATGGTCATGTCGTATATCAAATCGAATGGAAAGACAAATTAAATCACTCTGGAGCATTTTTTGTCAAATCAAATTATTACGGTATCCAAGATGACAGCCGAATGGTCAAAAAGGTAATATTTTTATTATATATTTCAAACGTCTTCTTCTCAGGAACGACTTGGCAGATACAGGCTAAACTACTCAGTTATGGCCGAGGAGCCTTTACGTATTTGTTAAAATGATGTTTGGGCCTAATCCATGGTCCTAGAAGCCTTTACCGTATTTTGTAAAATGGATGTTGCCCGCCTAATCAAGATGGCCCCGCCATAGACAAATTCTTAAAAAAATCTACTCACGAACCGCCGGACCGATTTCAACGAAACTTGGCAGAAATGATCGATGGTGAATGCTGTTTGAGATTTGTTAAAATGGTGGCACCGGGGTCAAAAATGGGCGGGGCCGATCGGGTCTAGTAGCCGTCAAATTTTACATTTGACCGGATATGGTCATGTCATATATTAAATCAAATGTATCGACAAGACAATCACTCTGGAGCATTTTTTTGTCGAAATCGAATGATTACGTCATCCAAAATGGCTGTTGAAAGGTCCATAGAAAATCACAAAAGTAAGATAGTTAGTTTCAATATATTGGGTTAGTCACCTTCAGAGGTGGTAGATCTTATGATTTATGTTATCATATGTTTTTGTAAATTCCTTATGTTTTCCTTTTCGGGGCTTGAAATGCAAAACTGACCCGTTTTCCCCCGTGATCCGTTAACCCAAGGTCACTTAGTTGTCATGTTCACCTTCTTTGTAAGGCAAATGCGCCTAAGATATATTTTCTTTTTTCACTATTTCTTTTTAACCCCTACCCACACTTATAATATTTAGCCAAAATGTATATCTACGAATGATGGTTTGTTACGCATGCCCCAATCCACCCCAACTTTCCATAGCCCAAGATCAAGGTCACTTAGTTGTCATGCTCATCTCCTTTATAAGGCAAATGTGGTTAAGATATTTTAGTCTTTCTTCTCTATTTCTTTTTAACCCATTTTCACACTTTAATAATATGTGGCCACTGTGTGTGTCTAGGATTTGTGCTTTGTTTCGCATACACCCCGTGTCTGAACACGCAAGGTCAATGTCACTCATGACATATGATCATTTTATGATCAAGGCTGCCAGCTAGCTTAGTGATAGCCATGCCCTTGTTATGTATTAGCTCACATGAGCCGAAGGCTCCAGTGAGTTATTGTTACCGCCTTTCGTCCGTCCGTCCGTCCGTCCGTCAACACTTTTCCGACATCTTCATCTTCTGAACCACTGGGCCGATGTTGCTAAAATGGACGTTGTCGCATATCCAAATGGACGCCGTAGAAAAGATGGTCAAATTCTTAAAAAATCTTCTCACGAACGGCCAGATCGATTTAGACTTAATGGTGGGGTAAATGTCTTGTAACTTCTGTTTTTTTCCTGGAACACTTTGATATTCCATACATGCATTCCTCAGATAACCCTCTATCATACTATAGGAAAAGCACTACCCACCGCCAACCCTTACCCGAAGATCAAGGTCACACACTTAGTCTGTTCATAAACTTAACGTTGGGGTAAATTTCTTACAACTTCTGTTTCTTCACCGGAAGCACTTTGATATTTCATACATGCATTTATCTGATAATCATCTATCATGCTGTAACAAATTTACCACCCACCGTCCATCCCTTACTCCAAGGTCAGGGTCACAAACTTAACATATTCATACACTTAATGCTGGGGTAAACTTCTTGTAAATTCTGTTTTGTTACAGGGAACGCCTTGATATTTCATACATGCATTATTAAGGCCACAAAAAGTTAATATATAGATTCTCATCCAAATTTTGGAAAATAATGGGGCGGGTGGGCGACTTTTATTTTCTATTTTTTATTTTCAGGCAATACCCAGATGAGATGATATTCGTCAAGATACATGGGTATCCAATGGTGTTTTATAATAGCATGCTCATTTGAAGTGTTGCTAGTCATTTATGTGTATCTGTGGCTATTCAAATTATATTAAATATCTATCACTAGATCATGTTGCATTTGTATCTTGCCCTCTACCATGTCTAAGCTCAAAGTTATTGGCTAGCCCAAAGTATCTGACATGGTAATTACTTCCATGTTAATTTTCAAACTATTACATTCATAAATAATGGTGTTACTTTATAAAAATCAGAAAATGCCACAATAAGATGGATCTACACCATTTTCAAATGTTGCTAGTATGTTCTGGTAGGTGTTGAAATGGTTTAACATGACCGGTACATGCATATACCTTGGTCCTGCAGCCATTTAACTAGATCATTATGCAGTTTTGCTTTGTTGTTAGGTTCTGGTTTTGTTTGCGGAAGGTGATTAGCCTTGTTGGCCGCTGACATCAATATATGGAAGGCATCATTTGTAACAGATTCACAAGCTTCAGGTTCACTCCTGTTTTCCACATATTCAACAAATCTCCCTAGACAACCAACAGCATCGGATAATTTAATGTCTGCTGTGATACGCGTAAGGTCGTGTTTAGATGAGCCAATGAACACCGATACATTTTTGACGGGTACCGAGACTGTCGGACTACCGTCCAAACTTCCATTCACAATCTCATGAGAAAGGTCGGCGAAATTGAAGTCATCGCCAGCTGTGACACCAATCCAGTCCTTGTGGCCTTTAAATTGTACTACCACAAACATATTATACCACTCGATCTGTTGATACACAGTTTCTAAATCTTTATTTAAAAAACATAAAATGAATCGTCTACAAGCGTAAGTCAGGCAGTCACACAGAGGCTTGACTGCGAATTATAATGCATACATAAAGCGTCTATGTGATAGACCTTTGGAGCGGTGTAATTCACGGACGAACATTATTTTACAAAATATACCGGATTTTTTTTTTTTTTTTTTTTTTTTTTTTTTTTTTTTTTTTAACAAAATAAAAGTTATCGGGGCGGCCCATATTTTTAGGGGCGGGCGGGGATGAGAATCTGTTAATTAACTTTTTGTGGCCTAAGCTGTTGATCTTCTATAATGCTGTAGCAAATCCACGACCCACCACCCACGCCTTACGCCAAGGTCAACGTCACAAATTGAGTGTGTCCACAAACTTAACGTTGGGTAAATGTGTTATAACTTCTGTTTCTTTTCATGGAACTCCTTGATATTTCATTTCATTTCATTCATCAGATGACCCTGTATCATGTTATCGCAAATCCACGACGCACGTCCCATCCCTTACCCCAAACTCAAGGTCACCAACTTATTGCGTTCATAAACATAATGTTAGGGTAAATTTCTTATAACTTCTGTTTCTGTACAGGGAGTGATTTGATATTTCATATATTCATCCATCTGATGATTCTTTATCATGTTGTAGCAAATCCACGATCCCATGTCCACGCCTTACCCCAAGGTCAAGGTCACAAACTGAGTATGTATTATATATAATCTACAGTCTGTGCCGTTTTTAGCACGCCTTTCGAAGAAAGGAGACCTTATGGCATACTCCTAGCGTTGTAGTCAGAGTCCATCAGTCTGTCTGTCTGTCCGTCTTAAAACATTCGGAACGTTTGGGGAAATTTGTTATAATTTATGTTTCCTTTCACCAAACCTTTTGCTACTTTACACGTGCCTTTCTCTAATTATTCTCTCATGCTGTGACAAATCCACGATGCTCAAATCCCCGCTAACCCCAAGGTCAAGGTCACAGTCTTAGTGCTTTCATAAACTTAACGTTGGGGGAAATTTGTTACGTGTGTAGTTTCCTTTCAAGCAGCGTCTTGATATTTTTTTAAACTAAAGCACCACCAGGCGCGCTTCGTTGTCTTCAAACAACTCTTGTTTATATACTTTATAATGGGGATAAAAATTAGGTGAGCATCTTGTTTACTAATCAGGGGGCCGTTTCACTAAACTTTGTACGACTAAAATGTGTGTAAGGGAAAAAAATATGATAGTCTACAAATTTATATTAACATGTTTACTTGTAAATAATTACTGGATTTACATTTATTGATGTTCAATGAATGTAAATCCATCAATTGAACTTTCCAGACGAACGTAATTTTGCACTTACGAACATTTTAGTCATACGAAGTTTAGTGAAACGACCCCTGTTTCATCACATTCTGCACATATGAACATGTGGCTGTGACTGGAGAAATTGGGCGTGTGGGCTTTCCGCCCAGTGTAGATTCATATCTGATCAGGATCTGCACTGTTTGCCATTCCATCAATGAAACATCTGGAATATAGATCATTATCTGACTATTTTATCAGGATCTGCAATGTTCGCCATGTCTGTCATGCTTCTAACAAGCAATATAGATACAGGAGTGTGCTGCTTGATCAGGAGCTACACTGTTCACAAATCCCATAAGCCCCAGTTTGAGACACAATGCCATTAACATGGAAGCTTCCACGTCAGATGCATAGGGGTCAAAGGTTAATTTAACTTTTGATACTGTGTTTGATACTGGTTACATGTTTATGTGTGGCTGTGACTGGGGAAATGGGGCTTATGTGATTTGTGACAACTGTAGCTCCTGGTCAAATAGCACACTCCTGTAACCTGATAACGATCTATATTGCTTGTTAGCATGATGACAAACTGTATACTGTATTACTCGTTGGAAGCATGACTGACATGGCGAATATTGCAGATCACTGTGTGGATCTATACTGGTTGCAAAACCCATAAACTCAATTTATTCAGTCACAGTCACATACACATATTTCCATTTTAAAGGTACGCATACACAGACACGACTAACTTTGAAGGCACTGATAGTATTGAGTGTTGCTACGCTGCCACGAAGTACAGCTTACACGGATTGGTGGCTAAATGTTCAGAAGAGATGAAAAGTTGTATCTCAACTGCCAATGTTTGTACTCTGTATGAGCAGGCACAATTATACAACGTGGTAGATTTAGCAGATGGGTGTTTCACCTACATTCTCGAAAATGCCGATAAAGTCATGAAAACATCTGACTTTTGTTGTCTTTCGTACGAGTCAGTATGCCGTGTCTTATCCAGCGACGAGATGTATACACCGGAAATGGAAATGTTCACTGCGCTATGCAAGTGGGCAGAATTCACGTCTAGGGAGCAGGGTCAAGGAACCAGTCCGACCGCTATACGCCAGACGATGGGTGACGCGCTGTTCCTAGTGAGACTGCCGCTAGTTCCCACGGCGGCGTTCACGGACGTCGTTGTGAAAAGTGGCATCCTCACATCCGATGAAACTATAAATATATACCAATTTCTGACCACCAAATCGCAGGCTGCAAAGGGAAAGGTGGACAAGTTTTCTTCATTGCCTAGGCCATGTGCTTTTTATATTGGGGAAATTCCACGCGAGCCGCACAGTAAGCAAAGTACCCCACGTAGAGGAATTTTAACGAGCCGCCAATCCTACACATCCCCTGAGTTGTTTACATCTTCCATTGATATTGTCCTTGGATTGCGTCTGAAGTGGATTCAGCTGCGAGGAGCAGTCAGGTTTGTATCTGCCATTATCACGTATGAGCAACAGGGGTGTCTTTTTACTCATCGAGAGACTGCTGATATCACACCAACAGTGACTGTGACAGATGGCGGGAGTAAACTTGTGTTTGATCCTCCACCTGCAAAACCAACAGGCAAAACAACGTATACAATCACAATTAAGACAGAAACCTATAATGTTTACAGCCAGACACGATATACCTTTCAATGTTTCGGTTCCAATGTTACCATTGGTACACACAGCATTGTACAGTCGGTTTGTTTGATGCGATAAAGTCACTGTTAATAGTTCTCTAACTGAACTAATATTGTGTCACACATTCCGTGTTTACAATAGAAGCTACAATTTTGTCAGTGATGTTGACATGGTGATTTTGTTTATTAACAATTAGTTTGATTACGGTTTTACCAGATGACACGACAATAATGTGGTATCAGGGCTCCAGATAAGGTGCGTATTGGCGTATTTAACGCACTTCTTTTAGCAGAATACGCATTGATTATATCGAAGGCGGGAGTACAAAATACTCACAGAAATGTGAAAATACGCATTGAATTTCAAATGGAGTAGTGGAAAATACTGTAACAAAGTTGAAAATTTACTTAGTTGAGCTGCAAAAAGCAAACAGTGTTTTTGTAGTTCAAAAAAGATGTTTTAAATTTGTTTTGTTTGTTTATCATTTGTTTCCTATTTAATAAGAATGAAAGGGAAAAAATCAATAATACATTTGTAAAAGTAAAATACGCATTGAATTTGAAATCTGGGTGTATAATACTCTAGATACAAAACAATTATCTGGAGCATTGTGGTATCTTAGATGTATGTTTATTACTCAAGAAAGTGATTCCGGTGCGGTTCCGGTTTTGAGCAAGTCCAACAAAGTTCAACTGCTGGCATTTTTTCAGAAAAACTAAATTATTCAACAGTGTTAACGTCGCATGAAGTACTACCAGAGCAGTATAAACGGGAAGTTCAAATGATGGCGGAAAATTCCAATATAAAGAAACAAAGTACGTCATTAACGTTTTAAGCCGACGTCTGATAGTTGCTTACATCATTGCCATGTAACGTCGTGAACGTCAAACTTCCGGTTTGAACTTACGTTACGTTAGCTAATACGGATACAGAGTTATTCTATTAACGTCGGACATATAATGAACCCCTGTCAATGATAACTAAAATACTATAAACTACTCCCGTACATTTATCATTGATCTGCAACTATCCAGTGCTATACATGTGTATCCATAATGGCGGATTTATCGAAACTTTCACCAGGAATAGCAAAGCTATTCACAGAATTAGAGAATAAACTACGGTCCAATTACATAGAGTCGATATCGAAATTATCCATTGATGAGTTGAAGAAGTTCAACGAATGCGATTATAAAAGAATCCTTAAAAGAGAATTAAAAGAACCAATGCCTGAGGTTGATGAACACGTAATGGATAATTCGTCGCATTATATATCAAATGCCCTCAATAATGAAGCACAGCAACAATATCAACATAAGCGCAATCCCATGTGTCATGTTATTTCCCAGGTTCATGATCAAACTTGGAGAAACGTTAGTGCAATGCCTTCAATAAACATATATACAAGTATCACAAGTATCCATGTACCAGTACTGACACGCAGCAGAATTTCTCCACTCCCAGACTATATAAGACCCATTCATTAACAATGGACCGTGGCCGAGGGATAACATCGTCGGATTGTCACGCTGACGATCCGGGTTCGATTCAGGGTTCAGTTCCCGGTCGTCAGTATTTCTGAGATACTCTGTATTTCCTGCTCTACTAGTCCTTTCGGATGGGGACTTTAAAAGGTGGTCCCGTGTATCAGATTTGAAGGAGAGTCTGGGCACGTTAAAGAACCAGAGCGACTATTCTAATAAGAGCTAGGCCCCCCTGGGGCCGGTCTTCTCAGTATCCACTTCCTCCCTTTCTCCCCTTCTTGGGAGACGACATGCAAGGTCATCGAGCCAGTGCCGTAGTTAAATCCAAGCATTTACATTTACAATGGAGGAACACAATGCTACGTTGAAACGGAAAGTAATGTTAAGTCCGAAAACAAACCAATCCGAACTTTCTCCTTCGACGAATGCATGTGCGATTGACCTCACTCGTAGACCATTGTGCATACTGCAGTGATGATGATGTAACGATACTTAAGAGATCAAACCCACACACACTGCTGAATACAAGTACAAGTAGCCACAATGACATTGATCAAACATTTGTAAAACAAGTATACACCGCACCGGTCACATCAATGGATGAAAGACATAATGATACTGAAGTAGATATCCGGCAACAACTAGCGCAATACCTCGAATTGTTTAACAAACACAAGGAAGTTGAGAATCAGAACAGACAGCTAATTGCAAACAACGATGAATTGATACAACAAGTGACATGTTTGCTAGGTGGCACAGAAAATCTAAGACAACATTGTACATCACTAGAAAATGAGGTGAAACAGTTGAAATGTGCCCCGACCATGGTGATAACAACGAAGCTGTCGATAGAGCTACCAGTGCATATGTTAATGAAATATCAGTTCTTAAAACAACTATTAGTAACCGAACATCAAAACTACTGATATTGGAGGAAGAAAACAAAAAGTGGAAAAATAAAATAAAAACAGTGCAGGATGAAAAAACAAAACTTGTAGGTGAGGTAATGAAAGCAAATGAGAAAAATGCTGGAGACCATGTCGGAACAGAGTTTAAAGAATTAAAACATGCAGTGATGACGGAACTGAAATTGATAAAAGACCAGTTACAGCATAAACTATCAGTAAATTCTGCTCCTCCACTCAACTCAAATACTTATAACTACTGAGGAAAGTGGCCGTGGACGATTATTTCCTACAACAAATCTCGCAAAAACATGGACAGGGCCAACACGACATTCATTGCGTAAGATTCCATGACAATGATATTAAGTTGTAAGAAATTATCAGATGACAACCTTGATGTTAAAGTACATACTCACTCGGGAGGGCGAGTACGAACTATCGAAAACACGTTAGTGAAAATGGCAAGTGACGACCAAAATTTCATTAGATGCACAAGAGCAGTCGTTTTGCCTGTGGATACTAACAATATATCGGATGGCGATCTACCTACATCTGTGGTGGAGGAAATACAAGACACATGCGACACTATAAAAAACATTAATCCCGATGCGAAAATAATAATATCATCTAACCTCCCAAGAAGAAATTATCAACTACTAAACAGGAACATAGCGGAAACAAATACATCCCTAGAGCAAATGTGCCAGACTGACCGTTACAACTTTATTAACAACGACGGGAAGTTCCTAAAAGATGGTAATCCTGATCCATCACTGTACAAGGACAACATCCATTTGAATCCGAAAGAGGGAAAGTTGCTAGGTGAAAATATTAGGCACACACTCAATGATATTCTTAAACTCCCTTATACCCCAGATGACTCAAATGACCATGCCGGGAGGGAACAGTTGAATTTCAAACGCAAGAGGAACATTGTCAACCCGTCACATATCGGACCACAGACGAATTTTCAGAATGGGAGGCTACCAGGGAGGAGAAACTTCAACAATGGTCCGATGTATTTCCCACAGCCGTACTACCCACCGCCGTGGTACAACAAAGCGATATGTGTGGCATCCGTGTTCTATGAACACATTTTCTAGTTATATTACCTGTAATCTATTTACTATGATTTAGTTAATATAAGTTGACCGGGGGACCACTCGATAGGGTATATCACTAGCTGATACGTTCAGTGGTGAGCTTTATGTAGCCAATGGGTACTATCACAGTATACAGGCTTAAAGTTGATATACGATTGTGCCAATGCTTGCTACGTTGACACAGGTCTGGTTGAGGTCCAAGACAATGAGTTAGCCACTAAATAAAAACACATAGCACAGTTGCTATGAGATGGATGACATTGCCAATGCTGATGTTTGTGCTGTAAAGTGTAAATATATGTACTGTAGAGTACAACATAAAGGAAGAGGAAAGCGAAGAAATACATACACAACAGGCTTCACTTTTGTTTGAGCAATTCCAGTTGCTCAAAATAACGACCCCATATGCATAAGGATGTTATGAAAAATTCAGACTGGACGTGACTATGAAAATTATCATAATATTTCACCACGTTTTAGTAGCCGACGACTGATTGGTGTCACCCTGAACGATTTCATATATTTCATCTCTCTACGATCTCCTTTGCCTTCAAGCGTTATGAAAATTTTCATAAGAGTTCCTTAGTAATCATCAGTTCAACCACTATGAAAATGTTCATAACATTCCGTTCTCAGATAAACAATAGTCATAAATGGAAATGTCCATATGCCAGTCAGTGAACGGAAATATTATGCTACTTTCTATAACGACTAATGTTTGTCTGAGAACGAGAATGTTATGAAAATTTTCATAGCGACTACAATATATGGAAGCGATGGTACGTTTTATGAAAATTTTCATAGCCACTAATATTTGTCTTCATAGTGAGAGGCATGTGGACATTTTCATAATGACTATAGTTTATCTGAGAACGGAATGTAATGAACATTTTCATAGTGACTTCAATATGTGAGTAACGACGGTGGTTGAACTGGTGATTACTGAGCAATTCTTATGAAACTTTTCATAGCGCTTGAGGGCAAAGTAGATCGTAGAGTGATTAAATATATGAAATCGTTCAGGGTGACACCAATCAGTCGTCGACTACTAAAATGTGGTGAAATATTATGATAATTTTCATAGTCACGTCCAGTCTGAATTTTTCATAACCTCCTTATGCATATGGGGTCGTTATTTCGAGCAACTGTAATTGCTCAAACAAAACTGGAGCCTGTTCTTGTCGTGTGAAACATTACCCCACATAACCATATATCATCAAATCACACCAGTATAATCCGCCATAATCCGCCATCTCCAGCCATTTCCTACAGGTGATGTTGTGTTCGGCTTAATGATCAGACAATTCGCTGTTAGTGGCAATATATATGACTGGGATGTTTTCACACATGACATATTTGTTCATTTTTATTCAACCAGTGCTGATTTATTCCTATAGATGATGCACACACACTTTTCTCAGGTTGAACTATGCTATCGCCAAGCATCTTGTTGCTTTCATTACTGTCGTCAAGAATTTTAATTATGGTATGATGGCATCCGTTAATATTTTATTTATTGACAAACAGTGTTCATCGGAACATCATTAACATACTACCCGTGTCCGATACTTGCTGACAAGGACATTTATATCTATAGCAGCAGCATCCAATTACTTTGGAATTAGTAATAGTGATATGATGTGTGCAGATCTATTAATTTGTATATACATTCGAAATATTGATCAGTATCATAAGAAAATGTAATACTCGATATATGCATCCAATATACCACACGGTCAGCTTGTATATTTATATTATAAGTTATTGTGATTCTACACAGGCTATATGGTGTAATATTGCCCGTCTGGAGGTATGTTCACCCGAGGCTTTTGATCTTTGCGTTTTTTCAGGAAGAAAAATAATCCGAGATTCGATTTTCTACCGTCAGTCTTAATATAAATGCGTAAATGAACATTTTGTTTTTTTATTAAACGAAAACAAACTAAATATGGAGTAAGAAATCCATCGAAAACGACTTTATGACAGTTGTTTTATATCGTGTAATTTAATTTATATTCCCACTGCTCTATCGATCTGCTCTCCCTTTGGCGCCTCTAGAATAATGCGACTGGTTCCCAAACCCACTTCGCTGTCATTGCTACGCCGCGGTTTCGTGCGTGGAACCCATAATTTTTTACCTAAATATAGCCGTGTCACGAAGGCAAGCTCGTTTAGATTTGAAAAGCAATTTTCGTTATTTTGGCTAATTTTTCGCTCATATTTTTGATGAGCGAAGAATATTTATGGAAAAATAAGCAATATAGACTGGTTTTGAGTGTACAATTTGTTACTTATATTGATAAATTCGGGGTTTTATTGTGTTTAGTGAGGAATACAATTCGCAATCGGTAGACGCTTGCAAAATGTTCTTCATTGGACGCGAGGCGCCGGAGGGTATCGCAATTCCTGTATGTCCGACGGTCTTGGCAGATCATATAATATATATGACCAGGCAAGCTAGCCAATCAAAAGCCGAGAAACTTATCTGCGGTATGACAAAGTTGAATATATGACACTTAGCAGACGCGTTACTCTTACTGTGACTTGTGAACATATTGTATTGCTTAACATGGGCATTGTCAGTGTATTAACACGGTGTAATAAATATCGTAATACACTAGTGTAATAATTGTGCAAATGTGACCTCACGGAAGTCAGTGTATTTCTACTCCAATACACATGTGTTATATAAACAAATATGGCCGCCCCCACACCATTTGAGATACACACAACATACCCGTGCACATGTGCATTCCCACGAATACATAATTCCAGCACAAAAATATTTACACAATTACCTAACATTTGATTGGTCGGTAGCAAGTCTCTGTCCAGAATTTATATCCCAGTAAACTCCATGCCGAACTACTTTCCGTAAACCGTACCGTCAGGCGCAGTTAAAATAATTCTTAAGAAAAAGGAAAATAAACACATTTTCTTGATTAATTTATTTAAAATGCTGGAATTATATAGAATGAATGGTCATTTTTGTGGAATTTATCGGGGATATAAACTTGGAAAAGTCGCGGGAATACTGGACGAGGCCTTCGGCCTTCGTCCAGTATTCCCGCGACTTTTCCAAGTTTATACCCCGATAAATTAAAACTTCCACAAAAAGGCCATTCATTCCTATATTATTTAACTGATCAAATGTAAACAAATATAGCATAAATACAAATAGATACACAAGCGTTTCAAATAATATCTTACCTGGCATTTTTGGAATATTTCTTCAGCGAACAAATATGTTTTGCCCTACATGTTGATCTTGTTTGCGGATACTAAACGCGATTATCAATATTAGTAAATCAGTTTAGATTTATAATATTATTAAACTAGTTATTAACTGATTTCATATAAAATCATGAGCTTAGTTTCTTATGAAATCAGTAAATCGTTTGAAATAATATCATATTAAATCATCGCTCGTGTACGATCCTCTATCATATGGGCCGCGCTCTGTGAAAACCAGCCTTAATAACAACGTCATGAAAGCCTGAAAATGACGTCACAAAGTTACGCTTAAATTTACCAACGTCACGTCGGATTTTGACTCTTGAAATAGTTGCGTCATTGCAATAAGTTGACGTTGTCCTGTTTATAACCGTACGCTTTACTATTTGTGGCTCACAAACATTTTAATGCTGCATACGCGTAGCAGAATTTTATATTTGTTTCCATAGTGGTTCAGACAGTTGTCTATTTTTTCGCTTTCCTTCAAGGAAACACGCAGTGATTTTGTCGATTATTTTTTATAATATATGGACGACTTGTGCCCTGACATTTGAAACTAAATAACCATACAACCGGTAATTTTTAGATAACACCATCACAGAATCAGTAGTATGTAACAAATAGAACTGGGCACAGGGCTTAATTCGTTTAATTTACTGTTTCGCCTGTCGAATGTTTCAAAAATCAACATAAAAATACGATTTGGAAATTTTCAGAAAAATAAGCGTATCACAGATGTATAACTAGATAGGTCAGTAAGCAAGGCTTACGGAATACCCCCGCGTGGGCCCATGTACCCCTAAAATATGTAAAATTTTCCAAGTGTGTGGGCTTGTGACCTAGACTCTGGGCTTAGCGGGAGCGGCATGAACGTGAATTTGTCACAGGGTGGTAGAGGTCCATTGGAGCAATGCGTGTGTGAAATGTGAAGCAGATCCGAGCAAGGAAATAGAAGTAATAACCGATTTCTCTGATGTTAAGTTTTGTAAAGAGACTAACTATGTGGACCATGACCTAGAGATCAGAATTTGTCACATCGGGATGTCATCATGATAATAGAGCTTAGAGGAATGCATGCATGAAATATTAAGAATTTTCGATGAAAGAAATAGAAGTTATAACATATTTCTCTGATGTTAAGTTTTGTAGAGACTAAGTATGTGACATTGACCTTGGGATCAGCGGAGGATTGGACGGTCGTAGATTTGTCACATAATGATAGTACAAACTTAGAGGAATGACGAGTGAAAATATTAAGAATTTTCAATGAAGGAAATAGAAGTTATAACTTATTTCTCTGATGTTAAGTTTTGTAAAGCGACCAAGTATTTGACCTTGACCTTGGGATCAGCGGGGGTTGGACGGTCGTGGATTTGGCACAGCATGGTAGTAGAGCCTTACAGGAATGCATGTGTGAAATATGAAGCATTTTAGATGAAGGAAATAGAAGTTATAACAATATTTCTCTGATGTTAATGTTTGTAAACAGACTAAGTATGTGACCTTGACCTTGGGATCAATATGTCTCTGATGTTAAGTTTACGGACGCACGGACGGACGGACGGACGGACGGACAACCTGACTCCAGTATACCACCCCCCCCCACCCACCCCCCCCCCCCCCCCCCCCCCCACAAGTCGTTGCGGGGGATATAATTATGATAGTGCCATATATATACGCCGCTCCTGGCATATCGCATCATGGTGACACTGGGCCAAACATGTTTTAGTATTTAGTGTGTTGGTATTGTGTCACATGCATATTTACTGCGACACAATAATCATGATAATTGTAATACACAATTGTAGCCACCAAGGACGTAGCCTACTGATTTCTATCTGTATCTGCTACCACTTACGTGTACGGTTTCACGTAATATTTAGAGACTTTCAAAAATATCACATTGAATCAGCCGCACGATTGCCGTTTGATAACAATGTAAATATTCTTTAAAATTACCACTTGTAAATATGGTTATATGAATGTATAGTAATTTTACTAGTATATCTGCAATCATCGCAGACACTGATCAGACTGCACAGATGCACAGGTCTCCAACATTTACACATTTAAGAAGTCCGACTTTGCAAGATTGTTCTTAATTTTCTTACATTGTACTAAATAATGTTCGTCTGCGTGCTTTGTTTGTTATCAAAGGGCCGTTCTAGTCGAAGGCGTGTACATAATGTAAAACAAACACACATGCACACATTAAACGCGTCTAAATTCAAATGAGCGGCTTCGAACAATAGTAGCAGGGTGTGGAGTGTCATTTCAACACAATCAATGTTGTGATCGGGACAAATTTAGTGTGTAAATCACTGACGGTGTTATAGTGTGCAGTTATGCAAAATACATGTACGTACGCCACGGTGCTTTTCAGGGGCGGAGCCGGGATTTCAGGTTAGGGTGGGGGGGGGGGCTTCTTAATTGAAATAGTTTACAATGCTTTGGAACTAGCACCGTTTGTTCGTCGACCAAGCGGAGCTGGGCAGACTGCTAGGTGGGTCCGGCAGTAGCCCTCCGGAATATGTTTGATATTTACATCACATTTTGCTGCTTTATGGCGCATTTTAGAGCAGAAATATCTTTACTCGCCAACTTTTAGGGGTGGGGGGGGGGCGGGCGCCGGGTTTTTCCCTACGTGAATCCGCCCTTGTTTTTAGCATGGCTGTTTCTTTGTTTACAAAGTCGCTGAATGTACTTTTTCTGAAACACAACAAAACTAAATAGCACATTTCATTTTCAAATTAATTATTCCCGACGAGAGAATATACTGCCGGTATTTTTATCGAGACATGTAACAATTATACAACCATGTACGTTACATATCCACATTTTCCCGACAGTGGCGGTGGTGGCCAGTCGAGGGAGTGGGGGTCAGCGCGCAGCATTTTCCCATAGACCTGCTACCTGCTAGTACGAGGTACATGTACATTAGCCCGTCTGTCAGTCATATTGGCTACACAGGAAAATGTTCTTCCCGCTTTCTGAGATGTAAATTTAATTCCGAGAGTCGGGGAATGGACAGTCGATTTGTATTGTGTTTAAAAATGCCAGGGGGGTGTCCGACTACACTCTAGACCCATTGGGCGCTGAAGTCATTGATATGTGCTGCCATATGCCTATCCAAATTCTGGTCATTCTTTCTACAGAAATAAAATGCATTTGTTTCAATCACCGATACGATGTGCATATAATTTACAGTTTCCAACACCAGGAATGCCGTTTAGTTTTTTGGTCTTTGGTGACGTATTGTCTAAATCAATAAATGACGTCACAATTAACTGTAAATGACGTCAATTCTGAAATAATTACAATGTATCTTTCTGACGACACACGTATATGAATCTATTATGGCGATGGTGGCAAATTACGAAGCCACAGGTCGGCTAATTATAGATTTAAAATCGATAGTTGTGCGTTTGTTTTGTTCACTACATGTACATATCATAGTTTTATTCTGATGAATGTTTGATAGTATACACACTAACACTTGCAGATACATTTACTGTAACTTATCAGCAAATACATTGTACAGCAAACACAGTCAATGGGTCTATGAACACTCATTTCTACTGTAGGCTGTTGAGTTGCATTGTACAAACGTCACCGTTTCAATGAGAAAATGACGTTACGTTTTTTTTCGTGCGTGATTCACATGGTGCTACAAAAAGTGAGATAAAACAAAAACCATTAAACATAATTGCATTTTATTTTCAGAATATTGTTTTTGAAAGGTGTCCGCATCAGAAAATGTAAACAAATGCAAATCGAAAATTTGTCATTAAGGCTGGTTTTCACAGAGCGCGGCCCATATATATATCGATGCGAGTGTGTGGATGGTTGCAAATATCAATCGATATATGTTCGCATGAATTGGCTCACATAGAACTGGAATAATTAAGTCTGTATGGTTATTGTACCCTTCTTGTGGCCCCATGTAATGTCTATGAACATGTAATAAATATCCCTAGTACCCTTCTTGTGGCCCCATGTAATGTCTATGAACATGTAATAAATATCCCTAGTCATAAAACGATAGCTACTTACACTAATAAACCATGTGTATGTTTTCATTAAGTCTTTATACAGATACTGCCAACAAAGCAATGACATGACTTCAGATGCTGTGGTTAGAACATAATAAGCAGATGTTTGCAAGTATAATATTACTTTTATACACCCATGTGGAGACATAAATATACATGTGTGACATCAAAAGTGGTGTATTAATTGCAGGCTACGCATCAACAGTGGTGTATTAATTGCAGGTTGCAATAGTATGTGCGTTTCTATTGGTGGCAGTATCTGCATATAAAGACAAACTGATCACACCATATGGTTTATTTGTGTAAGTAGCTATTGTTTTATTAGCTGGGTGTTTTATTGACATACTTTACAAAAAGGGAACAACTACATACAACATATATAGTGCATAACCATAACGTATGACTTTCACAGTATTTATAAGTTTGTCCGGCAATTGGTTGTGTCCGATAATCGGTAAGTCAACAAGTTCAAACCTTCGATATATGCACAGCAGAACTATGAGGTAATAATGTCCATATAGCAATGTTTAGTTACAGAAAGTTCAGTAACACACTCATTGCTAAATGAATTATTATAATTAATGCTGTGTTTTGGAAGTGCATAAGAGATTTGTAATTTCTCAAACCTTAAATGCATG
The DNA here is from genome assembly GCA_029237695.1 of Conchocele bisecta. Classification (NCBI taxonomy): domain Eukaryota; kingdom Metazoa; phylum Mollusca; class Bivalvia; order Lucinida; family Thyasiridae; genus Conchocele; species Conchocele bisecta. Next base: position 11,774,052 of record CM055281.1, read on the forward strand.
TAAAGTTAAGATAACTACAGGTAATATTAGCATGTTTTTAATATATTTAAGTGTCGTGTTGTCTATAAAAGAATTAATGCCACACTAATATATTTATGAGGAAGACATTTAACAGAAAGGATATACCGTAGCTGACATAATATTTTTTATGGTAAAAAAAGAGATTTTTGTGGTCATTTTGAATTTGTTACTAACGTAGAATTGCTCTAATTTCTAAATTAATTTTGTTTACTCTTTCCCACATCCGATTACCACAGGTTCATGTAACGGACTATAAGGTACATACATCAATTAAATATACCCAATGCATACAGTAACAGTAAGCGTAAACACTTGGTTAATACATGTTTGTATTTCCACGTTATAACGCATACTGTTATAACAGGGAGTACAACACACATCCATTAACTAACGTGTTGCCTTTTGGTTCGAAACTTGAACCTGTGGTCATCGGATGTGGGAAATACGATAATGGCGGATCCCTATTCTCCGGATTGGCTGCTCAAAAATCACCAGAGGCACGCGTTTTCCCTTTCTGTGAATGAACTGTACTATTATGATATAATATGCGAGATTTGTTTTTGTATTAATACTGTTACAGTAATTAATTAGCATGCTTAATGACCTATCTTTAGAAAAATGGAATGGTGAACGGTGGATATCTTGATCAGACTGTGCGGATGCACAAGCTGATCTGGATCTACACTGGTCACAAAACCCAGAAGCCGCATTTCGCCAGTCACAGCCACATATGTTCTGGGGTTTGGAATGAACCTTCCACATAACGAGACCGTTCGTACCAATTCGTGTGGGACTGTTACTCCCACGTCAGATTCACCATTCAGATTGATGCAGGACTGTTAGTCCCACTACCTGCGATGTTTCGTCCCAACAGTGGGACGAACAGTCCCAGGACTAAAAGTCATTGGGACGAACAGCTGTATATAACAGTCTAGTGTTTAACGACATTGGTTCAAGAAAATATCAAATACTTAATTCACACCTTCACCTGGTGCCATAGAAATAATCGGTCATGTTTTCCATTACGGCAACAAGTACATGTAACAACATCAACAATAGGCAAGGTGTGGGATCACGTGGTTTCCGAACTCTATTTTCCGACGTGACGTAATCTGTGATGTTATTTTTATTTTTAAATCTTCCTAACAAACGGTCGGATTTTGATGATCTGTAACGCACCAAATACAATGGCATATTTGTTTTATGGGTGCTCTGAAAGTTATTTACAATAACTTACAACTTTCACAAAGAATCGAGTACCGTTTATTTCTTACATTCACGTGCTCTAGTTTTTATTTACATTTACGGTCAAAAAGACAGAATTATGAGATTAAAGTCGCCTATACAATGAAGGGCAACATGTACCGCATCTGCTGCGGTATATTTCATAAAAATATGTTATTGCATTAGAAAGATATTAAGGGAAATATATTGTAAACACGTCTAAAAAACATGACCTTCACGCCGTATCGGACACACGTGATCCCACACCTTGATAGGACCTTTCTGCTGTTTACCCATTTGTACATTTGTAGTAACTTAGGCAGACATTGTCCTATTTCCAAAATCATACTTTATTTGAATTGATGATTTTGTCAAAATACAGAAAATGTTACATTTTAAACAATCTATTTGCAGCAAATTGTGTCTATATTCAGCAGATTTATTTTTCGCTTGCCTCACTATTGGTATTTTATATTTATAACTTTCGGTAAGAATGTGTAAAAAAATGTTACTGCATACACCCATGTGAAATGTAACTCCTTAATAAAAGGATACGTAACCAGGCGTGAAAGACACGGATCGTATTTAAATATATTCACTTCATGGTCGGTGTTTCATGAAAGTTATCCCGCATTATGGTAACATAATCGCATTGGTCACGTGACGGAGAAACATTTGCATTTTTGCGTTTGTCTGATGATAAAAGTGACGGAATATTCGGCCGTTCCTGCGATTTACTAGCTACACGACTGTCAGTTAAAGTAACATCGAGCGCAGGTAAGTGACGAGTTTAAACGGGTTTGTGCTTCATGCATTTATAGTTGTGCGTGTATATTCAAGTTGGGATCCCATCTGTTAGGCACAACATGAGTTTCATAGGAGTTAAATAATTATAAAATAATAACTATTCCACCAGTGTTAAACATTACTACATGTAGATACATGTATACTCAGTTATTAGTCTTTAAATTACAGATAGAGCCGTGCTTTAGTGGTGTGTGTGTTTGTGTATTAAACTAACATAGATTCGATAACTTGGCTTTCTATACAATGAAGTCATAGCACAATTCTTGGCTGTGACTGGAGAAATATGGCTTACGGGTTTCGCAACCAGTGTAGACCCTTAGTCTGATCAGGATATGTGCGCCATTCCATACATGAACACCAGTTATGGTTCTAACACACAGTATAGATCGTCACCAAGCTACGTAGTTCGGTCAATTGTCTAAAGTCGTGAGTAGTATATAGGGAGTCAAAATGATACCATCTAACGGTGGTATCATTTTCCCACCCTATATACTACTCAAACCACCCCCCGAAAAACTCCAAAATTGGTTAACGAGGAAATTGTCACCCGACAGCAAAATCGTGACAATCGGTGTCATAAATACATAAGTTGAAAAGAGGTCCAATTGAACAGATAAAACTATACTAATAAAAAGGATTTGTTTTCGTCTCGTTGTCATATTGGTGTCATAAATACCTCATGTTCATTTAACGTCCAATTGAACAGATAAAACTATACTAATAAAAAGGATTTATTTTTGTCTCGTTGTCATAAATACCTCATAGTTTATTTTTCAACACGGCATTTTCCTCCTCCACTATAGCTAATTTATTCCGTAGATCAGCAACTAATTATACCAGCTCTAGTCTACCGCGTTCACCTTTAGCCACAGGGCAGCGTAGTTGCTTATGTCTACAAAGAGTTTGGGCACTAACGAATTTACAAGGGCATCTGGGGCATTGAAATTGTGGGGCGACACAAGGAAATGTTCTACGTCTCGATAGATGCCTTCGTAGATAGTCTTTACACGCAAAAGTCTTACAACAAGTCGCACACTCCATTATGTATATATATATATATGTATAGTTTTATCTGTTCAATTGGACGAGAAAAAAACATCATGTTCATCCAATTGAACAGATAAATCTCATAGGTTATATACAGAAAATATGATAACGTCAGAAATAGAAAGTTTGAGAAGAGAAGCCGAATCTCTAGGGATTACTTATAGTAAACGGTTGGGAGTTAAGGGGTTGACAAATCTGTAATGGTTTCGGCTACCCAACGAAATAGCCACCCGATAATGCGCCGGCCACCGAATTAATTATCAGAAGATAAAAAAAAGAGAAATGTTTGTTCAATTGGGGATTTTGCAGAATTCCTATAATTATACAACACTAGGAAGTGTTTATCATAACAGCCTTCGTGGTCGTGTGGTTAAGGCGACACTCTATAGAGACGTGGGTCGTGGGTTCGCGCTGCGGTTGGAGCTAAATCTTTTTTTATTTCTATCCCTACAAATGTGGTCGCTATGGTAAACAACTCCATGACAACGGCGTTCCTATCCGACCGCTCGAGGTTGATGAAAAATAAATTCAGATAGCCAGTTTACATAGAAATGACAGTGTGTGTACCGTCTGTTAACCTCGGCTATAAATGCACAACCCGTGTAATTGAAACATTGTCGTCTGATATTAAAAAAAAAAAGAAGGTGTTTCAGTTAGATATGATCAGCCTATTATTTTATTTTATGGGTGTGCCAGATATACATAAGCAGCGGTCGGATCCATTGCTAAGTACATGACAGAGGTGTTTTGTAAACGGCCGAGTACTTCACCTTATTGTAAACTAAAACGTATACACAATTATATTAAAATCGGCGATAACCACATGCGATACGCGGTTATAGAAATGTATGGTGGTCAGTGGGTGTCGTAACGGGGCCCTAAATTATTAAAAAAAATTATGTTCCGTATGGAGGGGCCGTCGGAACAGCTGGAATGTATGGTGGAGGAATATCCTGCTGTTGATGCAGACACGCGAATAAGCATATCACGTCCCGAGACGGGTGAGGAGATTTGTCCTCTCGTCGGCCCTCCCCTCAATAACGAGTTTTTTTTATATCTTCGTCCGCGAGAATTTGTGGTCGAGCCTTGGACCGGATCGTACCTTTAACTCTGATATCTGGCCATCTCTTCGACGACCATTTTGAACTCGCTATCTGATATTTATCGTTGTCGGCTATCGCTTTCGACACGATAACGTCGATACTGTTTTTCTTAGATATCGCGAGAACCGCTATTCGATCGTAGCTTTCGACTCTTTGGCCTCTAGTTTTCGGCCCACGAGTCTGGTCGTCATGCAAACAAGTCCCGCCCCGCCGCTGTCGCACTCAAGGCCGCCGCGACCGGTGCAGCGACAACTGTTGACAATAAAGACACACTCCCCACCCCACTTATAACGGATGCTGAGGCTAACGCGGTGCTCACCCCCTCTAATATATTGACCGACCGTCTATATTTCTTCGCATAACCCGTCCGCATCTCTCCCTCGTGTTGTAGAATATGTTGTATCTCGACGATCCTGGTCATCCTAAAGGATGCCGGGTCGGCCGTCCCCGAAGGTAAGTGTGGATATGTTTCTCGTCATTCATCATAAATCAAGTTGTATTACAGCGTAAACAATAGTGGAGGGAAGCCGAATTGGTCGGCAATTTTTGTAACAAAGTTAATAACACTACCTGCCGAAACTTTAATTGTAGTGTCATCATCGAATATAGTAAACCCTGACCTCTGCCCCGCTTGCTTGGTGATACCAATATTCTGTTCTACACCATTCAGGACAACATTCACTCGGACTTCGGCAGTGGCGTGTCCGCGAAAGTTGACCGAGCAGACCGCCATTCGAAAAATCGTCCCGGACACTGTCATGGTGTATCCCCCGTATCTGTTGCTCGCGTTGGCACCGAATGAATATTCGTAGGCCCCTTCGCTTAGTGAACCCCGCTCCTCGGCACAAACTGTTATGACGTGTTTGCTAGCTTGTATTTTTTCCATTTGCGCAACCGCCCTAGTTAAAATTGTGTGGGACTGTGATACGCCCCTCTCCAGTCTTCTCATTGCGGCTTCATCGTATGCTGCGGCCGCGACGGGAACGTCCCGTTCTAAGTTGGAACCACCTGGACCGTATATGCTCATGATTAATATGTATATATATATTAATGTTTAATCGGTTATTTCGAGAACGACCGAAATCGGGTAATCGTTATTCAACTTTCTCGCTTGATCATCATGGATGTGTCCCGATTCCAGAACTTTCATCTCGGGGTGTGGGAAGTCTAAGGTCACAGTCTCCCCATAGAAACAGTCACTGGCGGGCACAGTTTTTAGTAATGTGCTGGGAGCTCCGTCTAACGTGTTGTACGATGTGTTCAGCTGATCCAGGTGCACTCTGAGAGTTTTGTGAAGGTGAAGTCCACCGGGTAATGACCGACGTGCTCACCCGGGACAAACATTTCACCATCGATGCCATCTCCGTATGTTTTTGAAAAACCGAACCGCACAGCCAAATCCGAGGTGATCGATACCCGGTTGGCGGGTTCGACGGTAAAGGTCGCGAGTCCGGTAACCTTCGAGATTGTGAGGCTGGCTTTACCAGCAAGCTCCGACGCAACAAAAGCTTGGAGGGATCTCGAACTCCAAAGGCCGGGGGGCATATTATTTACACCTACTTGGCGGGGGGCCTTCACGTAACCGAACCCTACCTTATCCCCCACGTTTTTCCACCCGACCGTGAAGGTGATTGATCTGAGGCCTACCCGGCGTTTTCCGCAGCAGTTGTCGATCGACTTTTGAAGTTCACAACTCCCATTTTGAACATTAGCGATAGTAGAAAACATAATAATAATATCTTTCGATGGATACCAAAGCATTTAGCTTTAATTCTGATGCGAAGTACGCGGTCGGAGGTAAATACACGCAAAAAGACGTTGTTAACCACCTTGTACACCCAACTGTAACAGTTAGACCGAAAAGTGGCTTTACCACCAATTTTTCCGACATCTTTGAACAATATAGGCTGCCCAAGATTACTACGATGGAGGCCGTGAACGGGTGGAAAGCAACACCGATGCAGTTTTGGCAGAATCAGCTCAACTTCGCCGTATGGTGCGCAACGGCCGGATGCGGAGTTTCGCATCAAGACCATCTGACATCCGAGAATGTCATGCTCCGAAGTGTCTACAACTTTCACGCGTATTACACCATTAGGAGGATTATCAAAGAACTAGGTATTCTACTACTTCAAGATGACGCATGGAATCCCATTTCCAACACATACGATCGTAGGGCGTTCGAAAGACTGTGTAACGAATTTAACGTTTCAAAAGATGCGGACTGGAGACAGAAAGTATTTCCTGGCCTCGGGGACGTTCTCATTAGGGGCCAGTCCGGGAATTGGACGCAGACTGATTTTAGACACGATCGATCGGGTGACCACATCGTCAGTCGGAACGCCGGGAATTTTGATCCCGCGACGATGACCTTCGGGCCGGAAGTATCTGGAGGTCGGCACTGCGGCGTCTCATCCTGCGAATGGTTACCTCCGAAACGAGCTCACATAGATTACATACAGCAGGCTGCTGAGGTCCGGGACGCGTGGGGTACATTTATGTTAGATAAGGGTATGGGGTTCACGCAGGCCGGTGTTACTCGCCTCAACGACTCCATTCGGACATACGTCTGGGTCATCCTCGGCGCACAAAAGCAAACTCGCAGTTCTATACTAGGCACGGGAACGGCGTTTGACGCGCAAAAACAATTATTGGCGCTCGTAGAGGACGCCATCTCAGCTAAGGTGGACCTGGAGATGGCGATCGAGCAGTATCAAGACGTTTTGCAGAATGCCAGCACCCCGGTAGACTACGTATTCGGAATAGGTCTTTATATGGCACCGAGCGATATATGATACTACGAGACGACCCGGTTGACGGTTACAATAATCAGATCGTAATCGCCACCGTCAATCAAAAAATCGGCCACAACGGGAACGTGAACGCGGATATCATCAAGCGCACCCCCGACAGTGGAACCGATTTCATAAAACCGCCAATTCACGAATTGGGCCCCCCATCAAGTTCATTCGAACCCAGTGTTCCACCGAGTTCCGCTCCTGTTTCACCCTCTGCAATAGGACCAGCAAGTTCCCCCAATCGCGATTGGATTGGAACAGGGGAAAATAGTGCCACAACCCACGAGGAGGAGAAATTAGGGTTCGTCGTAGCCCTCGTGGCGGCCGGACTATTTGTGCTTTGGATTTAGGAACTCTCGGGAGGCTAAAAGTAGGAGACCGGCGATTACCACGATTAGAGCCCAAACATTATCGGCCAGCCATCCGGCCGTTTTTGATAATATAAATAGCAAGAAGGAGAGGAGACCCCCGATCAACCCAGGCAGCGCGGCAGCCAACTTTCTTGCTAATTTAGCCAAGAGATTGGCGAGGGCTTTTAGTTTTTTTTTATCCATTCTTTGGCTCCACCGGATGGAGCTGGTGCTGGCGCTGGTGCTGGCGCTGGCGCTGGTGCTGGAGCGGGTGCTGGTGCCGAACCACCCGTGATAGATAGAACTAGAGACGATATAGATAGAATTAGGGTCGATATAATCATGGTGAAAGCTGTGAGGATGGTTACTATTGTGAAGCCCTTCTCTCTGAACAGAGTGCGAAGACGTTCACCGAGTGTCGTGTCCTCGCGTAGGATACTCGTGATTGATTCGTGGCTACGACTTAATTGTCCAGAGAGTGTCTGACGGTTAATTGAGACAGCCGCTAAGTGAGCTTCTCTTTCATCCCGCAACGACCGCATGAGTTTGTTGATCCGCTCGGTAGATTCTCTATCGCCACGGGCTTCCCCAAGTTTTCCCCAATTTTCTTTCTTCTTGCTCGATATGTTCGTCCAGCTCCGTGAGTTTGGAGAGGTTATTAACTAGTTCACCACGGCCCGTTTGCAGAACCTTATTGAGTCCCAGGAGTTCGCGAAGAGGTAACGGTGGGTCATACTTCGTGCCATTTATTTCGTTTACCGTGGTTTCCACCGTGTTAATAGCGTCGGTGACTATACTAGGGACCTCGCTGATATCGCTCGTTTCAATGGCGGCGACCGTCTTCGCCAGCGTTTCGTTGGTATCCTGCATGGTTTGTATCATTTTTTTAGGCACCTGCGACCGGTCCCCGATCAATCCGAGAGCTCGAACGAATAGTACTCCATATTGGTTCAAGGAAGAGGGGCTGAGGAACTTGGTCGGGTCGTTCTTGTACGTCAGCAACTTCCAGCTATTGCCCCATTTAACCCACAGGTCTCCTCTTTTAGTGCTGCGAAACTCCAACGTGGCCTTGATGCCGTAGTTAGACACTATACTCTCCCACTGTTTCACCAGAGAATTTGTTTCCCCGAGTCCGGCCAGCTCACCCTTGGAGATCCCCGCAGGAATATCGGCACCGCTCGCCCATGTCGGAGTTTCGGGTGTCTCTATGAAGCTCGTTTCGGCAAGGCCGTAGAAGGCATCGTCATCGCGTAAATCGGATGTACCGATTTCCGTGTCAATATCGTAATCTTCGAGGTAATCGTCTCGGTCGCCCGTAGTGCGATCGAATTCGTCCATGCCAATATCGAGACCAGCCATCTTTAATAATTATTATTATATTAAAGACAAAACCATACAGGTTTAATAGATTATGTCTTCGAGTCAATACGGTCGCAAACTCAATCCATATCGCAGACTGCGTGAGCCCCTCGGGGAAAAAGGTGTGAGACAGAGTGTCGTTATTACGAACAACCCATCGACGATCGACCAGAACCAGCAGCTCTTAGTCCGCTTCCCCAACCTCGGAGCAAGCGACGTCATTATGCCGGGGACTGTTCGCCTCGCTTTCACTATTTCGCTTACATCGACGGACGCGGACCGAACCATCGTTCAGAACCTGGGTAGCGCCATCGTCAAGAAGACTATGATAAAGATTTCTGTTAATGAGGTGATGTCGATCGACGACAGCGACGTCTACCCAGGACCTGTGGAAGACGGCACAAGAGCGCGAAAATGCGGTATATCAAGGTATTGACAACAGCCGAAATAGGAACGTAAACAGACTTAGAATCGGGGCTGGTGACAAGGCAGATAACGTCGCGAGCGACAACGCGGTCGCGGCCGCTTACGGCAACCGATTCTACATCCCGCTCGACTTTGAGTTGCTGGAGAGTCACATGCCCTACTATCAGAGCGCTTTGGCGGACCGCCTCGAATACGAACTAACGTTCAACGACTACGGCCGAGTTATCATAGCCACTGACATAACATCGAAGTATACGATCGACAATGTTTCGCTGGAGTACGACATGGTCACGATGCCCGAACTCGCGCGATTAATCAGATCCCAGTATGTTGGGCGCGTTGCCATACTTTACGACCGAGTTCTTCGCCACCGCAAGATGACGAAAGACAAAAGCGACACATTGTGGAATATTAACGTCAACTTACCCGCCCGCTCGATCAAAGGTATACTGATGTTGTTCGAGGATGGTCGGTTAGCGCTCGGTGCTAGAAAATCCGACAAATTATATAACCCCAAAATCACGAAGGTAGAGGTGACGATCGAGGGAGTACCCAATCAACTCTACAGCGCGGGTCTTCGCGCGCACCAGCAGTGGGACGAAGTAAGAAAACATTTTGCTTCCGGCTCTAAGCGTTCCCCGGAGGTTGCCGCGGTTGCCAAAGACCTGCAGCTCTCGGACGTCTCCCTCTCGGATTTTATGACTACCAAATACGCTCTATGGCTAGACATGCGAGCCAGCGACGACGACCAAATGCACGGTAGTGGACGCCAAGTTGAGAACGTTAGTGAGGGTGTGACGATCCAGATAACCAAAGAGGCGGTTGGAGCCGGGCCATTGAACGTATACTTATATATAATAGCGAACGCGCAACTCAATATAGAAGATGGCCGATACGTCTCAGCTTTATACTAAAAATCAATACCAATTCACGATTGGAGATGCCCACTCTGCCATAATATGTGGGCAGACAGGATGCGGAAAAACGGTTTTCATCCTCGACTTGGTCGAGGAGTCCTACCGCGATGCCTTTCGTCACATTGTGATCCTGTGTCCCACTGTGCGGCACAACGATACTTATCAGCGGCGCCCGTGGATATGGACCGACCCTGAGGTATACGTTATTGACCCCGGCGACAGGCTTCACGGTTGGCTGCGTGTCTCTATCAAATATTCCAGGGAGAGCCCACCTTATACGTGATTGACGATTGCTCGGCCAAGGCGGCGATGACCAAAAAGAAGGACATGCTCTCCGAGCTCGCATTTTCTGGCCGCCATGCGAGGCAAAAGCGTATGGATCTCCACTCAGAAGTACAACGCCGTCCTAAAGGATCTGCGCGAGCAAACGAAATGGGTCGCCCTCTTCCACTGCAAGGGCCGAGACTCATTCGATGAATGTCTTAGAGAGAACGACGTTATCCCAACGCGCGAGGAGCGCCTGGAGGTTCGACAGATACTTTCGGAAACTAAACACACCAAGCTTCTGCTAAAGACTGATCAACCAACTGCTTATAATGTAATTAATTAGTAACTGCTGAACAATTACTGAGCAATGCTGAGCAATGCTGAACAAATGGTGAGCAATGTTGAACAAATGCTGAATAAATGCTGAGCAATTGCTGAGCAATGTTAAACAATGCTTAACAAATACTTAACAATGCTGAGAAAATGCTTAACAATGCTGAGCAATTGCTAAGAATTTGTTGCTCCGCTGTGAGCTTTATTGCGAGCATAACGGTGATCATAAGTATCTGGTGGTGCGCTTGGCAATATGTTAGACTTATGAGACTTGTAAGAATAATTAAATTAATTTTAAGAAAATTAACAATAATGAACTGCGACGAACTTCTCGATCAGCTAATGGAAGAAACAGTCGCTCCGACTGCCAACACGACTGAAACTGAGGGAACACCTGTCAGCACGACTGCCGGCACGGCTGCCGATACGGTCCCGAAAGAAAATTAAAATGCGGCGCGACGCGAGCGTCTAGCTGCGCTGGTTGCTGGGGGGGGCAGTCGGAGCATTATCTCGGTAGGCGTCTCTCAGTTTGTCAGGTGGATAAGATGTCAGATGCGGAGGTCGATACGATGTACGCGCGATACGAATCCAAATTAGGTGCGGAGATGACAAAAAACTCTCGGATCGGCGGCTATTCATTTGTACGCTACCACCGTTAGTATACTTCTCCCTATACCAGACACCGCGGGGTTGATTCGCGATCTAGAGACTGACCCTTTTATAGGACACACTCTTAGAACAGCATGCTGCTCAATTTATCACAAGTTTGGAATGTACTTAGCTCCACTGACAACCGCGTTGACCACGGGTAAACACTGTCAATTTGGACATATATGCCCACGAACTATAAGCCCTAATATTATAAATGATGACAAGACACACCTGCGAGAATGACGGAACCACACTCAACCCAATCGAAATTGGAGTTGAACCAGAGCACGTTGGATGAACCCTCAACAGCACGACATAAAAACCCAAAAAGACAGGCAGCTGGGCGGGCGGCGGCTGCCACCCGAAAAGTTAAACAAGATAAAATACTCGCCGAGCTTCGAGAGGTCAAACTCAAATTGAGATTGGAGTTGCAATCGGAGACGACAAAACACCCGGTGGCAGCTGTTTCTCCCCCAATCGCTATTGGATCGAAACCGATTGCTCCAACTCCCAATACTGATTGGATCCCGTGGGTTGTTGTTGGTGGTCTGTCGGTTGTGGGCACCCTGTATGTGCTTTATCGTTCCAACAACAGGTCATCAACAAGGTCATCAACGAGGTTGAAATTGAAAAAACAACCCCCAACACTGTTGGATGCGCCCCATTTAAACATTAAACGCGATCCCTTTTATATGCAATAATGGCTGAACAAGATGGTAAAATGATAGTGAATGCGCTTTGTCACGCCGTGGTGATATCGGGTCTCAGTATCGGGTACGCTCGACTATCAAAGATGACCCTGGGAGGGTCCGCTCCCAAATTGGACTATACTGCGAGAGACGTAGGGCTCGTGACCTTAGATGTAGCGGCCGCAGTTTGGACCCGAGATTATCTAATTAAAGCTGGAATTCTACCCGTTAATATATTTAAATAAAATGGCTACGATCGGAATAATAGTAGGAGGAGCGCTCGTGAACGCATTGGCGTTCAGCGGCAGCAACTTTCTATTCTCTAAACTACAAAACTCGAACGCGGATGAGGAGCGCGAGCTGTAGAACAACTCAATAGCGCGAAGGAAGCGTGGTCACAAAAACGAACCGCCCATCTCGACTGGGTCAACGAAGAGCTTCGACGCGAGAATCACACCGCGCAAACTTTCCAGAACGTTGAAGAAGCCAACCACGAGTACGCGTTGGCATATCCGCAGAGAAGTCTTGATCCAATGAATCGCGAGCCCCAACTTTCAGATTTCTATGTACCGTCAGAGGCCCAAAAAGACCGGGAGATCGCGTTCATCGTCGTGGGAATGGCTGCGACGGGTCTCGTCAGCTACTATATATTCAATCGAGATTGAAATAAGCAATTGAACTTGTTTAAATATATATATATTAACGATGTTAGTTGACGATCTTTATTACGCTTTGATCGATGTAGGCTACACGGCCATAATACACCGTACAGCTGGCACAAAGGGTATGATCCGTCTGGCCCAAGATTCTCTCGAGACGTGGCGCGAGGACGAAAAAACGGCCACCCTTTTCGCGAAGCGGATGTTAGATTCCCCCACCAATCCTGGGGATTCCTCCGAGTTCCTTCAGAACTTAACCTCCAAAATCAATCGCGATTGTACTTCCAACAAAGGTTTATTATTAATGACGCAGTTACCGGACGAGCTGACGAGTGCATGTTGGAGATTGTCCGATATATTAGAATACTTCGCATACGATGAACAGCGTAAACTTGATACCAAACTAACGCGCAAGCTGGCGAATACGTACTATAGCCCACGCGGCTACTGGAAGGGACTCGCGGCCATCAAGAACCTCGCGGCGGCGACCAAGGTTTCCGAAAATGCAGCCAAGGGATGGCTTAAGAAGCAGGCCATCTGGCAGATCTATTTACCCGCGCCTCGCAATATTCCGCGCCCGAAATTCGACGTGCCGGTGCCGAACCAAGTTCACCAAGCGGATCTCCTGTTTCTCCCTCACGATCGCGTCGGTCGCAAGACGTACAAGTACGCGCTGACAATCGTTGACGTAGCGAGTCGTTATAAGGGGGCTGAGCCGTTGGTCACTAAAGAGTCTAAGGAAGTGGCCGAGGCTCTTTCCCGAATATATAAGAGGAGTCCTCTCAAATGGCCGAATCTTCTCCAGGTCGATCCCGGCCGCGAGTTCATGGGCGCTGTCTCTCATCTATTGGCTAAACACAAAGTTTCTGTCAGACGCGGCCGCGTCAACATCCACCGGGACCAGGGGATCGTGGAGCGCTTCAATCGAACCCTGGCTGAGAGACTGTTCGGACACCAATACGCTAAAGAACTTGTAGACCCTCATTCGCGATCGACCGAGTGGGTGGCCAGACTTCCCGCCGTGGTCTCCGCACTGAACGGAGAGGTGACCAGATTGAAAGGTAAGAAGCCCGTAGATGCTATCAAGTTTAAAAGGGTGACGAGCAAGCCCTCTACCGTCTCGCACGGGCGACCCGTTGGTTTAGAGGAGCAACGGCTTATATCGGATATTGACGTCCGGTACCTCTATCAACCGGGAGAGCTCGAAGGTGGCAGCCGCCGCGCGACTGATCCCGTGTGGTCTCTCAATGTATATCATCTAGATCGATCTATTACCAAACCCGATGAGTCCGTGCTCTACTATTTGGATGATGGGCCCTCTCAAGGGTTTGTTCGCGAAGAACTTCTCGCGGTGCCTTCTGACACCCAGTTACCCCAGGATCGTCAGAGTCTTTAAAGAGGTTCCGTATGTATTCCGTCCGATAACACGTGTCTTTTATCGTAGTACGCCGATAGTCCTATTTTTTGTTGACAGTACGTTTTCATAACGCCGTCTTTCATTTTAAATCCTCTATTTTGTGCTACATCTATAATGTGTTTTCCATCTTCTGTAGTTTCGCTTAGTACTCGTTTATATCTATCCCAATTTAAATCGTTAGTTCTCTTGGACATTCCTTTCGCGGAGTTTTTATTAATTGAATTAAATTTTTCTACGAAATAACACTTACTAGATAACGCTATCGCCCTATCTCCGCTAAATTCCATTTTGAAAAGTCCTGGTTCTCTATTACTCCATTTATCCCAAGCCAACCATTTCTTTTTTTCTTTTTCAAACTCGTCTAGTAAGTTAGGTCTAATCAATTCCTCTATCGTTTTTCCACTAACTCCTATATACATACTATCCGTGTCCATCTGTATTAATTCGAAGTCTTCTCTTTTTACGTATTTGTCTAGAAATTCGTAGTAAAATTCCAACATTCTCAATTTAGCTAGTTGATAAACCGCTATTCCACAATGGAATGGTCTCTTTACTGAGCACCGGGGTTTTCTTGAAGATATTTCGTACGCATCTCCTATCTCTTACAAATCATCAAAATACGCGGATCTTAATGCTTTGTCAACACAGGTTTCGTCTCGCGTATATGTCGTATTTAAATGTCTCTCCGTTGCCTCTATCATGTTTCCGCAACACGAGTTTCCTAATAATTTCATTATGTCGGCCACCGGTTTCTTATTTGGTTCTACATCCCCCGTTCGTCTTGCGGATGTAACTTCTTTAGCGAACCATTCGAAGGGTTTACCACTAATATAATCTATAACACGATGAACTCCCGTTATTTCTAGGCCGTGTTTTAAATACCATTTCAACAGTGGCGCGTACAGCAATATTTTAGTGGCCGACATAGATCCCACCAATTTTCTTCCGTTTCCTCTAGTTCGGCCAGTCTATAAATATTTTAACATGTGTGTGGGAACTTCATCAACCTCTACTTCTCTGTTTATAAAAAGTGGAGATATTTCAGAAAACTTATCTTTTAAGTTGTGTGGAACTTCTATATCCACCTCCGCAAACCCAAAGCAGTCTCCGGATAAAACTCTTTTACTAAACTTTTTAATAAGTTTAGGATTATGTGGGTTATTTATATGATGTATAGTTTCTTTCCCACACGGCATCTCTTTATTTAACGTAGATAAATATAACGCGTTTGAATCGTACCCCAAAACAGCCTCGCAAGGTTTGGAACCCACTCTAATATTTGAAACACCGGCTTCCGCATATCGTGTAAATACTATTGATGGACCACCAACTAGAGCGTCTTTCATCATTTTGTATGTTTCTTCTTTCGGCGCGCATAGAGCATCCTCCGGTATAATCGTCTTTGAAGATTTTTGTTCTTTAATGGTTCCTCTCAATAAATATTGTATAGCTACTCCGGGTAGTGTTACCGCTTCTTTGAAAATATCTACACCCCTGTGTTTATAAAATTCACACATTTTTCCCACAGCTTCTAGGAACGGTGCTACATCTAAATCGTTATAATATTTCAACCAATCTCTGAAAGTTTTCATATTATTTTCTTCGAAAATTCTACGACATTTGCTTAATTCTGTTTCATCTATTAACATTTTCCCAGATAGTTTTGAATACCAATTCTCTATATCCGGTAATCCCGGGTAATCCAGCTTGTCTGTAGAATCGAACCACTCGTAAGGAAAGAAAGATTTCTGTCCTTTGCAGTCGTAGGCTTTTATCCAACTATCGTAACTTACACCGGGTCCTAGGTAAAGTATTACATCAAGAAATCTAAACTCCGGAGTAAATAGAAATATTGTCGCGCTCGCCCTTTTTTCCACCATTACTTTCTTCGTTGTTGATGACAGTTCGCCTACTAAATATTTCTTTATTATTTAATATATCGTACTTACTGCTGTTAAAACCTATAACCGGTACTTGCTCTATCCACTGTTCGATCTGGCGATTTTGTTTTTTCGCGTAAATATTCCGTATTAAATTCGTATCTTGACCATACTTCTTCTCTTATAGCTTTTTCCCCTGACTTTCAAATCTTCTACGAATTTTTCTATAAGTTTTGCGGGATCTTTATCACAAATATGAGTTACCGTTCCTGAAGAAATTATCTCCTATACTAACGCTTACCGGAACGTGCTCAGCTTCGTACTCTAAACTATTACCGGTAGTTTCAACTTCTGGCTGGAGATACGCCTCAAAATCGTATACTATCTGATATGGATAAAGAGTAGTGTCGCAACCGATCTTTATATCTTTACACGTTTTTTGAAATTCGCATTCCCATATAACTACTAGGTTGAATTATTTGCTTCTAATAAATTTATCTCTTCTCATTGTGGATGCTCGTTCTTCTTTGTTATGCTTTGCATGAATCTCACACCCGTGCCTGTAACAGCCGTGATATTGATATACGGTATTGGTTTCTGGACAGTATCCATCTACTGGAGCTCCTAAAATCCATCTTTCACCCTCGTGTCCGCACTGTTCGTGGTGAATGTGAATTCCCTCTCGCTTTTCCACAGAGTACATCCAATCGATCGCACCATAACTGTTAGAACCTTTTGGGTAGAACGCTTTCTCGAACGACGAACGCGGGCGCTCTAAATAATTACCATCGCATATTACTTTTGTCTCACCTCTCATACATTTTGGTCCGTGTCTCTTCATATTACTCGCTTTCGTGAATTTCTGTTTGCAATTATCGCAGGCGTAAATTTTAGATAGGTTTTTAAGTTTTTTTTTATCAGAAATGCGTGATTATTAAACAGTCCTATTGTCATTGGTTTATTACCTATTGCACCATAGTGCGCTGATACCTTTTTCAACCACCAAATACCACCTTGTGTCGGTTGATATACTTCTAAACCGATTTTAAAAACTCTTCAACCTTTTTCAGATCTGAAAAATGAATTGGTGAAACCTCATTACTACCGGTATATTGTTTACTAAGTCCGCCTTGTCCGTGCATCTGTCGGGTCTGATCTTTTTATCAAGGTGCATAGCTAGACACCTGAACAGACAAAGATCGTCATTATACTTATCTAAAGAATACATACCTTTTCTATTCCTCAACCATTCTGTAAGTTCTCCTCCCGCTACTTCTTTGGATTGTAGTCCCAAATCTATTACCCTACTGCCCTGTATTAACTTTACAAAAACCTCTACCCATCTTACAAACTTCCACTTTGTATTTGGTCTGTCTATTTTATCTGACATTATTCGTGTTTGCTCCTTATCTGACAACCATTTTTTAACGGTTTTCATCGATGATAGTGGTTCGCTACCGCCGAGATTTTTGTGAAATATTATAGTTTTAGGTTTTCTATTTTTAGTTTCCTCCATATGTTCTAGCTTGTAAGAATATGAATATCTCAAATAAAAATTTGTTGTTAGATACGGAGCGATTTTATCGGACATGCGTTCAGACTCGTTGATGTCAATGTGTTTACGAAAGGATAATGTAACTACCCGTCTTCCCTTTTCTACCTATTCCAACGTTTCATCGTGAGCCCCCAATATTTCTTCACCTTTTTCCACTATCGCGCGAACGATAGATTTTTTCTTATTATCTGTGCGTTTAATTTGGGACGTGCTTGAAGGTTTTATTACACTGGCCCTTAACCCCGCAATACTTTTTTTTTAATTCTGTTACCAATTTCCTCCGCTAGTGAGAGGTCTTTAAAGGCTCCTCGTTTGTGGGCGCGGGTAAACCGCTTCATAAACGCCTCATTCTTTGTGGAGTTTATAAGATTTGTCAACCCCTTAACTCCCAACCGTTTACTATAAGTAATCCCTAGAGATTCGGCTTCTCTCCTCAAACTTTCTATTTCTGACGTTATCATATTTTCTGTATATAACCTATGAGATTTATCTGTTCAATTGGATGAACATGATGTTTTTTTTCTCGTCCAATTGAACAGATAAAACTATACATATATATATATATACATAATGGAGTGTGCGACTTGTTGTTAAGACTTTTGCGTGTAAAGACTATCTACGAAGGCATCTATCGAGACGTAGAAAATTTCCTTGTGTCGCCCCACAATTTCAATGCCCCAGATGCCCTTGTAAATTCGTTAGTGCCCAAACTCTTTGTAGACATAAGCAACTACGCTGCCCTGTGGCTAAAGGTGAACGCGGTAGACTAGAGCTGGTAGAATTAGTTGCTGATCTACGGAATATTAGATAGTGGAGGAGGAAAATGCCGTGTTGAAAAATAAATATGAGGTATTTATGACAACGAGACAAAAATAAAAATAAATCCTTTTATTAGTATAGTTTTATCTGTTCAATTGGACGTTAAATGAACATGAGGTATTTATGACACCAATATGACAACGAGACGAAAAACAAATCCTTTTTATTAGTATAGTTTTATCTGTTCAATTGGACCTCTTTTCAACTTATTTATTTATGACACCGATTGTCACGATTTTGCTGTCGGGTGACAATTTCCTCGTTAACCAATTTTGGAGTTTTTCGGGGGGTGGTTGGAGTAGTATATAGGGTGGGAAAATGATACCACCGTTAGGTGGTATCATTTTGACTCCCTATATACTACTTCGTGCGATGTGTCTGCCGATATTGGTTGTACTGGTTAAAAGTATTGTCCAGCGATCCAGTAAACAGAAACAAATTATGGTTTCATTTTATTGTCATATTTTAGCTTCTACGGGCCCACCAATATATTACGATATATGCGTATAAAACCAAATATGTTGAGCTTGGTCAAACATTCCGATGACGGCGAAGTGACTTAAACAATGATATCTCATCAGGATCTGCACTTTTTCAAGTAATTTTCATATGTTTTGCACCCCATCAAAATATCCAGTGTCCATGACGTACTACATGTATACCCACAGTGGGGTCGGGCGGAATCCATTATTGGGGCCCGTTTCACTAAGCTTCGTACGACTAAGAAGTTCGTAAGTATACAACTAAAATGTACAACGAAGTTCGCATTATAGCCCAGGAGCAATAGGGTTTAAGGTCAAAAAAATTGATAACAAGCTGAGCATTTCAGCATATGTTCAAAATCATGTCTACATTATCAGAACAAAAGTAACCTTAAATCAACCTTGTGCCAACTTGGCAATTCAAGATGGCGTCCAATATGGCCGCCATTTTTGTTTTTTGCTTATATCGTCGTATTCAGCTATGATAAATATACATAAAGACCATCAGAACATACATAAGTATATAAATATACATAATATTCATAATCACCATTCAAAATGGCCGCCAATATATATCCCCAAATGGCACCAAAGTGTCTAGCATTAAAATGTTGACGGTCAAAATTATTTTTTGACACGCCTAAATGGCTTTCCAGATGTTGAGTATGATGTTTCAATGTATACTAGAAACGGATGAGTTGTGACATGCTAACTATGATAAATCTAATTCTAATATGGCTTCAAAATCCCTTCTGTGACACTGCAATATTAACTAGCCACGCCCTCGTTGTATTGAAATCCGTATAAAATGTTTAGAGCAAAGTCGCGTGCCATGTCGAAAGTCAGTCAGAATGAACTACATGCATTTGTATTGATACAAGAGAATATAGAAATTAAATGTCTAACACCAGAATGGTGTTTTAAATCCTAAAAATCATGTGAAAAGTTCGTGAATATGCGTAGAGGCGTGATCTTTTGAACATATGACGTCACGGATAACGTCTAACATTGATGTTTTGGTTGTTGCGCTTAACGACGTCGCGTAAAACGTCCCGTCTAACATAGTTTCAGACAATGTCATTGATTAAATTCAGTCAACTGACTCATTAATATTAATGAGGTCTCATGAATATTGATAAGATGGCCCGTTGGAGAATTTGATTTTCTTTCAGCAATTTCTCTCAAATCGGACCAATGAAAGCACCTGAAAAGGAATCTACATCTCTGCCAAGGCTTTAGAAACACTCTGGGTTGCAGGTTATGTATTTGAACTTTCCCCCTGTCCATCATGGAGTGGCTTCACGAAAGTATCACATCAACATGAACATTTTGACAAAACTAGAATTGAAGTACTTCCCTTCATCAACTTGGATCCGGGAAATCTGAGCACAATCTATACAGCATTATCGTTTGCCCACGACCAGTGTCAGAAACATGGTCTTGGCATATGTCCAGTTACGTTTGACCAACCGTTGTACATAAAGGCGGTAGAAATAGTGACTGCAACAAATTATCTAAACAAAGTCATTGTTCGACTTGGTGGCTTCCATCTACTCATGTCTTACCTAGGCAGCATCATGACTGATAGCGGACTGGCAGATCTGTGGGAAACGGTGTATGCCAAAGGATCTGTTGTGCATATGCTGACAGGTCATGCATACTCACGTGCACACCGAGCCCACATGCTGACGTCAGCGTCCCTTATCTGTGTGCTATTAAATGATAATCCAAACTGTCTGGATGGCATTGACAAAGATCATTTGAAAACCCTCCATCGGATGAGCTTGCAAGGTGTTCATCCTGCTGATGTTGCCGATGATGTACAGCTATTACATGGCATAATATACTACTTCTTATAGCTGTGGCAAACACAAGCAGAACAGGCAAGTTATGGGTACAGTACCTTGACCAGGTCGCCCTCCTTCGTCTGTTCATACGTGCTGAGAGAATGGGCAATTTGGATCTTCATTAGCCGCCGATTGTGGGAAATCTTTGGGGCGTTTGTTCAGATTCAATGACCCCTACTTGTAGCTGGAAAATGGTAGCTTTAACCCTTTCACCCTAAGTAACAACTGGAATGGATTTTCATACATTATTTTTGCAGCCAATCCAATTGTCACAAAATGATTTTCAGACTAGTCCATTGATGAAAAAGTCTTGGTTTTCACAAATATGAAAATTACTTGCAAAAAGTCACGAACCGACTCATCTGGATCTACACTTTTTGCCAATGCCACTGTACAGGCATGTGGTGTTGAAAGGATTAAGGAATTAGGTTATGGATATATACACTTGAATTCAATCATAATTGCTTCATAAGAGTGATGTGATATATGTATATAACATATGTGAATATTGTCGTGTTACTGTATATGCAGCATTGTGTTGCCATCTCCGCCATCTTTGTATGTACAAGCCAGCGTACAGTTTCACCACTTCCTGCGTTTAACACATACAGCAAATACTATGACTGTCTCAATAAACCAAATAAAAGTTGGTGCAATACGTAATATACAGATATGACAATAGCAAGATATACATATGATGCCAGCAAACTATACAAAATACCGTACATAATTAGTCCCAGGTGTAGCCGATGTTAAAATATAATCGATTTATTTAAAGTACGTCCACAAGTTGACAGATATTTCAGAGCAGACGTCATCGTATTTTGCCGTTATTTTTTATTTCCAAAATCAGTCATATATTCTATAATTGACGTTGAAAGTTAACAATAAATTCAGACCAGATTAGTACGTTAAACATCTATCGACGACAAATGACAATCAGATGAGAGAGTAATACCGTTTACACGCGTATTATTAAATATAAATCGTTATTTTTTCATGATTTTCGTAGTTTTTACCGAGAAATTCAAACCGTTTCCAATTATTGTTGGGGTACATATTATCATGATTAGCACATCGTCTCACGAAGCGGGGGCTACTCCGGGAATGGGATCACGTGGTATATTGTTTACACTGGATTAATGGCAGCCCCATGAGGTCTCGGGTAAATCTTGTTTGTCATCAATACGACTGTGGTTTCTTCATTTTAATGATGAACATGTTCCAACCGTTAACACTTATTTAGCAGCATTACTTATGTAGTTAGTCTGAACATTCTGCAGAGAAATTTGAATCGGACGGAATCGAAAATGTTCATAGCGAGAGGGATATTACATGTTATGAAAATTTTCATAGTGAGTTGGATAGTACGGTTTATGAACATTTTCATAGTGAGAACGATAGTACATTTTATTAAAATTTGCATAGAGGGATAGTACGGTTTATGGACATTTTCATAAAGACTATTGTTTGTCTGAGAACGGAATGTTATGAAATTTTCCATAGTGACTTCAATATGTGAGTAACAACTGTGGTTGAACTGGTGATTACTGAGAATTCTTATGAAAATTTTCCTAACGCTTGAAGACAAATGAGATTGTAGAGAGATGCACTCTATGAAAGTGTTCATGGTGACACCAATCAGTCGTCGGCTAATAACATGTGGTGAAATATTATAATAATTTTCATAGTCAAGTCCAGTCTGAATTTTTCATAACCTCCTTATGCATATGGGGTCGTTATTTTGAGCAACTGGAATTGCTCAAACAGAACTGGAGCCTGTTACACATTGTTTACTAGCGTTTCAAGAAAATAGAACATTTTAGATAAATGACTGTCACTAAAACTTGTGAAGGTGGCATGTGCGATATATTAATGTACTGTCGACTCTATACATGAACATGTTAAAAACGACAGTAATTTTCTGAAAATGCAACTTAAAGCCTTTATATAACAAGTATTGGTGAACACCCTGTCAACATAATATCCAAATCCCCCTATATTTTAACAAATATCCCCTATATTTTGTTAAAAATACCCTATATTTTGCCGCCAATACCTTTATATTTTCAAAAGTTTCCTCTATATTGCCTCTATATTTTCACAAAATCTGAGTTGACGCATTGCGTATTGTATGTCATGGCGTTGTCCATCCATCCGTGCGTAAACTTTAGTTATGTACCAAAGAACTACTGTCTGTTCCACGTTTTTCTGCCAACGATATTTTGGCCATTAAACACATTGAATTTAAAAAAGCACGTTTCAAAAACAAAAAGTCCCCATCCCCATTTTTGTATTTGATGAAATTCCATCAAATATTGATTGTATTGCGAAAATAAATTGGGATTTAACATGGGACAAACAGGAGGTGGAGAATTAATGAGGAGGTACGAAAAACTAAATATTATGGAAACTTACTCCGAACTATGGCTCGATAGTCTGGAAATGATGTAACTAAACTAACAAAACAAGTCAGATTTTGAAAATCGATCAACAAGTTACAAAATTATTTAAAAAATCTATTTCAGCTTCCATGTTACATGTTACAGTTTTCCATTGATTAGGTTCATACTTGTCATACTTGACTGCCATATATGACCCGAAGTCATATATAGCACATTTTTTTTCGCATCACTTGAAATCCTTACAGAAATATCCCCATTTTCCACTCCGAAATTCCCATATTTGACTTGTATGGCGAACTACTGTCTGTTTCATGAAACCTTGACGCAAACCACGCAATTTGACTCCGAAACATGGCGACATAGTTTGGAAATGATCCAAGTAAGAAAACCAAGTTTGTTTTTTTAACTTATAAATATTTCCCCATGTTAAATCCTCAAAGACATCTTCCCTATGGGGATTTAGCAAGGGGAAATTTTGTTTTTTTTTTCTTAATAAAATCAATATTGGACCACGTTTCACGAAATAAAAAGAAGGCTCATTCTTAAATGTTAATACAATTAAAAGGTACATACACACTCAGTAGGCACAAAATGTTCTTTATATCAGAGATATCATCTGAGACATATTCTGGCAAACTAAGCATTCATTTACCATTACCCAACGTATTTATTAAAAAAAAAATGCTTTGATTTAACGACGGCACTGGCTTGATGACCTTGCATTTCGGGAACGACATTGCGTAGTTTTTAGAACTGATGGAATAGTGGCACAATTATACACTTATTTAATTCCTGTAAAGAACGATTTGTGCCTACTGAGTGTGCATGTACCTTTAATATATTATGTTGCATTGTTTATATAGCCGTATAATTGGGGCACGTTTAATAAGTTAATGTTGTGTTTTTATTTTGTTTGGCTAACTAATTGTCTCGGACTTCAGCCAGACCTGTGTCACGTAGCAAGCATCGGCACAATCGTATATTAACTTTAAGCCGGTATACGGCGATAGTACCTATGCACTACCCAAAGCAAGTCAATGAGTGTATCTGCTATTGACAAGCCCAGGCAAGTCGTTCCCTTGTATACCAATAATAGTGAAATCATAATATATTATAATCAAAATACAGTCTGTCCACACGACCACAGAAAAGGTTATAACACAACAAATAGGTGTGTAATAATATTATACCGACAACTTTATTATGGAAATTTGATATTATAATTCATTTATAACATAAAACTGTCTACATATATGCAAAGTGACTCAATTACAAATCAAAGGTGCATGGCTATATGATAAAATAAAAAATATGTATTATCAGCCAGTGTAATTGCCAAGCTCTGTGCATGAATTATATTAGGTTCCCATAGCAACCACTCACAACACATGCACAAAAACAAACCAAAACTACTTCGCTGTCAATATCATATTTGTCACATGAGGTATTGAGCACAATACTTGAAATTACATTTCTAGTTGCAAAACAAAACATCACAAAAGTGAACCCGCAACGCAACTGTTCCAAATATGTATAATAGGATGTATTATAGATAACATTAGATACTATATTATGTTTAAAAGTGGCATAACAGTAAATACGGTGGTACAATGCCATGTGAACAAATTCATAATGGTTAATGATGGTCAATCGAAGTTAGTATTTGAAAATGTACAATGTTAGCAGGATTTGCATGTTGTATTGTCAACATTTACGGTAAATTATTGTAAATTAGCATACTGTATATCAGGTGGTTAGGATTGAAATAGGTTTTAAATGCTGGAACAAACACGTTACTACAGTGCAGTCTCCGTTTTTGTTCCACCGTAGACAACACTTCCAAACTCAACGCGAACGCAACGCGAACGCAACGGTTTGCTGTAGCGTTGTATACGTTGTTTAAACGTATAATACGGTTCGTACACGTGTAATACACATTGTCAAACCGTTTAGCTTAAAAGCGTTGTATACGTTGTTTAAACGTATAATACGGTTCGTACACGTGTAATACACATTGTCAAACAGTAAAGTTTATTTTTAAAGCGTGTAATACGTTTAGCTTCAAGGCGTATAACACGCTTTGGCGTATACATATGTAGCGATGTGAAAGAGTTGAAAAACGTGTACAACGCTTTACCTGGAAGCGTGTAGCTATATGAAAGCGTTGAAACGTGTACAACGGTTACACAGTTTTAAACACAAATACCTGTTCGGCCCCGATTTCTTCGAGACGTCCTTGTTTCGTCCCTTTTAAAATATCGCGAATACATACCCTCAGATCGAGTTCAAAGTACATCGGCGGTGTGATTTAGCACTTCAATTGATCCCTAATCCCTGATGACTAATGAGTCACGCTTTTAACACGACAGATGTACCTTGTCGTTTATCAAAATGTTTGAGAATTGTAGATCACGTGAGCCGGCTCATCAGGATCTGCGGCATTCCTATGTACATTTTATATACACAAAAATGACGCCTAATACAGCGTAATGTAACAGTTCCTAACTTAATATGGAATAGCCGGGCCGATACTCCGTGTCAGTTAATTGGGGTGAAATATTACGAACAGATAAACACAGTGCATGGTTTCTTTATTTTATTTTAACATCATCAGAAATGGCGAGTCTAGGAACTCTCGTATTATCTTTACGCTGAAGCCAGTCTATTTCAGTCACTAATCCGCTATACACCTGTCCCACGCGTGTGTTAAGATTAATCGATATTTGGAGAAACTGAATACAAAGCGAGCTGCACACTGGTTTAACACGGATATGGCCCGCGGATATGTGTCATAAATTACTTGGTGGTCAAAACCGGTAAATTTACAAGGTTTATAGCGAAATAGCAGCCGACTGGCAATTTTTCTCGGACCGATTTTTAAGACTAGTTTTCAAATCTCAATCGGTCTGAGAGTTCAAAAATCGGTCCATAACCGGAAAACTGAAAATGTTAGAAGCCCTGCAGTGAGTCTAGAAGTATATATACACACACGAAGAACGATCAGAGCATGCGCATTCTACGCGTTACAAGGTTGGCATACAAAACGTGTAATGCGTTAAAACCCGTGGAAACGTGTTATACGTATAACACGGTTTCATCTGTACGGTTGCTGTGTACATGTAGATGCGTGTAACCGTTCGTCAAAGAAAGCGTTAAATCGTTTAAAGGGTTTACCTTAGCGTTGTATACGCTTACAACCGTTGTAGACGTTTACAACCGTTGTACACGGATTACACGCTTTTGAAACTCAATACGTTGTTTACAACCGTTGTATACGATTTACAACCGTTGTACACGGATTACACGCTTTTGAAACTCAATGCGTTGAACACGGTTTGTTCGACTTTTGCGCATGCGCAAGAGTGGGGAAACGCAACGCATGGCCGAAAACGTATTACACGTAGACGACACACGGTTTGAAACGCAACTAACGGAAACTCCACGGATACGCAACGCACAACACTTTGTACACGTATAAACGCGGAACATTTTGACAGAAACAACTGTAACTCCCATCATAGATTATAATATATTGTATGTTACAATAATATAATGTCAAAATAATATAAACTTCACTTCTGTTGCTTCTGTGTTCATGGTAAAGGTCAGAAATTCCTATGTAAAGGAGTAACATTTCTCACATAACACAGCCAAATTTGAAATATCGTACAATATCACAATATATCGTAATATTATGTTGAGAACAATAAAATATACATATATGTATACGGTTTTGTCCTTGGGAGACAAAAATGGCGTGTTAAACGTTTTATACGTGCACGAACCCTCCACGCCACCGTAAGAAGATATTAACATTAGTATGCAGGTGTAGTGAAAAGTTTTTAATGTATCATGATCACACTGAATCAGTTACAAATCACCAGAAGTTATAAATAAAACCGATTACATTGTAAATAATACAATTACATTGTAAATAATCCAAACAGGTGCAAAACTATATGTTTCTAATGTTAAGATAAATGAAAAGCATTAGGATTATGTCAGCGGTCAAATTTAGGGAATCTCCATCAAAATAGGTTTGTAATTATAATCCTAGGGATGTATCTAGTACCATATGTAGTGATATGTATAAGAGGACGACTAGCACTCAGGTTAGTCATCAGTTAAAATTAGGGATAAGCCTTAGAGTATGAAAACCGCTAGGGTTAGGTTAACATTCAAAATTAGGCTTAGGTCAGCAGTCAAAATTAGGGTAGCTAGTCAAAAATTGCTGAGTAATAATAATAATCCTAGGGATGTGTCTAGTAATATAGGTAGTGTCTAGTAATATAGGTAGGGATAGATTTAACATTTAAAAATATGGATAAGCCTTAGGGGATGGAAAGTAGTTTAGTAATGATAATAATAATCCTAGGGATGTATCAAGTACCACAGGTAGGGATAATCCTAAGAGGACGACAGCTAACTCGGGTTAGTTAGCAGTCAAAATTAGGGACAAGCCTTAGAGTATGAAAAGTGCTAGGGTTAGGTTAACATTCAAAATTGGGGTTAGGTCTGCATTCAAAAACAGGGGATCTTGTCAAAATTTGTTGAGTAATAATAATAATCCTAAGGATGTGTCTATTAATATAGATAGGGTTAGGTTCAATATTTAAAAATAAGGATAAGCCTTAGGGGATTGAAAGCATTAGGGTACGGTTAGCAGTCAAAATTAGGGTATATTGTCCAAAAATGTTAAGTAATAGTAATAATTGTAGGGAATGTGTCTAGTAATACAGGTATGGTTAGGACTGAGGGATGAGTAGTACTAGGGTTATGTCAGCAGTCAAAAGTAGGAGATGAGTAGCATAAGGGTTAGCTCAATATTGAAAACTGAATAATTAAACTAACCCACACTGTATAGTGAATACTAAATAAATAAACAACCCACACTGCATAGTTTGCACCTATTTGTGTATACACAATATAACATGGCTAAAAACATGTATAACAATGCATACAATAGTTCAAATTGCAAGTGCACATGTGCATTCCCACGAATACATAATTCCAGCACAAAAATATTTACACAATTCCCTAACATTTGATTGGTCGGTAGCAAGTCTCTGTCCAGAATTCATATCCCAGTAAACTCCATGCCGAACTACTTTCCGTAACCGTCAGGCTCAGTTAAAATAATTCTTAAGAAAAAGGAAAATAAACACATTTTCTTGATTAATTTATTTAAAATGCTGGAATTATAAGGAATGAATGGCATTTTTGTGGAATTTATCAGGGATATAAACTTGGAAAAGTCGCGGGAATACTGGACGAGGCCTTCCGGCCTTCGTCCAGTATTCCCGCGACTTTTCCAAGTTTATACCCGATAAATTCCACAAAAAGGCCATTCATTCCTATATTATTTAACTGATCAAATGAAACATATAGCATAAATACAAATAGATACACAAGCGTTTCAAATAATATCTTACCTGGCATTTTTGGAATATTTCTTCAGCGAACCAAATATGTTTTGCCCTACATGTTGATCTTGTTTGCGGATACTAAACGCGATTATCAATATTAGTAAATCAGTTTAGATTTATAATATTATAAACTAGTTAACTGATTTCATATAAAATCAGAGCTTAGTTTCTTATGAAATCAGTAAATCGTTTGAATAATATCATATTAAATCATCGCTCGTGTACGATCCTCTATATATGGGCCGCGCTCTGTGAAAACCAGCCTTAATAACAACGTCATGAAAGCCTGAAAATGACGTCGCAAAGTTACGCTTAAATTTACCAACGTCACGTCGGATTTTGACTCTTGAAATAGTTGCGTCATTGCAATAAGTTGACGTTGTCCTGTTTATAACCGTACGCTTTACTATTTGTGGCTCACAAACATTTTAATGCTGCATACGCGTAGCAGAATTTTATATTTTTTTCCATAGTGGTTCAGACAGTTGTCTATTTTTTCGGTTTCCTTCAAGGAAACCCGCAGTGATTTTGTCGATTATTTTTTATAATATATGGACGACTTGTGCCCTGACATTTGAAACTAAATAACCATACAACCGGTAATTTTTAGATAACACCATCACAGAATCAGTATTATGTAACAAATAGAACTGGGCACAGGGCTTAATTCGTTTAATTTACTGTTTCGCCTGTCGAATGTTTCAAAAATCAACATAAAAATACGATTTGGAAATTTTCAGAAAAATAAGCGTATCACAGATGTATAACTAGATCGGTCAGTAAGCAAGGCTTACGGAATACCCCCGCGTGGGCCCATGTACCCCAATATATGTATTTTCCAATGTGTGTGCTTGTGACCTTGACTCTGGGCTTAGCGGGAGTGGCATGAACGTGAATTTGTCACAGGGTGGTAGAGGTCCATTGGAGCAATGCGTGTGTGAAATGTGAAGCAGATCCGAGCAAGGAAATAGAAGTAATAACCGATTTCTCTGATGTTAAGTTTTGTAAAGAGACTAACTATGTGACCATGACCTAGAGATCAGCGGGAATTTGTCACATCATGATAGTAGAGCCTTAGAGGAATGCATGCATGAAATATTAAGAATTTTCTATGAAAGAAATAGAAGTTATAACATATTTCTCTGATGTTAAGTTTTGTAGAGACTAAGTATGTGACATTGACCTTGGGATCAGCGGAGGATTGGACGGTCGTAGATTTGTCACATAATGATAGTACAAACTTAGAGGAATGGACGAGTGAAATATTAAGAATTTTCAATGAAGGAAATAGAAGTTATAACTTATTTCTCTGATGTTAAGTTTTGTAAAGCGACCAAGTATTTGACCTTGACCTTGGGATCAGCGGGGGTTGGACGGTCGTGGATTTGGCACAGCATGGTAGTAGAGCCTTACAGGAATGCATGTGTGAAATATTAAGCATTTTAGATGAAGGAAATAGAAGTTATAACAATATTTCTCTGATGTTAATTTTTGTGAACAGACTAAGTATGTGACCTTGACCTTGGGATCAGCGGGGGTTGGACGGTCGTGGATTTGGCACAGCATGGTAGTAGAGCCTTACAGGAATGCATGTGTGAAATATTAAGCATTTTAGATGAAGGAAATAGAAGTTATTAAAATATTTCTCTGATGTTAATTTTTGTAAACAGACTAAGTATGTGACCTTGACCTTGGGATCAGCGGGGGTTGGACGGTCGTGGAGTTGGCACAGCATGGTATGTTAAAGCCTTACAGGAATGCATGTGTGAAATATTAAGCATTTTAAAAGAAGGAAATAGAAGTTATAACAATATTTATCTGATGTTAATTTTTGTAAACAGACTAAGAATGTGACCTTGACCTTGGGATCAGCGGGGGTTGGACGGTCGTGGATTTGGCACAGCATGGTAGTAGAGCCTTACAGGAATGCATGTGTGAAATATTAAGCATTTTAGATGAAGGAAATAGAAGTTATAACAATATGTCTCTGATGTTAAGTTTACGGACGCACGGACGGACGGACGGACGGACGTTCTCGCGAATGGATACTTATGTGACCATTTGTTCTTTAAAAAGGTGTCACATAAACGGAATAAGTGTCACATAAATAAATTATTCGTTAGTTTTTTCTATTAGTTATGTTACTAACCCTAACCTTTAACAAGTCCATCCCTATGTGACATAGTCACGTAACTGCCAATTCGTGTGCCCGGACGGACGGACGGACGGGACGGACGGACGGACGGACGGACAACCTGACTCCAGTATACCCCACCCCCCACAACTCGTTGCGGGGATATAATTATGATAGTGCCATAATATATACGCCGCTCCTGGCATATCGCATCATGGTGACACTGGGCCAAACATGTTTTAGTATTTAGTGTGTTGGTATTGTGTCACATGCATATTTACTGCGACACAATAATCATGATAATTGTAATACACAATTGTAGCCACCAAGGACGTAGCCTACTGATTTCTATCTGTATCTGCTACCACTTACGTGTACTGTTTCACGTAATATTTAGAGACTTTCAAAAATATCACATTGAATCAGCCGTACGATTGCCGTTTGATAACAATGTAAATATTCTTTAAAATTACCACTTGTAAATATGGTTATATGAATGTATAGTAATTTTACTAGTATATTTGCAATCATCGCAGACACTGATCAGACTGCACAGATGCACAGGTCTCCAACATTTACACATTTAAGAAGTCCGACTTTGCAAGATTGTTGTTAATTTTCTTACATTGTACTAAATAATGTTCGTCTGCGTGCTTTGTTTGTTATCAAAGGGCCGTTCTAGTCGAAGGCGTGTACATAATGTAAAACAAACACACATGCACACATTAAACGCGTCTAAATTCAAATGAGCGGCTTCGAACAATAGTAGCAGGGTGTGGAGTGTCATTTCAACAAAATCAATGTTGTGATCGGGACAAATTTAGTG
This sequence comes from Conchocele bisecta, assembly GCA_029237695.1. Taxonomy (NCBI): domain Eukaryota; kingdom Metazoa; phylum Mollusca; class Bivalvia; order Lucinida; family Thyasiridae; genus Conchocele; species Conchocele bisecta. The sequence goes on from CM055281.1 coordinate 11,805,494, forward strand.
TGTAAATCACTGACGGTGTTATAGTGTGCAGTTATGCAAAATGCATGTACGTACACCACGGTGCTTTTCAGGGGCGGATCCGGGATTTCAGGTTGGGGTGGGGGGGGGGGGGGGGACTTCTTAATTGAAATAGTTTACTATGCTTTCGAACTAGCACCGTTTGTTCGTCGACCAAGCGGAGCTGGGCAGACTGCTAGGTGGGTCCGGCAGTATGCCCTCCGGAATATGTTTGATATTTACACCACATTTTGCTGCGTTATGGCGCATTTTAGAGCAGAAATATCTTTACTCGCCAACTTTTAGGGGTGGGGGGGGGGGCGCCGGGTTTTCCCCTACGTGAATCCGCCCTTGTTTTTAGCATGGCTGTTTCTTTGTTTACAAAGTCGCTGAATGTACTTTTTCTGAAACACAACAAAACTAAATAGCACATTTCATTTTCAAATTAATTATTCCTGACGAGAGAATATACTGCCGGTATTTTTATCGAGACATGTAACAATTATACAACCATGTACGTTACATATCCACATTTTCCCGGCAGTGGCGGTGGTGGCCAGTCGAGGGAGTGGGGGTCAGCGCGCAGCATTTTCCCATAGACCTGCTACCTGCTAGTACGAGGTACATGTACATTAGCCCGTCTGTCAGTCATATTGGCTACACAGGAAAATGTTCTTCCCGCTTTCTGAGATGTAAATTTAATTCCGAGAGTCGGGGAATGGACAGTCGATTTGTATTGTGTTTAAACATGCCAGGGGGTGTCCGACTACACTCTAGACCCCATTGGGCGCTGAAGTCATTGATATGTGCAGCCATATGCCTATCCAAATTCTGGTCATTCATTTCTACAGAAATAAAATGCATTTGTTTCAATCACCGATACGATGTGCATATAATTTACAGTTTCCAACACCAGGAATGCCGTTTAGTTTTTTGGTCTTTGGTGACGTATTGTCTAAATCAATAAATGACGTCACAATTAACTGTAAATGACGTCAATTCTGAAATAATTACAATGTATCTTTCTGACGACACACGTATATGAATCTATTATGGCGATGGTGGCAAATTACGAAGCCACAGGTCGGCTAATTATAGATTTAAAATCGATAGTTGTGCGTTTGTTTTGTTCACTACATGTACATATCATATTTTTATTCTGATGAATGTTTGATAGTATACACACTAACACTTGTAGATACATTTACTGTAACTTATCAGCAAATACATTGTACAGCAAGCACAGTCAATGGGTCTATGAACACTCATTTCTACTGTAGGCTGTTGAGTTGCATTGTACAAACGTCACCGTTTCAATGAGAAAATGACGTTACGTTTTTTTTCGTGCGTGATTCACATGGTGCTACAAAAAGTGAGATAAAACAAAAACCATTAAACATAATTGCATTTTATTTTCAGAATATTGTTTTTGAAAGGTGTCCGCATCAGAAAATGTAAACAAATGCAAATCGAAAATTTGTCATTAATGCTGGTTTTCATAGAGCGCGGCCCATATATATATCGATGCGAGTGTGTGGATTGTTGCAAATATCAATCGATATATGTTCGCATGAATTGGCTCACATAGAACTGGAATAATTAAGTCTGTATGGTTATTGTACCCTTCTTGTGGCCCCATGTAATGTCTATGAACATGCAATAAATATCCCTAGTCATAAAACGATAGCTACTTACACTAATAAACCATGTGTATGTTTTCATTAAGTCTTTATACAGATACTGCCAACAAAGCAATGACATGACTTCAGATGCTGTGGTTAGAACATAATAAGCAGATGTTTGCAAGTATAATATAGAGAATAGTAGGTTAGTGCCATGAATGGGAAAAAATATCTGGCAAGGCTCAGGAAACGGGATGGGCGAGGCTCTGCCGAGCACATCCCGTTTCCGTGCCGCGCCAGATATTTGTTCCCATTCATGGCACTAACCTACTATTCTATTTATCCCGTCAACACCTACAAATGGCTGTAAAATGCAAAAATTGTATTGACTGGATATCAAAAATGTTTCACGGCACCGTGTTTCACGGCACATACGCACTGTGTTGACGGGATAATAAGCAGATGTTTGCAAGTATAATATTACTTGTATACACCCATGTGGAGACATAAATATACATGTGTGACATCAAATGTGGTGTATTAATTGCAGGCTACGCATCAACAGTGGTGTATTAATTGCAGGTTACAATAGTATGTGCATTTGTATTGGTGGCAGTATCTGCATAAAGACAAACTGATCACACCATATGGTTTATTTGTGTAAGTAGCTATTGTTTTATTAGCCGGGTGTTTTATTGATATACTTTACAAAAAGGGAACAACTACATAAAACATACATAGTGCATAACCATAACGTATGACTTTCGCAGTATTTATAAGTTTGTCCGGCAATTGGTTATGTCCGATAATCGGTAAGTCAACAAGTTCAAACCTTCGATATTCACAGCAGAACTATGAGGTAATACTGTCCATATATAGCAATGTTTAGTTACAGAAAGCTCAGTAATACACTCATTGCTAAATGCATTATTATAATTAATGCTGTGTTTTAGAAGTGCATAAGTGATTTGTAATTTCTCAAACCTTAAATGCATGTAAAGTTCATATAACTACAGGTAATATTGGCATTTTTTTAATATATTTAAGTGTCGTGTTGTCTATAAAAGAATTAATGCCACACTAATATATTTATGAGGAAGACATTTAACAGAAAGGATATACCGTAGCTGACATAATATGTGTTATGGAGTAGTAGGAAGGGAGTCAAAATGCTACCACCTATTCTACCCCCACCACCCCCGAAAAATCAAAAATTGATTAACGAGGAAATTGTCTCCCGACAGCAAATTTATGAATTTTTGAGAAAAGTCGAAATCATTTCAATGAGTTTATATTCCAACACCCCATTTTTCTCCTCCAATATAGCTAATTGATTTCGTAGATCAGCAACTAATTCTACCAGCTCTAGTCTACCACGTTCACCTTTAGCCACAGGGCAGCGTAGTTGCTTATGTCTACAAAGAGTTTGGACACTAACGAATTTACAAGGGCATCTGGGGCATTGAAATTGCGGGGGAACACAAGGAATTTTTCTACGTCTCGCTAGATGCCTTTGTAGATAGTCTTTACGCGTAAACGTCTTACAAGTCTCACACTCCATTATATATGTATATGTTTATATTCAATTGGACGTGAAAAAACGTAATGTTTTCACGACCAATTGAACAGATAAATTTCATAGGTTATACAAAAGTATATTACAGAAAATATGATAACACCAGAAACTAGAGCAGAAATCGAAAATTTGAGAAGAGAAGCCGAATCTCTAGGGATTACTTATAGTAAACGGTTGAGAGTTAGGGGTTGACAAATCTGATAAACGCCACAAAGAATGAGGCGTTTATGAACCGTTTTACCCGCGCCCACAAACGAGGAGCCTTTAAAGACCTCTCACTAGCAGAGGAAGTTGGTAACATAATCCAAAAAGGAAGTATTGTGGGGTTAAGGGCTAGTGTAATAAAACCTTCAAGAAAATATATCGTTCGCCCGATAGTGGAAAAAGGTGAAGAAATATTGCGGGCTCGTGATGAAACATTGGAAAAGGTAGAAAATGGAAGACGGGTAGTTACATTATCCTTTCGTAAAAACATTGACATCAACGAGTCTGAACGCATGTCCGATAAACTCGCTCCGTATCTAACAACAATTTTTTATTTGAGATATTCATATTCTTGCAAGCTAGAACATATGGAGGAAACTAAAAATGGAAAACCTATAACTCTAATATTTCACAAAAATCTCGGTGGTAACGAACCACTATCATCAATGAAAACCGTTAAGAAATGGCTGTCAGATAAGGAGCAAACACGAATAATGTCCGATAAAATAGACAGACCAAATACAAAGTGGAAGTTTGTAAGATGGGTAGAGGTTTTTGTAAAGCTAATACAGGGCAGTAGGGGAATAGATTTGGGACTACAATCCAAAGAAGCAGCAGGAGGAGAACTTCCAGAATGGTTGAGGAATAGAAAAGGTATGTATTCTTTAGATAAGTATAATGACGATCTTTGTCTGTTCAGGTGTCTAGCTATGCACCTTGATAAAAAGATCAGACCTGACAGATGTACAGAAAAAGCGAAGGAACTTAGTAAGCAATATTTCGGTAGTAATGTTGTTTCACCAATTCCTTTTTCAGATCTAAAAAAGGTTTAAGAGTTTTTTAAAATCGGTATAGAAGTATATCAACCGACCAAATGTGGCGTATGGTGGTTGAAAAAGGTACCAGCACACTATAAGGAAATAAACCAATGACAATAGGACTGTTTAATAATCACGCATTTCTGATAAAAAAAACTTAAAAACCTATTTAAAATTTACGCCTGCGATAATTGCAAACAGAAATTCACGAAAGCGAGTAATATGAAGAGACACGGACCAACATGTATGAAAGGTGAGACAAAAGTAATATGTGATGGTAATTATTTAGAGCGCCCGCGTTCGTCGTTCGAGAAAGCGTTCTACCCAAAAAGTTCTAACAGTTATGGGGCGATCGATTGGATGTACTGTGTGGCAAAGCGGGAGGGAATTCACATTCACCACGAACAGTGTGGACACGGGGGTGAAATATGGATTTTAGGAGCTCCAGTAGATGGATACTGCCAAGAAAACAATACCGTATATCAATATCACGGCTGTTACTGGCACGGGTGCGAGATTCATGCAAAGCATAGACAAAAAGAACGCGCATCCACTATGAGAAGAGATACATTTATTAGAAGAAGCAAAGAATTCAACCTAGTAGTTATGTGGGAATGCGAATTTCAAAGAACGGGTAAAGACATAAAGATCGGTTGCGACACTACTCTTTATCCATATCAGATAGTATATGATTTTGAGCCATAACTCAACCCAGAATTTAAAACGCTAGGTAATAGTTTAGAGTACGAAGCTGAGCACGTTCCGGTAAGTGTTAGCATAGGAGATAATTTCTCAGGAACAGTAACTCATATTTGTGATAAAGATCCTGCAAAACTTATAGAAACATTCGTAGAAGATTTGAAAGTCAGGGGAAAAGCTATAAGAGAAGAAGTGTGGTTAAGATATGGGTTTAATACAGAACAGTTACATAAAAAGCGGGTTTCTCAGCTCGAACAGTGGATAGAGCAAGTGCCGGTTATAGGTTTTAACAGCAGTAAGTACGATATAAACTTAATAAAGAAATATTTAGTAGGCGAATTGGCATCAACAACAAAGCAAACGCGACAATATTTCTATTTACTCCGGAGTTTAGATTTCTTGATGTAATACTTTACCTAGGACCGGGTGTAAGTTACGATAGTTGGATAAAAGCCTACGACTGCAAAGGACAGAAATCTTTCTTTCCTTACGAGTGGTTCGATCCTCCAGACAAACTTGATTACCCAGGAGATATAGAGAATTGGTATTCCAAACTATCGGGGAAAATGTTACTAGATGAAACAGAATTAAGTAAATGTCGTAGAATTTTCGAAGAAAAGAATATGAAAACTTTCAGAGATTGGTTGAAATATTATAACGATTTAGATGTAGCACCGTTCCTAGAAGCGGTGGAAAAAATGTGTGAATTTTTGTAAACACAGAGATGTGGATATTTTCAAAGATGCGGTAACACTACCGGGTGTGGCTATACAATATTTATTGAGAGGAACCATTAAAGAACAAAACTCTATAAAGGTGGTTATACCGGAGGGGGCTCTATATGCACCACAAAAGAACAAAACACGAAATGATGAAAGACGCTCTAGTCGGGGGTCCATCAATCGTATTTACACGCTATGCAGAAGCCGGTGTTTCAAATATTAGATCTAATTCCATTCCACAGGAATTAACAAACCTTGCAAGGCTATTTTGGGGTATGATGCAAACGCGTTATATTTATCTACGTTAAATAAAGATATGCCGTGTGGAAGAGAAACTATACACCATATAGATACCCCACATAAATCCTAAATTTATTAAAAAAGTTTTGTAAAAGAGTTTTATCTGGAGACTGGTTTGGGTTTGCAGAGGTGGATATAGAAGTTCCACACAACTTAAAAGATAAGTTTTCTGAATTGTCTCCACTTTTTATAAACAGAGAAGTAGATGTTGATGAGGTTACAGAACACATGATAAAATATTTGGAAGATACTGGAAGAACTAGAGGAAATGGAAGAAAATTGGTGGGATCTATGTCGGCCACCAAAGTACTGCTGTACGCGCCACTATTGAAATGGTATTTAAAACACGGCCTAGAAATAACGGGAGTTCATCGTGTTATAGATTATATTAGTGGAAAACCCTTCGAATGGTTCGCAAAAGAAGTTACAGCCGCAAGACGAACAGGCGGTGTAGAACCAAATAAGAAACAAGTAGCGGATATAATGAAATTATTAGGCAATTCGTGTTGTGGAAAAATGATAGTGGCAAAAGAGAGAAATTTAAATACGACATATACACAAGACGAAACCTGTGTTGACAAAGCGTTAAGATCTGCATTCTTTGACGATTTGGAAGAGATAGGAGATGCGTACGAAATATCTTCCCGAAAACCCCGGTGTGCAGTAAAGAGCCCCTTCCACTGTGGAATAGCGGTTTATCAACTAGCTAAATTGAGAATGTTGGAATTTTACTACGAATTTCTCGACAAATACGTAAAAAGAGAAGACTTTGAATTAATACAGATGGACACGGATAGTATGTATATAGGAGTTAGTGGAAAAACGATAGAGGAATTGATTAGACCCAACTTACTAGACGAGTTTAAAAAGAAAAAAAATAAATGGTTGGCTTGGGATAAATGGAGCGAAAGAGAGCCAGGACTTTTCAAAATGGAATTTAGCGGAGATAGGGCCATAGCGTTATCCAGTAAGTGTTATTTCGTAGAAAAATTTAATTCCACTAAAATTAATAAAAACTCTGCGAAAGGAATGTCCAAGAGAACTAACAATTTAAATTGGGATAGATATAAACGAGTACTAATCGAAACTACAGAAGATGGAAAACACATTATAGATGTAGCACAAAATAGAGGATTTAAAATGAAAGACGGCGTTATGAAAACGTACAGTCAACAAAAATTAGGACTCTCGGCGTACTACGATAAAAGACGCGTGTTACCAGACGGAATACATACAGAACCTCTTTAATCATTTTCTTAAAATTAATTATCAATCTAAAGACTATGACGATCCGGGGGTAGCTGGGTGTCAGAGGGCACCATAAGAAGTTATTCGCGAACAACACCGCGAGATGGACCATCAGCCAAATAATAGAGCACGGGCTCATCGGGTTTGGTAATTGATCGATCAAGATGATATGCATTCAGAGACCACACGGGATCAGTCGCGCGGCGGCTGCCACCTTCGAGCTCTCCCGGTTGATAGAGGTACCGGACGTCAACATCCGATGGAAGTCGTTGCTCCTCTAAACCAACGGGTCGCCCGCGCGAGACGGCAGAGGGCTTGCTCGTCACCTTTTTAGACTTGATGGCATATACAGGCTTCTTACCTATCAATCTGGTCACCTCTCCGTTCAGTGCAGAGACCACGGCGGGCAGTCTGCTCACTCACTCGGTCGATCGCGAATGGGGGTCTACAAGTTCTTTGGCATATTGGTGTCCGAACAGCCTCTCAGCCAGGGTTCGATTGAACCGCTCCACGATCCCCTGGTCCCGGTGGATGTTGACGCGGCCGCGTCTGATAGAAACTTTGTGCTTAGACAATAGATGAGAGACCGCGCCCACGAACTCGCGGGATCGACCTGGGATCGACCTGGAGAAGATTCGGCTATTTGAAAGGACTCCTCTTATATATTCGGGAAAGAGCCTCAGACACCTCCTTAGACTCTTTAGTGGCCAACGGCTCAGCCCCCTTATAACGACTCGCTACGTCAACGATTGTCAGTGCGTACTTGTACGTCTTGCGACCGACGCGATCGTGAGGGAGAAACAGGAGATCCGCTTGGTGAACTTGATTCGGCACCGGCACGTCGAATTTCGGGCGCGGAATATTGTGAGGCGCGGGTAAATATATCTGCCAGATGGCCTGCTTCTTGAGCCATTCCTTGACAGCGTTTTCTGAAACCTTGGTCGCCGCCGCGAGGTTCTTGATGGCCGCGAGTCCCTTCCAGTAGCCGCGGGGGCTGTAGTACGTGTTCGCCAGCTTGCGCGCTAAGCGAACCGAGGGTTTGGTATCAAGTTTGTGCGTGTTCATCGTATGTGATGTATTCTAATATATAGGACAATCTCCAACATGCCCTCGCCAGTTCGTCCGGTAACTGCGTCGTTAATAATAAACCTTTGTTGGAGGTTATGTTCTGAAGGAACTCGGAGGAATCGATAGGAGTTGAGGAGGAATCTAACATCCGCTTTGCGAAAAGGGTGGCCGCTTTTTCGTCCTCGCGCCACGTCTCGAGACAATCTCGGGCCAGACTAATCATACTCTTTGCACCAGCTATACGTTGTTTTTGGGCAGTGTAGCCTACATCGATCATAGCGTAATAAAGTTCGTCAACTGACATCGTTCTATATATATATATTTATAAAAAAAAATGTTTAAATAATTATTAATTTTGTAATAATTATTTATTAATTAATTTGTTGAATATAGTAGCCGACGAGACCCACCACACCCATTCCCACGACGATGAACGCGATCTCGCGGTCTTTTTGGGCCTCTGACGGTACATAGAAATCTGAAAGTTGGGGCTCGCGATCCAGCGGCGCGAAACTTCTCTGCGGATATGCCAGCGCGTATTCGCGGTTGGCTTCTTCAACGTTCTGGAAAGTTTGCGTGGCGTGATTCTCACGGCGAAGCTCTTCGTTGACCCAGTCCAGATGGGCGGTTCGTTTTTTCGACCACGCTTCCTTTGCGCTATTGAGCTGTTCTACAGCTAAATCGTGACGCTTGCGCTCCTCATCCACGTTCGAGCTTCTCATTTTCGAGAATATAAAGTTGCTACCGCTGAACGCCAATGCGTTTACAAGTGCACCACCTATCATTATTCCGATCGAAGCCATTTATTTCCATATATTAGCAGGTAGAATTCCAACTTTAATTAGATAATCTCGGGTCCAAACTGCGGCCGCTACATCTAAGGTCGCGAGCCCTGCGTCTCTCACAGTAAAGTCCAATTTGGGAGTGGACCCTCCTAGGGCCATCTTTGATAGTCGAGCATACCCGATACTGAAACCCAATATCACCACGTGATAAAGCGCATTCACTATCATTTTACCATCTTGTTCAGCCATTATTGCATATAAAAGGGATCGCGATCAATGTTTAAATGGGGTGCATCCAATCGTTTCGTAACTTTTTTAGGAACAGTGGCTGTTTGTTTTTTCGATAAGGATTTCCACACACACAGGGTGCCCACAACTGTCAGACCACCAACAACCTACGGGATCCAATCAGTTGGAGCAATCGGTGTTGAGTGCGCTTCCAATTCGTGAATCGGGGGTGTGTTGTTCACTCGGGATTGAAGTTGAACCCGATTGCAGATGTTTTGCTGTCTCCGTCCCCAATCTCGATTGGAGTTTGGCCTCCCGAAGCTCGGCGAGTATTTTATGTTGTTTAACTTTTCGGGTGGCAGCCGCCGACCGCCCAGCTGCCTGTCTTTTTGGGTTTTTATGTCGTGCAACCCCCAACTCCAACGGCGGTTGGTATTGGGTTGTAGGATCAATCGGGTTCTAAATTGGAGTTGGAGCAATCCCCAACGCCGTTGGAGGTGCAATCGGGGATTTCTGTTCCGTCACTCTCGCGGGTGTGTCTTGTGTCATCATTTATAATATTAGAGCTTCTAGTTCGTGGGCATATATGTCCAAATTGACAGTGTTTACCAGTGGTCAACGCGGTTGTCAGTGGAGCTAAGTACATTCCAAACTTGTGATAAATTGAGCAGCAGGCTGTTCTAAGAGTGTGTCCTATAAAAGGGTCAGTCTCTAGATCGTGAATCAACCCCTCGGTGTTTGGTATAGGGAGAAGTATACTAACGGCGGTAGCGTACAAATGAATAGCCGCCGATCCGAGAGTTTTTGTCATCTCCGCACCCAATATGGATTCGTATCGCGCATACATTTTATCGATCTCCGCATCTGACATCTTATCCACCTGACAAACTGAGAGACGCCTACCGAGATAATGCTCCGATTGTCCCCCAGCAACCAGCGCAGCTAGCCGCTCTCGTCGCGCCGCGTTTTCATTTTCATTCGTATCGGCGATTGGAGTTGCACTCAACCCCGATTGCTCTGTCGGAGTTGATGTTTCATTATCTTTCAGGAAAGATACCGTGTCGGCAGCCGGAGTTGAGGTTTCTTCCATTAGCTGATCGAGAAGTTCGTCGAAGTTCATTATTGATAATTTTCTTTTAATTGTTCTAACAAGTCTCATCACTTTAACATATTGCCAAGCGCACCACCCGATACTTATGATCACCGTTATGCTCGCAACAAAGCTCGTAGCGGAGCACCAAATTGTTAACATTGTTAACCATTGTTCAGCATTTGTTCAACATTTGTTCAGCATTGTTCAGCATTGTTAAGCATTTACTCAGCAGTTACTAACGAGCGTTAATTAATTGATTACTTTATAAGCAGTTGGTTGATCAGTCTTTAGCAGAAGCTTGGCGTGCTTAGTTTCCGAAAGTATCTGTCGAACTTCCAGGCGCTCCTAGCGGGTTGGGATAACGTCGTTCTCTCGAAGACAGTCATCGAATGAGTCTCGGTCCTTGCAGTGAAAGAGGGCGACCCATTTCGTTTGCTCGCGCAGATCCTTGAGGACGGCGTTGTATTCTTGAGTGGAGATCCATACGCTTTGCCTCGCATGGCGGCCAGAAAATGCGAGTTCGGAGAGCATGTCTTTCTTTTTGGTCTTCGCCGCCTTGGCCGAGCAATCGTCAATCACATATAGGGTGGGCTCACCCTGGAATCTTTGATATAAACCACGCAACCAATCGTGAAGCCTATCACCGGGGTCAATAATGTATACCTCAGGGTCGGTCCATATCCACGGGCGCCGCTGATAAGTATCGTTGTGCCGCACAGTGGGACATAGGATCACAATGTGACGAAAGGCATCGCGGTAGGACCCCTCGAGTAAGTCGAGGTTGAAAACCGTTTTTCCACATCCTGTCTGCCCACATATTATGGCAGAGTGGGCATCTCCAATCGTGAATTGGTATTGATTGCTAATGTTCTTAGATGATTTTCGAATTAAATCAATAGATCGCTGATACGTATCGGCCGACTTCGATGTTCAGTTGTGCGTCTGTAATTATATATAAGTACACGTTCAATGCGCCATTTCCATCCGCCTCTTTGGTTATCTGGATCGTCACACCCTCGCTAGCGTTCTCAACTTGACGTCCGCTACCGTGCATTTGGTCGTCGTCGCTGGCTCGCATGTCTAACCATAACGCGTATTTGGTAGTCAGGGACTCCGCGAGGGAGACGGCCGATAGCTGCAGGTCTTTGGCAACCGCGGCAACCTCCGGATAGCATTTAGAGCCGGAAGTGAACTGCTTTCTGACTTCGTCCCACTGCTGGTGCGCGCGAAGGCCCGCGTTGTAGAGTTGATTGGGGACTCCCTCGATCGTCACCTCTACCTTCGTGATTTTGGGGTTATAGAATTTGTCGGTTTTTCTAGCACAGAACGCGAACCTAGCATCCTCAAACAGCATCAGTATACCTTTCATAGAGCGGGCAGGGACGTTGACATTAATATTCCACAATGTGTCGCTTTTGTCTTTCGTCATCTTGCGGTGGCGAAGAAGTCGGTCGTAAAGTATGGCAACGCGCCCGGCGTACTGGGTTCTGATTAATCGCGCGAGTTCGGGCATCGTGACCATGTCGTACTCCAGCGAAACATTGTCGATCGTATACGTCGATAACATGTCGGTGGCTATGAGAACTCGGCCGTAGTCGTTGAACGTTAGTTCGTATTCGAGGCGGTCCGCCAAAGCACTCTGATAGTATGGCATGTGACTCTCCAGCAACTCAAAGTCGAGCGGGATGTAGAAGCGGTTGCCGTAAGCGTTGTCACTCGCGTTGATATCTGCCTTGTTACCAGCCCCGATTCTAAGTTTGGTTACGTTCTTATTTTTGCTGGTGTCAATACCCTGATAGACAGCGTTTTCGCGCTCTTGCGCCGTCTTCCACAGGTCCTGATAGCAATGGTAGACGTCGCTGTCGTCGATCGACATCACCTCATTACCAGAAATCTTTATCATGGTCTTCTTGACGATGGCGCGACCCAGGTTCTGAACAACGGTTCGGTCCGCGTCCGTCGACGTTAGCGAAATAGTGAAAGCGAGGCGAACAGTACCCGGCACAATGACGTCGTGAGTTCCGAGGTTGGGGAAGCTGACTAAGAGCTGCTGATTCTGGTCGATCGTCGATGGGTTGTTCGTAATAACGACACTCTGTCTCACGCCTTTTGCCCCGAGGGGCTCATGCAGTCTGCAGTATGGATTGAGTTTGCGACCGTATTGACTCGAAGACATAATTTAGTGAAACTATTAAACCCGTATGGTTTTGTTTTTAATACATAATTATAAATATGGATGATTACGATATTAACATGGATGAAATCGGCAGAGACGATGATGATGATAATGATGATAGCTTCGAGGATTCCATCGCAACCTTTGACAAAACACCCGGCGAGGAAATAGGTGGCGCTACCAGCAGCGTTGGTCAAAGTCAGGAATTACTTGAGGGAGCTGTAAGCGACTACTACAACAATTTGTCAGAAATCGGTCTGGTCCCGTCTGTCGGTCGCGACTACTCCAAGTTCGAATTGGATATGCGTGGTAGGTTGCGACTAAAATCATCAAATATCCCGATCATCAACATGAATACCGGTAAACCCCTATCGCTAAAAACCATTGCCGGAAACCGGGGCGGTGGCGAAATCATAAAGAACGAACTAGGATTTCCAGATTGGGCGCGTGGTAAAACAATTGTGCCGGCCTGCGCTGTAGAGGCTCTACAGTCTACCGACGAACGATGGCGAAGACGGTCACCGCGATAGAAACGGTAGAGCTCAGCGAGGTCCCTCAAATAGCCACCGACGTTATTAACACGATGGAGACCACGTTCAGCGAAAACGAAATACTCAACGATGACCCACCGTTACCTCTTCGAGAACTCCGTGGACTCGATAAGGCTCTACAAACGGTCCGGGACGAACTGGTCTTTAACCTCTCCAAACTCACGGCGCTGGATGAATATATCGCACTAGAAAAAAGAAAACTGGAGGAAGCCGGTGACGATAGAGAATCTACCGAGCGGATCGCCGAACGACTGCGGTCTTTGCGGGACGAAAGAGAAGCTCCCTTGGAGGCCGCCTCGGCTAATCATGAGGCTCTCCGCACACAAATCAGTCGGATCCGCGAAACAATATCAAGGGTTCTGCACGAGGACACGACACTCGGTGAGCGTCTTCGAACTCTGTTCAGAGAGCAGGGCATCACGATAGCAAGCATCCTCGCAGCTGTCGGCATGACTATATAAACCATAGTTCTAGCTTTCACTAGTGGTGCGGCACCACCACCCGCGCCAGCACCCACACCACCACCCGCGCCATCCGGTGGAGCTAAGGAGTGGATAAAAAAAAAACTAAAAGCCCTCGCCAGTCTCCTAGCTAAATTAGCCGAAAAGGCGGCTGCCGCACTACCTGGACTGATCAGAAGTATCGTTTCTTACTTGTTATCTATATTAGCAAAAACGGCCGAATGGCTCGCCAAAAATACTTGGGCTTTAATCGTGGCAATCGCCGGTCTCCTACTTTTAGCCTCCCGAGAGTTCCTAAAACCAAAGCGCGAGTAGTCCGATCGCCACGAGGGCGACGACGAGGGCTAATTTCTGCTCCTCGTGTGTTGTGCTTCCAATTTCAACATTGTTGATGATTGGTGTTTCAACATTGTTGATGATTGGGGAACTCGATGGTGCATCCAATTTGCGAATTGGGTTCAACGGAGGTGTATCCGTTTTGTGTTTTGTTCCACTTACACTGTTGAACCCGGGGGGAGTTTGATGGTACCCGTGTTCACGTTCCCGTTGCGGCCGATATTTTGATTGGCGGTGGCTACTACGATCTGATTATTGTAACCGTCAACCGGGTCGTCTCGTAGTATCATATTGCTCGGTGCCATATACAGACCTATTCCAAATACGTAATCTACCGGGGTGCGGGCAGTCTGCAAAACGTCTTGATAATTCTGGATCGCCTTCTGGAGGTCCACCTTAGCTGAGATGGCGTCCTCGACAAGTGCCAATAACTGTTTTTGTGCATCAAAGGCAGTTCCCATGCCCAGTATAGCGCTGCGCGTTTGCTTCTGTGAGGCGAGGATTGCCCATACGTATACGCGAATGGATTCGTTGAGGCGAATAACCCCACCCTGCGTAAATCCAGCTTTCATCTAACATAAAGGTGGTCCACGCATTTCGCATCTGTGGAGTATCGCCCAGGTCTAGGTATTCCACGTGGGCTACTTTAGTAGGTAGCCAATGACAATAACCGGCTTTACACGCAAGCCCTCCAAGCACTTCATCACCGAACGTCATCTTATTCAACTTATAATTATATTTAGTCCATGTTGCCATTTTTCTAACTGGTGGTGGGGTAGCTCCGCGAGCACTCCACAACCCTGAGAAATATGCGGGAACTTTATCAAGATGCCCACCACTAACTAAGCCTTTAAGGTGAACTAACCCTAAACTGTTGGTTGGGGTGTATACTTTCTGTCTCCAGTCCGCGTCTTTTGGTACCCCAAATTCGTTACACAATCTTTCGAACGCCTTACGGTCGTATGTGCTGGAAATGGGATCCCAGCCGTCGTCTTGAGGTAGTGGAATACCTAGTTCTTTGAGAATCCTCCTAATTGTGTAATACACGTGAAAGTTGTAGACACTTCGGAGCATGACATTCTTGGATGTCAGATGGTCTTGATGCGCAACTCCGCATCCGGCCGTTGCGCACCATACAGCGAAATTTAGCTGGTTCTGCCAGAAGTTCATATGGGAAAAATTCCATCTTAGTATTACATCTTGACTAGTAGTCTTTGGAACTACATATTTCTCAAACGGGTTAGGAAAATTGGTGGTAAAGCCACTTTTCGGTCTAACTGTTACAGTTGGGTGTACAAGGTGGTTAACAACGTCTTTTTGCTTGTATTTACCTCCGACCGCGTACTTTGCATTAGAGTTAAAGCTAAATGCTTTGGTATCCATTGAAAGATATTATTATGTTTGCTACTATCACTAATGTTCAAAAAGAGAGTTGTGAACTTCTAAAATCAATCGACAACTGCTGCGGAAAACGCCGGGTGTGCCTCAGATCAATCACCTTCACGGTTGGATGGCAGAATGTGGGAAAGAGTGAAGGGTTTTACTATGTGAAGGATGTACAATAATTCGGTGTAAAGCTGCCTCACGGACTGTGGGGAATAAGACAGCTCAAAGATTTTGTCAACTCAGAGCTTGACGGTATAATCAACCTCATAGTATCGAAGGCTACCGGGCTCGTAACAATGACCATCAGCTCTGATAATAAGGTAGTGATCTCCCCTGGGTTGGGTATTCAACTCGGTTTTAGAGAGACATACTCCGCAAATAAAGGAGTGTTTACCCCGGGTGAGTACGTCGGTGATAACCCGGTGGACTTCGCCTTCACGAAAACTCTCAGGGTGCACCTGGATCGGGTGAACAAAATTGAGTGTACTGATTGGGATAAATTTAGGGTAAAACTTGGAAATAAAGTCGGAGGAAATGTTACAGCATTGTGATATTTTATAAAATAATTTTTTAAAAATAATTAATTTTCTTATAATTAATTATATTGGTGCAGTAAACAATTTATTAATAATAAATAAACAATTTAAAAAAAAAAAAAAAAGAAGTTTAGGTCCCACCGAGGCTCGAACCCGCGCCAGCAAAACCCTTCTGGGCCCATCCCACTAAGCCTTCACTTTAAATCTCTTCTCTTCTCGTTTATTGGCTTAGTGGGATGTGTCACGCTCACATCTCCTCCACCCCATCATTGGACCGATACCGCGGACCCCTCCTCATCATTACCTCCATCCGCTATAATGTGTAGAGCGGCCAGAGTGAAGTACATGTGGCGAAACCTATCTCACTGTTGAGATATTAGTGCCGGCGTCCCGACAATGAACTGTGTTTATTAATTAATTAATATAATAGGGGGTGTTCCGCTTTAAATTATAAATAATTATAAATAATTTTATTAAAATTAATTAATTAAATAACGAACCATCCCGGAAATTCGTGAACTATACTGAGCAAAACTAGAAACGCCCCTCCATGTTTAAGGAAAGATTCATCAAAAACCAAAAGGGTTACTTTTAAAAATCAAAATGGAAAAACAAGTTCATTCATTTCTGTATCAAAGCCAATAAATTGCATTTGGATATCTTGTTAAATATTCGAGAGATAACCGGCCAAGGGCGGTAGGGGTCAAAATCAAAAATCACAAAAACTCAGAAATGTGTTACTTAATGTTTAGAGATGGAATTTCAATAAGTAATGTGGCAAATTCAGTAAATCTCGTTAGTACCGAGTGTGGCCACTATTTGCATGAATGCATGCAATGATCCTACGCCGCATCGACGTGACGTAACGCAATACCAGTGCGTTGGGCAAATTCCTCCATTCCCGTTGTAACGCCCGTGTAAGATCGCGAACATTGTCAATCTGATGGGGTTAGCTCGTGCTTTGCGGCCCAGCTCATCCCATATGTGCTCAATGGGATTGAGATCCGGGGAGACCGCGGGCCATGGCATGACGTCGACGTTGTTTTGCTGTAAGTATTGAGTGGTGACCCTGGCTACGTGAGGGCGGGCATTGTCGTGCATCAATGTCACACCAGGACCATGCTGACGGATAAATGGTAAGGCATGTGCATTTAGCACATATGCAACATAACGTTGTGCATTGATGTTGCCCTGTACAACAACCAAATCTGTCTTCCGGTTTCCCATGATCCCACCCCAGACCATTACGCTCCCTCCCCCAAACCTGTTCTTCTCAACAATGCAACAATCGGTGAATCTTTCATTTTTACGCCTGTATACCCGTAATCTTCCGTCAGCATGACTAACTGTGAACCGAGATGCATCGTGAACAAAACTCGGTTCCAGTCAGCCCTTCTCCAGTTCAGATGACGTCGCGCCCATAACAGTCTGGCAGCACGGTGACGTTGGGTCATTATCTGACCAGTGTACGGGCGGCGTGCCCGGATTGGTTGGGCGTTACGACGTAACCGGTTGCGAATGGTCTGCCCTGAGACACCGTATCGCCTAGCAGTGACTGTGGCTGCCAATCGACGTTGACGTAAGTGCGTCAACGTAATGTAACGATCGGCTCTAGCCGTCGTTACACGAGGCTACCAGGTCGCTGCCGGTCGTGAACAGCCCCAGTCTGCTGGTACCGGGCTGCAAGACGATCAATCGTCTTCCGACAGCAACCAAACCGAGGCGCGACCGCCCTGGCGGCCATCCCATCCGCAAGCATCCCAATTGCCTGATTTCGCTCGTTTTCGGAAAGCCGTGGCATATCGAAAACAGTGAAAAATTAAAAAAGTTTTTTAATTTTCCGAATAGCCCCTATCGCATGAATGGTACGACATGAACTGAATCACCTTATCAATGACAAGTATAGCGTGCACTTGCAAAAAGTGGAAATGAACGTTCCGGTCACTGGCCGCTATGTAAACCGTGTGTATCGGCTAAACTCTACACGATCGTATTCTGAACATCGCCACGGTTTAAAATACATGTACTTTGAACATGTGGTACATACATAGACAGAGCTACACCGGCTATAAAACAGGGACGTTTCTAGTTTTGTTGAGTATATATAACCCTCACTAAGTGTTTATAAACTGTGTACACACCACCTGTGTAAATTGATAGCCCGTTTACATACCATCGATAAGGCTATAAATAACCGTGTGTGTATTATATATTACAGTGTGTTTATTTTCCATCCCGGAATATGTAATCGTGTAAATCTCTCTATAAAATGGACACTTAATATACGTGTAAGGTGGGACACCTAATTTGCATGTTCATAACACGTGTAATTGGAACATTGTCGTCTGCTTGGTGTGATTACAACATAAATTAGTTCTGTTCAATAATATTGTTTTCAATATCTTTATAAGCGATATCGTAGAAATGTATATTCGTAAATGAATCGTTGGGTTTTAACAATTTTATATAATACACCTTAGTTTTATATCCGATTCGCATTATCCGTCTTAATGTTTGTATTTGCCTCTTGTATAGTTCACATAATTGTCGGTATAATATTGTAAATGCAAGGTTTTTATCGGAGCGTAATAAATTACGCTGATATTTCATGTATTCGATATCGCCTAATGTTTTCATTTTATAGAATTTATATATTGGACTATGACCCCCGTATTCTTCGTAAACTTCTTCGACACAGGCATTATAAGCTTTCAATTCCAATTGTATTTTATTATCCATTTTCTCTAATAATTTGTATTGTTTTTTCTGTTCAATTTCCAATATAATTGGGACTCATTTTAACTCCCTCTTTTCAAAATTATTTTCTCCAAAATTCATAAATTTGCTGTCGGGAGACAATTTCCTCGTTAACCCATTTTTGATTTTTCGGGGGTGGTGCGGGTAGAATAGAGGGTTATAAATGATATCACCGTAGGTGGTATCATTTTGACTCCCTTCCTACTACTTATGGTAAAAAAAGAGATTTTTGTGGTCATTTTGAATTTGTTGCTAATGTAGAATTGCTCTAATTTCTAAATTAATTTTGTTTACTCTTTCCCACATCCGATTACCACAGGTTCATGTAACGGACTATAAGGTATATACATCGATTAAATATACCCAATGCATACAGTAACAGTAAGCGTAAACACTTGGTTAATATATGTTTGTATTTCCACGTTATAACACATACTGTTATAACAGGGAGTACAACACACATCCATTAACTAACGTGTTGCCTTTTGGTTCGAAACTTGAACCTATGGTCATCGGTTGTGGTAAATACGATAATGGCGGATCCCTATTCTCCGGATTGGCTGCTCAAAAATCACTATAGGCACGCGTTTTCCTTTTCTGTGAATGAACTGTACTATTATGATATAATATGCGAGATTTGTTTTTGTATTAATACTGTTACAGTAATTAATTAGCATGCTTAATGACCTATCTTTAGAAAAATGGAATGGTGAACGGTGGATATCTTGATCAGACTGTGCGGATGCACAAGCTTATCTGGATCTACACTGGTCACAAAACCCAGAAGCTGCATTTCGCCAGTCACAGCCACATATGTTCTGGGGTTTGGCATGAACCTTCCACATAGCGAGACCGTTCGTACCAATTCGTGTGGGACTGTTACTCCCACTTCAGATTCACCATTCAGATTGATGCAGGACTGTTAGTCCCACTACCTGCGATGTTTCGTCCCAACAGTGGGACGAACAGTCCCAGGACTAAAATGCATTGGGACGAACAGCTGTATATAACAGTCTAGTGTTTAACGACATTGGTTCAAGAAAATATCAAATACTTAATTCACACCTTCACCTGGTGCCATAGAAATAATCGGTCATGTTTTCCATTACGGCAACAAGTACATGTAACAACATCAACAATTGGCAAGGTGTGGGATCACGTGGTTTCCGAACTCGATTTTCCGACGTGACCAGAATGGTGTTTTAAATCCTAAAAATCATGTGAAAAGTTCATGAACATCAACATGAACATTTTGACAAAACTAGAATTGAAGTACTTCCCTTCATCAACTTGGATCCGGGAAATCTGAGCACAATCTATACAGCATTATCGTTTGCCCACGACCAGTGTCAGAAACATGGTCTTGGCATATGTCCAGTTACGTTTGACCAACCGTTGTACATAAAGGCGGTAGAAATAGTGACTGCAACAAATTATCTAAACAAAGTCATTGTTCGACTTGGTGGCTTCCATCTACTCATGTCTTACCTAGGCAGCATCATGACTGATATCGGACTGGCAGATCTGTGGGAAACGGTGTATGCCAAAGGATCTGTTGTGCATATGCTGACAGGTCATGCATACTCACGTGCACACCGAGCCCACATGCTGACGTCAGCGTCCCTTATCTGTGTGCTATTAAATGATAATCCAAACTGTTTGGATGGCATTGACAAAGATCATTTGAAAACCCTCCATCAGATGAGCTTGCAAGGTGTTCATCCTTCTGATGTTGCCGATGATGTACAGCTATTAAATGTCATAATATACTACTTCTTATAGCTGTGGCAAACAAAAGCAGAACAGTCAAGTTATGGGTACAGTACCTTGACCAGGTCGCCCTCCTTCGTCTTTTCATACGTGCTGAGAGAATGGGCAATTGGGATCTTCATTAGCCGCCGATTGTGGGAAATCTTTGGGGCTTTTGTTCAGATTCAATAACCCCTAATTGTAGCTGGAAAATAGTAGCTTTAACCCTTTCACCCTAAGTAAATGGAATGGATTTTCATACATTAATTTTGCAGCCAATCCAATTGTCACAAAATGATTTTCAGACTAGTCCATTGATGAAAAAGTCTTGGTTCTCACAAATATGAAAATTACTGGATCATCTGGATCTACACTTTTTGCCAATGCCAATGTACAGTCATGTGGTGTTGAAAGGATTAAGGAATTAGGTTATGGATATATATACACTTGAATTCAATGATAATTGCTTCATAAGAGTGATGTGAGATATGAATATAACATATGTGAATATTGTCGTGTTACTGTATATGGAGCATTGAGTTGCCATCTCCGCCATCTTTGTATGTACAAGCCATCGTATAGGTTCACCACTTCATGCATTTGACACATACAGCAAATAATATGACTGTCTTTTTTTTTTTTTTTTCAAAATCAGTCATATATTCTGTAAATGACGTTGAAAGTTAACAATAAATTCTGACCAGATTAGTACGTTAAACATCTATCGACGACAAATGACAATCGGATGAGAGAGTAATACCGTTTACACGCGTATTATTAAATATAAATCGTTATTTTTTCATGATTTTCGTAGCTTTTACCGAGAAATTCAAACCGTTTCCAATTATTGTTGGGGTACATATTATCATGATTAGCACATCGTCTCACGAAGCGGGGGCTACACCGGGAATGGGATCACGTGGTCTATTGTTTACACTGGATTAATGGCAGCCCCCATGAGGTCTCGGGTAAATCTTATTTTTCATCAATACGACTGTGGTTTCTTCATTTTAATGATGACCATGTTCCAACCGTTAACACTTATTTAGCAGCATTACTTATGTAGTTAGTCTGAACATTCTGCAGAGAAATTTGAATCGGACGGAATCGGAAAATGTTCATAGCGAGAGGGATATTACATGTTATGAACATTCTCATAGTGAGATGGAGAGTACGGTTTATGAAAATTTATTTTCATAGTGAGAGCGATAGTACATTTTATTAAAATTTGCGTAGAGGGATAGTACGGTTTATGGACATTTTCATAATGACTATTGTTTGTCTGAGAACGGAATGTTATGAAATTTCCATAGTGACTTCAATATGTGAGTAACAACTGTGGTTGAACTGGTGATCACTGAGCGTTCTTATGAAAATTTTCATAACGCTTGAAGGAAAAGGAGATTGTAGAGAGATGCACTCTATGAAATTGTTCATGGTGACACCAATCAGTCGTCGGCTACTAAAATGTGGTGAAATATTATGATAATTTTCATGGTCAAGTCCAGTCTGATTTTTGCATAACCGCCTTATGCATATGGGGTCGTTATTTTGAGCAACTGGAATGCTCAAACAGAACTGGAGCCTGTTACACATTGTTTACTAGCGTTTCAAGAAAATAGAACATTTTAGATAAATGACTCACTAAAACTTGTGAAGGTGGCATGTGCGATATATTAATGTACTGTCGACTCTATGCATGAACATGTTAAAAACGACAGTAATTTTCAGAAAATGCAACTTAAAGCCTTTATATAGCAAGTATTGGTGAACAACCTGTCAACATAATATCCAAATCCCCCTATATTTTAACAAATATCCCCTATATTTTGTTAAAAATACCCCATATTTTGCCGCTAATACCTTTATATTTTCAAAAGTTTCCTCTATATTGCCCCTATATTTTCACAAAATCTGAGTTGACGCAGTGCGTATTGTATGTCATGGCGTTGTCCATCCGTCCGTGCGTAAACTTTAGTTATGTACCATAGAACTACTGTCTGTTCCACGTTTTTCTGCCAACGATATTTTGGCCATTAAGCACATTGAATTTAAAAAAGATTTACATGTACCGGTAAGCACGTTTCAAAAACAAAAGGTTTTTTCGGGAACGACATTGCGTAGTTTTTAGAACTGATGGAATAGTGGCACAATTATACACTTATTTAATTCCTGTAAAGAACGTTTTGTGCCTACTGAGTGTGCATGTACCTTTAATATATTATGTTGCATTGTTTATATAGCCGTATAATTGGGGCACGTTTAATAAGTTAATTATACGATAGTTATACAGTTTACCATTATCCAATTCCTACTTCAGTGAGTAGCATGCACATTTTTATGTGGCACCAATCCTGATGGAGTTATGCTCCTTTCTCAGAAAATGCAACTTTATGCTTGTCTTCTTCTATTTCTACAGTTTCCAGCTGATTTACTTCATGCCTGAAGTATACACATGCAGACAACGATCAGCTAATTGAGGCAAATAAGTAGGTCAATGTCACATTCAGGTCAAATGGTATGTCGCTGCTGGTGTACAACCAGCAACGACATACCATTTGACCTGAATGTGACATTGATCTACTTATTTGCCTCAATTGACCATGCCTCGACGGGCGTACATGTATATTGTGACCCCTGACACTCATGTTGCAAACCGTATATCTCCACAACACTAATACTCTGAATTACTTCAAACTTCAAACACTTCTTTATCATTATCATGTAACCCATCCACGTAGCCTACATGCCCAAAGATCCAGATCAAAGGAAATTTGTGTTTTTACTTCAAACATCAAATAAATAGACTGTTGAGACCATCAAATCCCTCAGTGGGCTTGACATGCGGGTCACACCCATCTAGTCTCTTAGCGCCTCACTTTCTGAATTTTCTAAACACTTTAGACAGGCCTCCATATAAGTTTTGTATTTAAAGAGTATTACATGCCCAGATTTCAAATTCAATGCGTATTTTACTTTTACAAGTGTACTATCGATTTTGTTCCGTATTAAATAGGTAACAAATGATTAAAAAATCAAACAGATTTGAAAATTCACTTACTTTATTAACGTAGTTTCATTACTCATTTGGAAAATCAGTGCGTATTTTCACATTGCTGTGAGTATGTTGTACTCTCACTTATGATAATCATAAATATCGGACTTCCTATCGTGTTGTGTTAATTTAATACTTATGTCACGGTCGTCATATATCTTCATATCCTGATATGGCCCTTTTATGGGCTAAACCACAATAAACTTACAGGCTTATACACTTATACTTCAATTTACTTATTACCCACTGCAGCAAGTTTGATGCGATAATGCGCAGATACTGTGTAACGTCCACTGCCCGAATGTCTTACATTTCAGCCATTCAGCCAGTAGTTTACATCTAACGGTGAATTACACCACTTGCCAACAGTAGTTTACACCACTCTCATGTTTACCATTTTCTGGAGTAATTTCCCAATGATGTGTTTCCTTCGACCGATCAAATCATGTTCTCGGACACACCCTCTGAATCGCGAGACAGTCGCCTTCACAACGGCCCGCGCCCAGAAATTAATTCGCATATATATTTACCATATTTTACTCTCGATTCAGTTTGTTTTTATCTAGAATCATGTGTGAAATGTAAGAAAATGTTTATTTAACCAGGTGAGCTGATTATCTTGAAATAATGCCCTCGTGATTGGTTCCTACCGCTAAATAAACTCGGTTCGATACGCTCACTCGTTTATTTAACGCAAAGACCCAATCACTCGTGCATTATTTCACGATAATAAGTTGTCATCAGTGGTAACACCGTCGGACTGCCACGCTGGCGACCCGCATTCGATTCAGGGTTCAGTTCCTGGGCGTCAGTATTTCTGAGATACTTTGTTCTTAATGCTCTACTAGTCCTTTCTGATTTGAAGGAGAGTCTGTGCACATTAAAGAACCAGAGGGGGCTATTCTGATAACAACTAGCGCCCCTGAGGCCGGTTTTCTTCTTTATCCACATCCTTCTTTTTCCCCTTCTTGGGAGATGACATGCATATCGAGCCAGTGCCGCCTTAAATCCAAGCATTTACATTTTTTATTTATAAACGGTATTTCTTGCTGTGAAAGCTATTCGGTAGAGGTTACAGTAAGACTTATTTATTTATATATGGATACCTGATTGTACCACAGGCGGTCAGCATTAAAATATGATAGTGTATATATTTGTTTTAGACTTGTAAAAAAATAAAATAAAATGTAGTCATTGTATAGTCAATGTATTTATAAATAGATACCCGGTACATTGACTATACAATGACTTTTGTTCTACATATCTAAAATAAATTATAATACACTATCCTATCAACATGCCGACCGCCTGTGGATTGTACATGTACATTGTAAATATATTTGTGACTGTGACTGGATAAATGGGGCTTATAGGTTTTTGCGACCAGTGTAGATTCAGATCCGTCTGTGCATCCGCACGGTTCGCCATTCCATCAATGAAACACCCGCCATGCTTCTCACAAGCGATATAGATCATTATGAGGCTACATGCGGTGCTATTTGATCAGGAGCTACACTGGTCACATAATCCTCATTTCTGCTGTGACATCTACTTATGAATATCTGATGTTTTTTATGTATGTACATTGCAGATAAGTTTGCACAATGACGACAAAGACGGTTCTGGGAAGTCTAGAAAACCTGTGCCTTTCTGAGCACCTTGCCGATGTAAACTTCATCCTGGACAATGGCGCGACCAAACTTCCGGCCCACAAGCTCGTTCTGGCCATGCGCAGTGAGGTGTTTGAAGCAATGTTCTATGGGCTGCTGAAGGAGACGACGGACGAAATCAGAATCGATGATATCAAGGCGGACGTATTTAAACATTTGCTAAGGTAACTGTAAGAAAATAAATGTATACATGTAGTTTCCTTTCGTAAATGACGCCAAACGTTTTTCACTATTTCAGTTGCGTATGGAATCGTCCTGGTTCCAATGCTAAATACATTTATCTCCTAATTAGGAGATACTAACTCTTAATTATGTGATAATATTTCCTAATTAAGATTTAATATCTCCTAATTAGGACTTAGTATCTCCTAATTAACAGCTATTATCTCATAATTAGGACTTACTATCTCCTAATTAGGAGTTAGTAATTAGGAGATAAAACATTTTTAGCATTTACACAGATACTAAGTCCTAATTATGAGACCGTAAGTCCTAATTAGGAGATACTAACTGCTAAGCAGGAGATACTATCTCCTAAGTCCTAATTAAGAAATAGACAGTACACACAAATGTTCGTCATAATGAGAGGACCAACCACACGTAAGACCCAGGCACCCGTTTCACTTCGTACGATTAAGAAGTCCGTATGTGCGAAATTGGAAATTAGAATAACATTTACACTGAGAGGCGATGTTGGTAATTTTTACCTCACCTGAGCCGAATGTTCAAGTGAGCTATTGCTACCGCTTTTCGTCCGTCCGTCGTCCGTCAACACGCTTTCGACTTTTTCTTCTTTTGAACCACTTGCCCGACGTAGACCAAACTTCACAGAGATGGTATCGAGGAGACTCTGGAGCATTTTTAACACGCCTTCCACAGGAAGGAGTGCTTATGGCATACCCTTGGCGTCATAGTCAGTGTCTGTCCGTCCGTCTTCAAAAATCCGAAAACTTAACATTGGGGAAAACTTGTTATAATTTGTGTTTCATTTCACCAAACGTTTTGATGCTGTGACAAATCCATGACCATTATATCCCTGCTAACCCCAAGGTCAAGGTCGCAATCTTAGTGTGATCATATACTTAGCGTTGATGAATAATTGTCGTAATGTTTGTTTCTTTTCATCAAACATGCCTTTCTCTAATGATTCCCTATCATGCTGTGACAAATCCATGACGCTCAGACCCTCGCTAACCACAAGGTCAAGGACGCTGTCTTTGTGTTTTCATAAACTTAACGTTGGGGAAAATTTGTTATAATTGCTGTTTTCTTTCACAAAACGTTTTGATATTTCAGTCCCACATGCCTTTCTCTCATTATTTTCTATAATTCTATGACAAATCGACGACCGTCATACTCCCGATAACTCCAAGGTCAAGGTCACAATGTTAGTGCGTTCATATGTCTGTTCCCTTTTACCAAACGATTTGATATTTCACACATGCCTTTCCCTAATGATTCTCTATCATGCTGTGACAATTCCACGACGCTGAGAACCCCGCTAACCCCAATGTCAAGGTCACAATCTTAGTGAAATCATAAACATAACGTTGGGTGGAAATTTGTTATAATTTCGGTTTCCTTTCACCAAACGTCTTGATATTTCACACATGCCTTTCACTAACGATTCCCTATAATACTGTGGCAAATCCGCGACTGTCATACCCCCGCTAACCCCAATGTCAAGGTCACAATCTTAGTGAATATTCATAAACTTAACGTTGGGGGGAATTTGTTATAATTTCTGTTTCCTTTCAACAAATGTTTTGATATTTCGCACATGCCTTTCACTAATGATTCCCTATCATGCTATGGCAAATCCGCGACCGTCATATCCCCGCTCACCACAAGGTCAATGTTACAATTTTAGTGAATATTCATGAACTTAACGTTGGGGGGAAAGTTGTTATTATATCTGTTTCATTTCACAAAACGTCTAGATATTTCAGTCACACATGCCTTTCTCTCATTATTTTATATAATTATATGACAAATCCCGCTAACTCCAAGGTCAAGATCACAATCTTAGTGCGTTCATATGTTTCCCTTTTACCAAACGATTTGATATTTCACACATGCCTTTCCCTAATGATTCTATGTCATGCTGTGACAAGTCCACGACGCTGAGAACCCCGCTAACCCCAATGTCAAGGTCACAATCTTAGTGAAATCATAAACATAACGTTGGGTGGAAATTTGTTATAATTTCGGTTTCCTTTCGCCAAACGTCTTGATATTTCACACATGCCTTTCACTAACGATTCCCTAAAATGCTGTGGCAAATCCGCGACTGTCATAACCCCGCTAACCCCAATGTCAAGGTCACAATCTTAGTGAATATTCATAAACTTAACGTTGGGAGGAATTTGTTATAATTTCTGTTTTATTTCAACAAACATTTTGATATTTCGCACATGCCTTTCACTAATGATTCCCTATCATGCTATGGCAAATCCGCGACCGTCATATCCCCGCTCAACACAAGGTCAATGTTACAATTTTAATGAATATTCATGAACTTAACGTTGGGGTGAAAGTTGTTATTATGTCTGTTTAATTTCACAAAACGTCTAGATATTTCAGTCACACATGCCTTTCTCTCATTATTTTCTATAATTCTATGACAAATCCAAGACCGTCATACTCCCGCTAACTCCAAGGTCAAGGTCACAATCTTAGTGCGTTCATAAACTTAAAGTTGAGGACAATTTGTTATAAATTATGTTTCCATTTGCCAAAAGTCATGATATTTCACACATGCCTTTCTCTAATGAGTCTATATCATGCTATCGCAAATCCATGATGCTCAGACCCCAGCTAACCCCAAGTGTCACGACTCTGTGTGGTAACGCGGTAGTGGCGATGAATCAGTGACAGGTTAAGAATAAAGGAATCAATAAGTAATGGGCTAAAATTAGTAAAACAGTTACATTTCTACAAATTTAATGCATGAATGAAGGAATTAATGACTAAAATAATATGATAAATATGCTAGTTCCTTGTACAAATACTAATAATTACTTTTAATGGGATGAAACCTAAAACAATGGTGTATCAATACCTTAGAATTTCTTGTTACCTAAATGATAAATGGTCAAAAGCTTAAATTTCTATGCCAGAGTCTAAATTATAATACGAGAGTTCCCAGTTAATTTCAAAGTCTATTCTGCCGTAGTCCATTCACGTGCTTTCTTTTATACCCCGTATTCTGTCAGGCAGAAGCTGGCGGAATACGGGATAAAACTGCAGAAAACGGCAGAATTCGGATTTCCACTGCGGGAATCCGAAACGTGATTCTGCAGAATTCTGCTAAATCTGGCGTAAAAATTACTAAATTCAATGACCCTAGTTCTGTTTTCACATGAATTATGCAGAAAAGACATTAATGAAGGAAATTAACCTTGGCGAAACATATCTGAGCACAGAAAGTGTAATTATAATCTTTTGAAGTCGAGTGACAGCTGTCAAAATTAATAGCGTTCTGGCAGAATCGGGGGTTAATGGAAACGAACTTTCAACTTCAGAACGAGGCTGCCCAGAAAATCCAACATTTTGACATGTGAAATTTATGTCAATAAAACGGTTATTAATCACTAACTGGTGGCTCAGAGATGTTGCGATCGGTGTGACTAACAAGTATTAACTATGTTGATGATTATGAATAACATAAGGTGAGGTGACAAGTACCCCACCCACTATGGTAACTGTAAAGGGCTGAAGAAAGCATGTTATACCTCAATTACTGGGGTCTAACATTACTTTCCGCCCTTTAACGTTTGTGCCCTCACAAACATGATAACACTATGATGAAAACAAAATCCCTCCCTAATTATGTATATATGTGATCCGTACAAACATCTTAACATTGCTGTTAACCATATAACGTTTCAATATTACATGAACATTTTTACATTTGCTTATAAAAATCTCCTTACACCCTTAACATTCATCAACAATGGTGAACCATAAACCATTGCACAAGCAGAAAACAACTGAGCAAATCACTAACAGGTATATGAACCACTCTGCCACAAAGATGGTTACCAATCTGTAGCTGTTTTGGGAACAAATCTGTAAATGCTTTAAGAACAAATCTGTAACTGTTTTGGGACCAAATCTGTAACTATTTTGGGAACAAATCTGTAGCATAGTAAAATTTACTTTGGCGAAGAATTTGTTTTTAATAATAATAACTACTGCACGTGTAGACACATTGGCAAATGCAGAAAAAAAACTAGTTAAATTGTCAACCACGATACCACAGGTCAATGATATACTAAATATCAGCTATTGATCAGTGATATAATGGGTGGTGATATGACTTCAAAGATATATACTGTATACAATCAATGTATATATATGTGCAGGGCACCCAGTATGCTTCATGTTGCATTATTAAATATATGTCTATCTCGTTGCATATATGAACATGTCTGACCATAATATGGATACAAATCCATGATAGTTTTGACAACAAATCCGTAGCAATAAAATAATTTCACTTTGATATCAAATCATGTTGTAATCTGAAAAGGCTTGCATTTATAGACACATTCATTAGTGCGGTAAATTGCTATTCATATTGCTGTTCATATTGCTAACCAGTGCATCACAGGTCAATGCCATGAAACAATGGTAAATGACCTGTGCTATATTGGGTCACACATTGAATACATGCGCTTTTCCCACCTTCAGTGAATGTATATATATTTGCAATGTATGCCTCATGTAATATGAATTTGATGTGTAAGGCTTGCAGCTATGGACAAAAAAACCAGTGCGGCAGATCACT
Organism: Conchocele bisecta; assembly: GCA_029237695.1. Classification (NCBI taxonomy): domain Eukaryota; kingdom Metazoa; phylum Mollusca; class Bivalvia; order Lucinida; family Thyasiridae; genus Conchocele; species Conchocele bisecta. Next base: position 11,835,323 of record CM055281.1, read on the forward strand.
ATTCAAATTGTAAACGATCATATTGTACTTCCTTGTAACTACAATGTAACCAATACTATACCATGTTTCAAGAGACATACGGCACATAGTAAAGGTACCCATAACTGCAAAACGTTCACATCTCTCGTATTATAGTATGTATATGTATGTGTGAATGTAACAAAATAAATACACAGAGAGAAAACAATTGAGTCTGGTTCAATGTCGGTGTCGGTCCCTCCTGTCGTATGGTCTGTCACGATGCTGTCTTCTGTCTTCTCTCGATCTGTACTATTTAGCTCTGTCTTCTCTCGCCCTCTCTTCTCTCGCTACCGTATGTCTTCTCTTCTCTCGTCTGTTGGTCTCATATTTTCCTTGTCCTGTTTTAGCGAAATGATTTCTCGTGTAAGGTGTCCTATTTCGGTAACTAGGCTGTCCATTGCGCGTCCCATTGTCTTGACTGCTCCTTTTAGTTCTGCTATTTCTGTCACTAATGTTGTGTCTGACGATGATGTTGTATCGGTAGTGCTGCTTGCTGTGTCCGTTGTTGCTGTGTGTGGTGCCTTCCGTTGATTGCCTATCTTGTTCTGTTCTGTCTCGTGGTCTGACGTTGTCGAATGAAAATCATTGTGCGTGTTGTCGAGTAAAGCCGGTAATATATTTTCTGTTTGAAGTGATGGTGTTGATGGCATGATGTTTGTTCTGAGTAAGATCGAACGTAGAATGTCGTTTGTTTCTGTGTCTGTTTATTGTGTAGGTTTTACTGTCGTGGTTCTCTGGCGCTGTTGCTATATATGTGTTGATTTGTCCTTGGAGAGACTGGTGTAGTCTTGGTCTGTCAGTATGTAATGTATGAGATTCTGTAGTAGGCTGTCTTCTTCTCTGACGTCTTGTCCTGTTTTAATCATCATGTCAACGGTGGCCTTGTGCATTGGGTATATGTTCTGCTGTTTGTGTCTTTCTAATTCTAATTTGGAGGTTGTTATGAACTTGCAAATGTTACAAAAGAATGGAACCTTAATTGTCCAATGCCGTGTGTTTTCGGTAGATGTGTGTGATTACATTTGATCGCTCGCGCTCGTATGGTCTTGATTCGGATTTTAAACATATATACACCCTGCCCCGGTTGTTTATATATGTCGACGGCAGTGGTGTGTCCAAATGGATGGGTCTTGTGTTGGGAATCATGGTTTTTCTGTAAATATAGTTTGATGGATCATAAGCAACAGGTATGTTAGCGATTCATATATGCGGATCGACAGGTATCATAGATCTTGTTATTGCTTGCAAATTGTCTGCAGGTCTAATATCCACTTTGGTGGATTTATCCCAAGATAAGGCTTTAGCTTGTCATGGTGTACAACTTTTGTTTCTCCAGACTCTGTGAATTGCAGTTTGTAGTTTTGGTTGCTAATTTTTTCTTTAATCAGAATATGGCATTTGCAATTTCTGACAGACATCTTTGCGTGGTGATCTCAAGAACCATACTATATCTCCGTTTGAGTATTGATTGAATGTTTGTTTATTATCGTATATGTCTTTCTGACGTTTTGCGTTGTCCTTCAAATGTTGTCGGCAAATGTCGTGTGCTTTCTGCATATTTTTCTTCAATTGTTGTACATATTCTCCATACGACGATACACTTTCTCCAGTGGTTGTTGTGCTGCCAAAAGCTATTTCAGCTGGTAGTCTTACTTCTTTGCCTAACATCAGTAGATTTGGTGTCATTGCTGTGCTTTCATTTGGTGTAGCTCGATATGCAGCAGCAAGGCATCCTAAGTTGAGGTGCCAGTCGTTCTCTTCATGTGTAAGGTATGCCCAAATCATTCGAATTATTGTCTTATTGAATCTCTCCGTTTGTCCATTACATTTTGGGTTCCTTACCGATGTCCGCGTTTTCCGTATTTCCAGTAAATTGCATAATTCCGCAAATATTTTGCTTTCATAGTTTGCTCCTTGGTCACTGTGTATCGAAATTGGGGATCCAAATCTTGCTATTACTTCGTTTAGAATGGTTCTTGCTGTTATTTCTGCTGTCTGGTCTGGTATTGGAAAGATTTCCACTCATTTTGTGAACGCATCTGTAACGACAATTATGTATTTATTTCCTCTGGGAGTTCTAGGAAGTGGTCCCAATATGTCAGTTGCCAACCTATCCAGTGGTGCACCTACAGTCATACTTCCAAGCGGCGCCTGAGGGTTACTCACAGGCGGTTTGTTTGCTCCACAGTTATCGCACTGTGCTGTCCATATGTATATGTCTTCCCTGACCCCATGCCAGTAATATCGTTGTAGTAACTTTTCTCTTGTTTTCTTTCGTCCCAAGTGTCCTGATACAGCACATCCCTCTGTAGGCATCTTGGTGTAATTAATTGTTCAAAAGTCCCCGGCCCATCCTTCTTTTCAAATTTCCTCATCAGTATTCCGTTTTTTAATCTCAATGCATCCCAGCATTGAACATAATGTCTCACCGCAGGACTTATTGTGTTCATTTCCTTTAGATCAGGACGTTTTCCCAATTCAACACATTCAACGACCCGTTGAATATCTGGATCTGACCTCTGCATTTCTTGCAATTCCTTTAAACAATACTCACTTGACCATGGTATATAGTTATCTAAGAACTCCGTACTTGACCTTGTCGTTACCCAACAACATGTTGCTTCAATATGTCTCTTTGCCTTCTTTGAGTACATACAAATGTCCCTCACAATTGATACCGTCCCACAGTATAATATTCCTATTATTCCATTTAGTACCACTGTCCCACAGTGTATAATTTATGTTTGTCCCTTTAGTACCACTGTCCCACAGTGTATAATTTATTTTTGTCCCATCTTTACCATTGTCCAACAGTGTATTTATTTTATTCCATTCCATACCACTGTCCCACAGTGTATTATTATCTGTCCCACAGTGTATAATTGCATTCATTCCCATAAGTACCACTGTCCCACAGTGTATAATCCTCTTATTTGGTTCTATTCCTGACCATGCTGACACTGTGTTCATTCTTCGGCCTGATGTTTGGTAGACTACACTCCATTTGTTCTGCCCGTTTCAAACATTTATTGCATGGCCCACATTTGAGAACCTCTTCTGTGTCTACATTTTGGGCAATTGCAATCTTGTGGGTTAGGGCATCTGGATAGACTGTCCGCGTTCCCGTGTTTGTTTCCTGGCCTGTCTTCAATACTAAATGTGTAGCCAGACAATATTTCTAGCCATCTGGCTATCCTCCCTTTTGGTGATTTTAAGCTAAATAGCCATCTCAGTGCCTCTCTGAACCTTTTCCTCCCCTTCTTGCATTTGACTAAGTACTGCCCCAATTCAGAAATCGCATGCATCTACATCCAGGATAAACTCTCCCTCAATGCGCAGAAGTGCCATGATGTCATGGCTTGTTAATGCTCGCTTCAGTATGATGAATGCCTCATGACTTTCTGTCGTCCATTTCACCTGGCTGTCATTTTTAGTCAAATCAAATAATGGCTTGGCTATTACGCTGAAATTTCTAACATGCTTCCTATAGTAAGAGCAGAGTCCCAAATATTGTCTTACTTCTGTGACATTTGATGGTATTTCCCATTGCAATATTTTTGCTACATTGTTTGGGTCTGTTCTGATGCCTTATATCCGAGGAAGGTAACCGTTTCATTCAGTAGCTCACATTTTGTCAGTTTCAGTTTGAGATTAGCTTGTCGAAAGCGTTCCAGTACTGATCTTAGTCTGTTGATGTGTTGCTCAAAATCTGACCCGAATAGGATTATGTCATCTATATAGATGATGCATATGTGCCATTGCAAACCTCTGAGTGCTAATTCCATTACTCTTTGAAATGTTGCTCCACTATTTGTCATACCCAAATGGGGTTGATTTAAATTCAAATAATCCATGTTTTGTTGTGAATGCTGTTTTTTTGGTATGTCACTTTCCTTTACTGGTACTTGGAAATAGCATGATGTAAGATCGAGTGTGCTGAACACAGTTGCCCCCGCTACGGCATCAATACATTGGTCTACTTTCGGTATTGGGAAGGCGTCAACTTTTGTCAATTTATTTACGGCTCGATTGTCTACGCATGGTCGCACTGTATTATCTTTATTTCTAACTAGGAGAATAGGCGATGCTCAATGACTATTTGAAGGTCTGATTACTCTTTGTTGCTGTAATTTCTCGATTGCTTTGTTTTCTTCGCCTGCAAACGCTATTAGAACTCGTCTGAAAGGTTGTTTAACTGGTTTTGCATCTCCAGTGTCGATGGCGTGTTCTCCTAAATGAGTCAATCCCAAATCAGTTTCATTTTTCGAGAATACATCTTGATATTATATCAGTGTCTCTAATATGTGTTGCTTCTGGGCTGACGTTTTACCCTCAGTCGACTGTGTACATAAAGATCTCAGGTGCTCGGGCACTTGCTCGTTCAATGCTTCATTGTACATTTTTGTGCGACTAATATATGTCGAGCCACTTGGTGTTCGTTTTGCATGTATTGTAGTCGTCTCGCTGAGTCGAGATTGTCCATGTCTGAATGATTTTCGCAATTCGTAAGTGTCGCATAATTCTCTATAATTAATTTTCCTGTTCCGACTATTGGGTCCTGGTTTATTGAAATGTCGGTGGGGAATGGATTCATAATTCTGACTTTGCCTGATGGACTGCCATTAATATCCACTAGACTTGATGCCATTACCAATGGAAACTTCTCTTTGAAGCCTTCTGGTGATTCAATCAAAATAGTACTGCTCCCGCTGTCATCATATTCAGTGCGTTCAACAAATACATCTATGATCTGCTCCGTATGTCCTTGAATTACATAATTATCAGCCGCTTTAACCGTCTCATCCAGTTATTGTTTAGTACATCTTATTTATTTTCCGTTCAATATTACTATGTTTTGACTCATTATAATATCTGCCGGTTTGCCATCTTTTCCTCTCAGTATGTCCATACCAAGTAATGCGTCATCTCTTACATCAGCGATAATTACTTCATTATTCAATATCACATTGTCAAGCCTAATTTCAACAATGCATTTGCCGCTGTCTGCGAGTGGTTCTCCTCCAGCATGTAATAATTTTCCTTCTTTTCGCAATTTTGGCTTGTCTTCATTTTTTATTTGACTGAATATTCGTTCTGATACTACAGTTTTCTCTGCCTCTCTATCAAGTACAAAAGCAGTATTTACACCTTGTATTGAGCCTGTAATATAAACACTTTCAGACTCTGGTAACATCTTCTGATTGGATTAGGTAATGTTGTTGTAGACATATTTGTTGAATTATGGCCTTGTTTTCTGTGGACTTTCTCCTGGCCTTTAGATCCAGCCCTTTGTAGTTTAAATCTTGTCGTTTGTTCTCAGCTGTGTTTGTTTTGTTGTATTGTGTTTGGTTGTTCCTTAAATACGGACAGTCCCGTTTGAAATGTGTCATTTCTCCGCAATTGAAGCAGCCTGCATTTGGCCCAGTTGCGTAATTATTACTATATCTTGGTTTCAGATGCGTATCTTGATGATTGAATTGTCTTGTGCTGTTATACATGTTTTGATTTGGTCTGAATGTACCGTACCGCCTGTCTATGTTATTATATTTGCTTTATTTGTAGTCATGGTCTGTAACTCTGTTCTAACTATTTCTCTTAGTTTTCCTGGTTTGAACTTTTCATGGAATTTTGATCGTCTCTTGTAATTCTGTTATCCTATTTTTCCCTGGTGCAGTCCTTGCAGCCATTATGACATCCTCTGTGTCGTTATCGTTTTCATAATTGACCAGTATATTTATTGATCTCGCGGTATGCTGTTGAGATGTTCTGGTTCTCTGTCTGGTTTCTTTAAAAACATACAGTATGATAAACTGCTTCATCAATATCGTGGGGATCCTTAATAAACTCTACATGAAATCTAGCCTTTTCGTCTAATAATCCATCCAAAAATCGGCATAACAGATCTTCCCGTCTGGTTTCATGATCTCTCCCGACGCGTGCCTTGTCGTAAAGTTTATTTAATTCAGCGGAATACTCTTCTACAGTTTCCCCATTCAGTTGATGTGTATGTGTGAACTTAATCCATGATGCTTTTGATGTTTCTACAATTCTAAATCTATTGTTGAGCTCTTTGCAAAGTGCTTTGTAATCTGATCTGGTCGTTTGTGATAATTGTCCATATACAATTCCCCTGCTGTTCCTTGTAATCGTGGTAGTAATTCGTCTAACTTTTCATCCGTTGTCCATGTTTGTCTAAAAGCCACATCCTCGAACCGATTATACCATAAGTTCCACGCTTCTTTTCCTGTAAAAGGTGGTAATTTTTGACTATTTCCTTTTCTACATTGTGTATGTGTTGAAGAAATTGCCCTTAAATGCTGGTTATTGTCCTCATTTTCACTTTCGTCACTGGACTCCACCCTGTTTCGGTTTATTTGTGGTCTGATCCTCGTATTCTGTGACTGTCCTGGATTTTTGCCATTTTGATTTAATGCTACTATATTAAATGCCGAAATCGCATTTTTTAATTCCTCGGTTACTGACTTCAGTGAATTTTCTATGTTTGATACTTTGGCTTCCATATTCTTTATTGCTTGTCCCTGGCTGTGTGTAGTATTTTCCATCTGGTTTCTGTATCTTGGGATGTCTCCGATGCTTCACGATGCTGTGTCTCTGGGCCTACTCATTCCAGCTTCCTCCGTATCTAAATTATCAGAATATCTGTGCGCGATGTCAATCGGTAGACTCGATACTTCATTATCGTGTTCAGCCATATGATTTCTTTGTGCTTGTTGCCTTGTTAGGACCATTTCTGATTCCATTTATAGTCAAGCTTGTATATGGAATACTCCTGGCCCTACACCCACCATACTTGGACAACTTCATCTCCTAGTGATATACATCAACAACCCCTGACCTATATTTGACCTTGACCTATATTTAACCTTGAATTACTTAGTTAATTCCCCTTGGGTAAGGTTTTTTTAAGGTTGTAGATGGAATACTATTGTGCATACAGACACAATACTTGCATAACTTTTTATCATAGGAAAGTACCCCTAAATAACCCCTGACCTATATTTTACCTTGACCTTGGTTAAGGTTTTTAGTCAAGCTTGTAGATGGAATACTATTGTGCATACAGACACCATACTTGGACAACCCTTTCGCATAATGATCTACATCAATAACCCCTGATCTATATTTGACCTTGACCTACATTTCCTCTTGAATTATTTACTTAATTCCCCTTGGTTAATGTTTTTAGATAACCTTGGTTAAGGTTTTTAGTCAAGATTGTAGATGGAATACTATTGTGCATACATACACCATACTTGGATAAATTTTTATCATAGGGATGTACATCAATAACCCCTGACCTATAGTTTACCTTCACCTACAATTAACATTGAATTACTTACTTAATGCCCCTTGGTTAAGGTTTTTAGTCAACCTTGGTTAAGGTCTTTAGTCAAGCTTGTAGATGGAATACTATTGTGCATACAGACACCATACTTGGACAACCCTTTCGCATAAGGATGTACATCAATAACCCCTGATCTATATTTGACATTGACCTACATTTCCTCTTGAATTACTTACTTAATTCCCCTTGGTTAAGGTTCTTAGTCTACCTTGGTTAAATGTTTAGTCAAGCTTGTAGATGGAATACTATTGTGCATACAGACGCCATACTTGGATATCTTTTTCTCATAGGGATGTACATCAATAACCCCTGACCTATAGTTTACCTTCACCTACATTTTACCTTGAATTACTTAGTTATTTCCCCTTGGTTAAGGTTTGTACTCAAACTTGGTTAAGGTTTATAGTCAAGCTTGTATATGCAATACTACTGGGCCTACAACAACCATACTTGGACAACTTCATCTCCTAGTGATGTACATCAATAATCCCTGACCTATACCTGACATTGACCTACATTTAACCTTGAATTACTTAGTTAATTTCCCTTGGTTAAGAGTTTTAGTCAACCTTGGTTAAGGTTTTTATGCGGGCCGCGGCCACCTTCTTTGTCAAGCTATGTGCACATCGACAACCCTCGTAGTCGAGCTATGCTGTTCTCCTACAGCTCTTGTTCTTATTTGAAAATCTCTGCTAAGCCTTGTCTTACATAAGTTATGTCAGACCCTTCAAGAAAATGGGAATAGACTTTATAGATCTATGATTCTTGTCTCAACCGCTCAAATAATAGCAAATTACCTTAAATTTAACTTTAATTTAAATAAATTATAGCCGTTATTTTACAAAACACTGATACGCAAGTAAAAACAATAAAATTTAGAAGTATTTACAATAGCTGCCACCAAAAACACAGCCTGGTTGTGCGGTAGTGGCGATGAATCGGTGACAGGTTAAGAATAAAGGAATCAATAAGTAATGGGCTAAAATTAGTAAAACAGTTACATTTCTACAATTTAATGCATGCATGAAGGAATTAATGACTAAAATATGATAAATATGCTAGTTCCTTGTACAAATACTAATAACTACTTTTAATGGGATGAAACCTAAAACAATGATGTATCAATACCTTAGAATGTCTTATTACCTAAATGGTAAATGGTCAAAAGCTTAAATTTCTATGCCAGAGTCTAAATTATAATACGAGTGTTCCCAGTTAATTTCAAAGTCTATTCTGCCGTAGTCCATTCACGTGCTTTCTTTTATACCCCGTATTCTGCCGGGCAGAAGCTGGCGGAATACGGGATAAAACTGCAGAAAACGCAATCTGGCTTAAAAATTACGTAATTCGATGACCCTAGTTCTGTTTTCACATGCATTATGTAGAAAATACATTAATGAAGGAAAATGCCCTTGGCGAAACATATCTGAGCACAGAAAGTGTAATTATAATCTTTTGAAGTCGAGTGACAGCTGTCAAATTTAATAGCGTTCTGGCAGAATCGGGGGTTAACTGGAAACGAACTTACAACTTCACAACTGCCCAGAAAATCCAACATTTTGACATGTGAAATTTATCTATCTATCTAGCTGTACATAATGCTTGCACGCCCCTTGCGGGTATTATGAGCATGAGAAAGTGCACGTCGGATGTTTTAGTAGAAGAAAAGGGTGACAAGTAAAAACATGTTGGTGGCTAAGAGTAAGCGGGAATAAAGTGATAGTTGGTTAGTGAAGCATGAAAAAGACACAAGAGAGATAAAGGCAACCGATGCTGGTCTCCTAGCAATGGGCCAGCTGGCCGACTGCTTGTTTAAATTGAACAGGGTCTGTCATTATGGCAATATTGTGAGGCAAGGAGTTTCAGAGAACAACAGAGTGCGGAAAATGTGTAGTAATTTGCAGTGGTATGAATTTATCTGATGGAGAAGGCGTGCATATTTCTTGTCAGTCTCATGGGCTGCTGCAGGTACGAGGGTAGTGTGACAGCTACCTGATGGTGGTATATTTTGTGGAACATTGCCAATCTTGAGTCAGTACGCCTGTCAGTTAATGTACGCCATCCATCCAAGACTGGTCTGCATGCTGGTCACACTGTCGTATGTATAATAATTATGCTTAACCCACCGAACTGCCCGTCTCTGAACCATCTCAATTGTACAGGCTACGCTCGTTTACTCAAAGTCGCTTACGTCGAAATCACCGGTTACGTCGAATTACTAGCACGGTCCCGTTTAAAATCCTATTATTTTCCATATAACTAAGTTCGGTTAAGTCAAATTTCGATAACTCAAATTTTCCGTTTATTCGAATGTATATTTAGGTCCCGAAAACGTAAATCTACTGTATTTCACACTCGTTAAGTCGAAATGTCAATTTGCGGAGGTAAGTAGAAGTTTGTCACCTGCAGTTTACCTGATCAAAGTCGGGTATTCAGACCGTAGTTAAAGGTGTTTGCGTTGACACTGATTAAACAGGACTCCCGAAATGACCGTCGGTGATCATTAAGTGGTGAGCAATAAATGGCAACTATTTTAATTGGGCTGGCATTAAATGCTTTTACTCGAACGTTAATTAAAGTGAACACAAGTTGCGCGATTAGAAATGAGTGAAATATTTCACACTCGATCATATGTATATATCTTCCGAATGTACAGTATAGGGACGAAACATTGAATGGACGAGTTTTATGTTCTAAACATTATTAGTTTGTACAATCAAGTCTGGTCAGAAATAATCATTTATAATAGTGTTACAAATCAGTATTTCTTGTTTTGTGTTGTTTCCGTGTATAATTTATTAAAATAATTCATAAAATATTATATTCTTGTTATTATTTATTTCATTGGTGAACTGAATATGTACATATCGCTACATGCGCATGTCACGTGTGCCACATCCGTAATTTTGTAAACAAACCGAAAGTGTTTAAATATGATTTGTCTTAGAAACAGCATTTAACATGTATCCATGTACATTTAATTGCTAAAATAAATCATATTTACTACTCAAGGCTACATGAGCAAGTAATCATTTGGTTCTAACTGTCAATAAAATAGTTTGTTGTCCGACAGGTTGCGTACTACGGATACGTCAAACTACGGTTAACTCGAAGTATTTTTTTATCTCCCTTCGAATTCGAGTAAGTGAGTGTGGCCTGTATTTGTATTCTATTGTGTGTAGGGCGACCACACCGTAGATGCATATTCAAGCTGAGGCCGAACTAAAGTGTTATATGCAAGTTCCCTGACTTTTTCATTTTTAGTTTCAATGTTACGTTTTAGGAATCCCAGAGTTCTGTTTGCCGAATTGGTAACACGATTTATGTGAGTGTTCCATGTTAAATTTTAAGAGATGTCAACACCAAGACATGTAGCATCATTTACCGTTGAAAGAATTTCTCCATGAAGTATCGGATTTTTGTTTCTTGTAATGTTCATGACTTGGCATTTCAGTGGGTTAAACTCGATATCCAATTGATTTGACGAGGCGATCAAGGTCGTCTTGGAGAGATTTACATGCAGATTTGTTGTCAAGTGTTAGGTAAACTGCTGTATCATCGGCGGATAAACGTACTTGTGATGTAATTGTATCTGGAAGGTCATTTATGTAGAGAAGGTAAAGCAATGGGCCGAGAACAGAGCCTTGTGGGACACCGGAGGTAACAGGGACTTCAGAAGAGATTTCACCTTCTAGGACAAATGTCTGAGACCCACCAATTAGGAAAGAATGTATCCAGTGTAAAGTCAAGTCTGAAACACCATGTTCTTGAAGTTTGAAAAGCAGTTTTAGATGGGTCACCTTATCATATGTCTTATTAAAATCTCGTTGGACAAAATCATCAGCTTGTTTGCCTTGTGTTAGGGTACGGGCCAAGTCATTAATAAGCTGGATTAGTTGTGTCTCACAAGAACGCCTTTCCCGGAACCCATGCTGTAAGTCATACAAGATGCTATACTTATTTAAATGAGAGGTGATGTTAGAGGCTACAATGTGTTTCATGAGTTTGCATAGGATACTGGTCAAGGAGATAGGTCTGTAGTTTGCTGGGTTACTGGCGTCGCCTTTTTGTACAAAGGGGCGACATTTGCTTTAGTCCAGTCTGAAGGTAGTTTGCCAGTGCACAGTGATTTCTGAAAGATGAGTTGTATTATATCAAAACTCTCATCTTTCAGTTCTTTAAGTATTAATGGTTTGATGTCGTCGTGTCCAGCTGCTTTGTCTGTTTTTAGACCGCCAAGAGGTGTGTAGACACCAGCTGCACTAATGTGTATGGGAGGAATGTTGGGGTACTTACTGGTGTGCGATGTTTCTTTCGAGATACCTAGGCGTTTAATGGTGCTGAGGCATGACTGACCAAGTGAGAGTGGTGCAAGGGGGGGAAAGACAGACTGAAATTGCCGGTTTAAAATATTTGCTTTGTCACTGTTGCCCTTTTATGTCAATAAAACGGCTATTAATCACTAACTGGTGGCTCAGAGATGTTGCGATCGGCGTGGCTAACAAGTATTAACTATGTTGATGATTATGGATAACATAAGGTGAGGTGACAGTTCATGAATTGCTGATATACTCTGTAATTACACTAACCTCGTACAAGTACCCCACCTACTATGATAACTGTAAAGGGCTGAAGAAAGCATTTTATACCTCAATTACTGGGGTCTAACACAAGGTCAATGTCGCTGTCTTTGTGTTTTCATAAACTTAACGTTGTGGGAAATTTGTCATATAATTTCTGTTCGCTTTCACCAAACGATTTACTATTTCACACATGCCTTTCCCTAATGATTCTCTATCATGTTGTGACAAATCCACGATGCTCAGAACCCCGATATCCCCAATGTCAAGGTCACAATCTTAGTGAAATCATAAACATAACGTTGGGTGGAAATTTGTTATAATTTCGGTTTCCTTTCACCAAACGTCTTGATATTTCACACATGCCTTTCACTAGTGATTCCTTATAGTGTTGTGGTAAATCCGCGACCGTCATACCCCCGCTAACCCCAAGGCCAAGGTAACAATCTTAGTGAGTAATCATAAACTGAACGTTGGGGGAATTTGTTATAATTTCAAACGTTTTGATATTTCGCACATGCCTTTCACTAATGATTCCCTATCATGCTGTGGCAAATCCGCGACCGTCATACCCCTGCTCACCACAAGGTCAATTTTACAATTTTAGTGAATATTCATTAACTTAACGTTGAGGGAAAATTGTTATTATTTCTGTTTCCTTTCACCAAACGTCTTGATATTTCACACATGCCTTTCTCTAATGATTCTCTATCATGTTGTGAAAATCCACGACCGTTATACCCCCGCTAACCTCAAGTTCAATGTCACAATCGTAGTGCATTTTATGTGTTATAATTACTGTTGTTATTCACCCCATTGCTTGATTATTCACACATGCCTTTCTCTCATTATTCCCTATCATGGTGTGACAAACCGTCTTGCCCCACGCTAACCCCAAGGTTACGGTCACAATCTTGGTGCTTTCATTAACTTAATGTTGGTGGAATTTTTTTTTTATAATTTCTGTTTCCTTTCACCAAATGTGTGTTATATTTCACGGTTGCCTTTCTCTAATGATTCTCTAGCATGCTGTGACAAATTATACGACCGTCATTCCCCGCTAACCTCAAGGCCAAGGTCAGTCTTAGTCCATTCATAAACTTAACGTTGAGGGAAATTTGTTATAATTTCTGTTTCGTTTCACCCCATGTTTGATCATTCACACACGCCTTCCTCTAATGGTTCCCCCGACTCCCGCTAACCCCAAGCACAAGGCCACAATCTTAGCGCTTTCACAACCTTACCATTGGTAGTATTTTCTTTTAATTCCTGTTTCCTTTCACACAACTTCTTGATATTCGCTAAACTAAAGCGCCACCAGGCAACTTGTTTATGAAATCAACTCTAGTTTATGAAATCGGATTATTACGTCATCCAAGATGGCCACCGAATAATATAGATTCAAATTTCTTCTTCTCGTGAACCGCCTGTCCGACGTTGGTCAAACTTCATAGTTATGGTGCATGTGTGAAGCCTTTTCATATTTGTTAAAATAGAGGTCGATGCATAATCCAAGATGACCGCCATCGAATATTAGGTCAAATTCTTAAAAATATTCTCACGAATCAGCTGACCGATTTCGACGAAACTTGGCAGAAATTATCAATAGTCAATGCTCTTTCCGATTCGTTAAAACGATGAACCTGGGGGGGGGTCAAATTTTTCACATTTTTATAAAATCTTCTCATGTACCGCCAGATCGATTTCGACGAGACGTGTTAGGAATGATCGATACACAACGCGGTTTCAGATTTGTTAATTGCCCGGGGTCAGAAATAGGCTGGCCCGGAGGGGTAAAATTTCACATTTGACCGTATATGATCATATCATATGCCAAATGGAAGGTATCGACAAGATAATCACTCTGGAGCATTTATTGTCGAAATCGGATGATTACATCATTCAAAATGGCCGCCGAAAGGCCAAAATATTATATTTTTTAAGAGATTTTAAACGTCTTCTTCTCGTGCCGCTTGGCCGATATTGCCCAAACTTCACAGTTATGGTCCGTGAGTGAAGCATTTCGATATTTGTTTAAATGGAGGTCATCGCATAACTCAAGATGTCCGTCATAGAAAAGTAGGTAAAAATCTTAAAAAATCTTTTCGCCAGGCCGATTCCGACGAAACTTGGCAGGATGGTCGATAGCAACACTGTTTCAGATCTCTTAATATGATATGGTGGCCCCTGTGTTAGAGATGGGTGGGGATGGGGGGAAGGGGGGTGTCAAGTAGTCATCGAATTTCACATATGACCGAATATGGTCATGTCGTATATCAAATCGAATGTTTAGACAAATTAATCACTCTGGAGCATTGTTTGTTGAAACCAAATGAATACGGTATCCAAGATTACAGCCGAATGGTCAAACGGTCATCCTTTTATTATATATTTCAAACGTCTTCTTCTCAGGAACTGTTATGCCGATACAGACCAAACTACAAAGTTATGGTCTGTGTGAGCCTTTTTATATTTGTTAAAATGGATGTTGTCGCCTAATCCAATATGGCCGCCATAGAAAAGTAGGCCAAATTCTTTAAATAATCTGCCCACGAACCTCCGGACCGATTTCAACGAAACTTGGCTGGAATGATCGATGGTGAATGCTGTTTGAGATCTGTTAAAATGGTGGCTCCAGGGTCAAAAATTGGCGGGGCCAGTGGGGTCTGGTAGCCGTGAAATTTCACATTTGACCGGAAATGGTCATGTCATATAATTTGTTGTCGGAATCAAATGATTACGTCATCCAAAATGGCTGCGGAAAGCTCCATAGAAAATCACTTTAGTAAGACAGTTAGTTTCAATATATTGGGTTAGTCACTTTCAGAGGTGGTAGATCTTATGATTTATGTTGTTATATGTGTTTGTAAATTCCTCATGTTTTTCTTTTCGGGGCTTGAAATTCAAAACTAACGTTTTGCCCTGTGATCCGTTAACCTACCATATGCAGATGAATTATGATGGAACTTGGTATATCTAATAGACAGTCTGTGCCGTTTTTTATTTACTTCTTTGTGGGGATAATAATTTCAGGTGAGCGATACAGGTCCATTGGGGCCTCTTGTTTACCTCCTCAGATTTGTATCATATTTGGCAACCATGTGTTTGATGCTTTGCTAATAACATTTGGCCATAATGTGTGGTTACGGATGATGCTTTGCTATACATGCCCCCAATATATCAATGCCCAAGGTCACTTAGTTGTCATGTTCACCTTCTTTGTAAGGTCCGTCCGTCCGTCGTTCGTCAACACTTTTTCCAACATCTTCATTTTCTGAACCGCTGGGCCGATGTTGACCAGACTTTACGGAGATGGTCATGAGTTTGAACCTGATTTGTTAAAATGGACGTTGTCGCACATCCAAATGGCCGCCGTAGAAAAGAAGGTCAAATTCTTAAAAAATTCTTGAACCGCCAGACCTATTTCGACAAAACAGGAATGATCGATAGTTAATGCTCTTTCAGATTCGTTAAAATGATGACACCGGGATAAAAAATGGGCGAATCCCATGGGGGTGGGGGGTCAAGGACGAGTCTTATTGCACATTTGAACAAATATGGTCATATTATATATCAAATTGAGGGTATACAGGAGATGATCACGTCATCCAGCATGGCCGCCGAAAGGTCATTATTTTATTAAAGATTGCAAACGTCTTCTTCTCGTGAGTGAACCGCTTGGCTGATGCTGGTCAAACTTCGCAGATGCTAGTCAAACTTCGTAGTTATGGTCTGTGGGTGAAGCCTTTTTCATATTTGTTAACATGGAGGTCGTCGCCTAATCCAAGATATGCAGATGAATTATGATGGAACTTGGTATATCTAATAGACAGTCTGTGCCGTTTTTTATTTACTTCTTAACGGGAATAATAATTTCAGGTGAGCGATATAGGCCCATTTGCGCCTCTTGTTTACCTCCTCAGATTTTGATAATATTTAGCCACCATGTGTTTGATGCTTTGCTAATAACATTTGGCCACAATGTGTGGTTACGGATGATGCTTTGCTATGCATGCCCCCAATATATCAATGCCCAATGTCACTTAGTTGTCATGTTCACCTTTTGTGTAAGGCAAATGCGCGTAAGATATATTTTCTTTTTTAACTGTTTCTTTTTAACCACTCCCGACCCACTCGTTGGTAATATTTTGCCAAAATATATATCTAAGAATGATGATTTGCTACGCATGCCCCCCACCCTCCCCCCACTTTCCATAGTCCAAGATCAAGGTCACTTAGTTGTCATGCTCATCTTCTTTATAAGGCAAATGTGGTGAAGATATTTTCGTCTTTCTTCTCTATTTTTTTTAACGCATTTCCACACTATAATAATATTTAGCCACTATGTGTGGCTAGGATTTGTGCTTTGTTTCGCATACACCCCGTGTCTGAACACGCAAGGTCAAAGTCACTTATCACTTATGTTCATTTTATTAGCAAGGCTGCCAGCTAGCTTTGTGATACCCATGCCATTGTATGTATTAGCTCACCTGAGCCGAAGGCTCAAGTGAGCAAATGTTACCGCTTTTCCGTCCGTCCGTCCGTCCGTCCGTCCGTCCGTCAGTCGTTCGTCCGTCAACACATTTCCAACATCAACCGCTGGGCCGATGTTGACCAGACTTCACGGGGATGGTCATGAGTTTGAACCAGATTTGTTAAAATGGACGTTGTCGCACATCCAAATGGCCGCTGTAGAAACAAAGGTCAAATTCTTAAAAAAATCTTCTCATGAACCGCCAGACCTATTTCGACAAAACAGGAATGGTCGATAGTCAATGCTCTTTCAGATTCGTTAAAATGATGAGACACCGGGATCAAAAATGGGCGAATCCCAAGGGTTAGTCAAATTGCACATTTGACCAAATATTGTTATGTATCAAATTGAGGGTATAGAGGAGATGAGCACTCTGGAACATTTTCATTTGTCGAAATCGGATGATTACGTCATCCAGCATGGCCGCCGAAAGGTCATTATTGTATTGAAGATTGCAAACGTCTTCTTCTCGTGAGTGAACCGCTTGGCTGATGCTGGTCAAACTTCGCAGATGCTGGTCAAACTTGGTAATTATGGTCCGTGGGTGAAGCCTTTTCATATTTGTTAACATGGAGGTCGTCGCCTAATCCAAGATGGCCACCGTAGAAATTAGCATCTGTTCCGCGTGTTCGCGTACTTTTTCACCAATAACAAAATAGTCTCCCTCCTCAAAAATAATGTTTGATGAAATTCCATCAAATATTGATTTTATTGCCAAATAAAATATTAATTGAACATGGGGGGCGGGACTAAACATTTTTTAATATTTTTTTATTTGTGGACCGATTTTCAAAATCTAACTTTGGTTTCGAATTTACAAAATTTCCAAGCTATCTTGCCAGGTTTCGGAGTCAATTTCCAAACTTTTCGTTTTTCACCCCTCATGTTCACCCTTCTCCTTTTCGCCCCATGTTAAATTCCCATAGGAAAATTATTTCTTCGCAATAAATCACTAATTTATGGTATTTGATAAACTATTCCTTTGGGGGATGGTGAATTTTGTGTTAACTTGCTCAATGGCATATTACTTACATTTAAATATGTTTTACATTTAATATGTTTAAAAACCAAAAGTTCGTATGCAGGAAAAATTGTCACGAACGGCCAGATCGATTTCGCCGACATTCAATGTTCTTTCAGATTTGTTAAAATGACGACTCCGATACCAGTAATGGACGTGGCCTAGGGTGATCAAGTAGGGGTCAAATTTCACATTTAACCAAATATGGTAATGCTATATATCGAGGAGATGACCTCTCTGCGGCATTTCTTTTTGTTGAAGTCGGATGATTACGTCATCAAAGATGGCCGCCGAAAGGTATAAATGCGTCCTTTTATTATCGATTTCAAACGTCTTCGTCTCGTGACCCGCTTGGACAATGCGGGTCTAACTTCACAGTTATGGTGCGTGGGTGAAGCCTTTTCGTATTTGTTAAAATAGAGGTCGTCGCATAATCCAAGATGGCCGCCATAGAAAATTAGATCAAATTCTTAAAAACATCGTCTCACGAACGGCCAGATCGATTTAGACTTAACGGTGGGGTAAATGTCTTGTAACTTCTGTTTATTTTCCTGGAACACATTGATATTACATACATGCATTCCTCAGATGCATTCCTCAGATGACCCTCTATCATGCTATAACAAATACAATGCCCACCCCTTACCCTAAGGTAAATGTCACAAACTTAGTGTGTTTATAAACTTAACGTTGTGTTAAATTTCTTACAACTTCTCTTTGTTTTACAGGAAGCACCTTGATAATTTCATACATGCATTTATCTGATAATGATCTATCATGCTGTAACAAATTTACCACCCACCGTCCATCCCTTACCCCAAGGTGAGGGTCACAAACTTGTCATGTTCATACACTTAATATTGGGGTAAGCTTCTTATAACTTCTGTTTCGTTACAGGGAACACCTTGATATTTCGTACATGCATTCAGCTGTTGATCCGATGTCATGCTGTAGCAAACACACGACCCACGACCCACCAGCACCATCAAGGTCACACCTTTAGTGTGTCCACAAACTTAACGTTGGTGTAAATGTGTTATGACTTATGTTTCTTTTCATGGAACACCTTGATAGTTCATACATGCATTCATCAGATCACCCTCTATCATGCTATAGCAAATCCATGACGCACGTCCCAACCCTTACCCCAAAGTCAAGGTCACCAACTTAGTGCGTTCATAAACTTAATGTTGGCGTAACTGTCTTATAACTTCTGTTTATATACAGGGAGCGCTTTGATATTTCAACATTCATCCACCTGATGATTCTCTATCATGCTGTATCAAATCCACGATCCCATGCCCACGCCTTACCCCAAGGTCAATGTCACAAACGTGGTATGTTCATAAACTTAACGTTGGAGTCAATTTCTTATAACTTATGTTTCGTTACAGAGAGCTCCTAGATGTTTCATACATGCATTCATCTGATGATTTTCTGTATCAAATTCACGACCCACCGTCCACCCCTGACCCCAATGTCAAAGTCAGTTAGTTCTTTCAAATGTTATGGGTGGAAATGTTAATGGTAGTGTTAATCCAGCAATTTGAGTTGAGGCTGCCAACAGGCGAGCGTGGTTGTCTTCTGACAACTCTTGTTAATGTTCGCACTCTGTATCCTCGTTAACTCAATAACTCAAGTTCTATTTGACCGATTGTAACCAAATTCGGTGCACATATCTAGCACGGCAAGATGGGGTGACATATCTCGTCATGTTGACTGGCATTACCTCGACTGGCTTATATTGTGACCTTCGGCACTCTTGTTATAAATTCCATTTCGTGGCTTGAAATGCTAAACTGACCCGTTTTCCCTGTGATCCGTTAACAACCCAGAGACTGTACATATTTTGAGACAACCTGAACAATTCTTCAAATAACTTGTTTATGACTATCCGTCCGTACCACCAAGCGCGCATCGTTGTCTTCAGACAACTCTTGTTTATTTATTGGGTCCATTTCACTAAATATTTGTAAGGGGAACTTATGATAGTCTGTAAATTTCGTATTAATAATGTTTTCTTGTAAACAATTACTGGATGTACATTTATTGACGTTCAATAAATGTAAATCCATCAATTAAAATTTCCAGACGATCATAATGTTGCACTTACGAACGTTTTAGTGATACGAAGTTTAGTGAAACGGCCCCTGTTTCATCACATTCTGCACATATGAAAATGTGGCTGTGACTGGAAAAACTAGGCGTGTGGGCTTTGCGACCAATGTTGATCCTATGCATTTGCACAGTCTGATCAGTATCTGCACTTTTTGCCATTCCATCAATAAAACACCTGCAATATAGATCATTATCTGGCTACTGGAGTGTGCTATTTGATCAGGGTCTACGATGTTCGCCATATCTGTCATGCTTCTAACAAAAATTGGGAGCGTGGGCTTTGCGACCTGTGTAGATCCATATCAGTCTATTACATCTGCACATTCTGATCAGGATCTGCACTGTTTGCCATTCCATCAATAGAATACCTGCAATATAGATCAGTATCTGGCTACAGGAGTGTGCTATTTGATCAGGATCTACAATGTTCGCCATGTCTGTCATGCTTCTAACAAGCAATATAGATCGCTATCAGGCTACAGAGTGTGCTGCTCGATCAGGAGCTACACTGGTCACAAATCCCAGAAGATTCCAAGTCAGATACATAGGGGTGAAAGGTTAATTTAATGCATGCTACCCAGCATTGAATGGTCTGGTTTTGATACTGGTTACATGTTTATGTGTGGCTGTGACTGGAGAAATGGGACTTATGGGATTTGTGACAAATGTAGCTCCTGGTCAAATATCACACTCCTGTAGCCTGATAACGATATATATTGCTTGTTAGCATGATGGCAAACTATATTACCCGTTGGAAGCATGACCGACATGGTTAACATTTCAGATCCTGATCAGACTGTGTGGATTTATACTGGTTGCAAAACTCATAGACTCACAGACACATACATGTACATGTATACATTTGTTCCATGTTAAAGGTACACATACACAGACACGACTAACTTTGAAGCCAATGATAGTGTTGGGTGTCTCTACGCTGCCACGAAGTACAGCTTACACGGATTGGTGGCTAAATGTTCTGAAGAGATGAAAAGTTGTATCTCAACTGCCAATGTTTGTACTCTGTATGAGCAGGCAGAATTATACAACGTGGCAGATTTAGCAGATAGGTGTTTCACCTACATTCTCGAAAATGTCGATGAAGTCATGAAAACATCTGACTTTTGTTGTCTTTCGTACGAGTCAGTATGCCGTGTCTTATCCAGCGAAGAGATAATTACACCAGAAATGGAAAGGTTCACTGCGCTGCACAACTGGGCAGTGTCCACGTCTACCGTAAAGGGTCAAGGAATCAGTCCGACCGCTATACGACAAACGATGGGTGACGCGCTGTTCCTAGTGAGACTGCCGCTAGTTCCTATGGCGGTGTTCACGGATGTCGTTGTGGAAAGTGGCATCCTCACATCTGATGAAACTATAAATTTATACAAACATCTGACCACCAAACCGGAGGCTGCAAAGGTAAAGGTGGGCAAGTTTTCTTCACTGCCTAGGCATAATACTATAATTTATATTGCTGAAATGCCACCCAATTCGACATACATGAATGCATTTGACAGAATGTCCATCCAAAACAACCAATCCTTTGACATTACATGTTCCATTGATGCTGCCATTAAATTGCGTGTGAAGTGGATTCAGCTGCAAGAAGCAGTAATTTTTGTATCTGACAAGCTCACGCATGATCATCAGCCAGAGTTGTATAAGCATAATCGGCAGGTGGATGTTCACTATAATCAGCAACAGATGTATGTGTATAATCAGCAAGAGACCGATATCACACCAACAATTACTTTGGAAGATGGCGGTAGGAAATTTGTATTTAATCCTCCACTTGCAAAACCAGCAGGCAACTCAATATTTAAAATCACGATTACGACAGGAACCGTTAATGCTTACAGCGAGACACAACATGGTTACGGTTCCGTTGTACCGAAGGTACAATCTACATTGTATTGTCTGAGCGATGAAGACGACTTAGACGACTTAGACGACTTAGACAACTATGATGGCAGACAGGTACCACAGGTACCATTATATAACATACCTGTACCAAATGGTTACACGCTAGGTTATAAACAGAAACCATATAACGTTCAACACAACCAGACACAATCAAACGACTTTCAATGTTTCGGTTCCAATGTTACCATTGCCACACATGGCATAGTACAGTCGGTTTGTTTGATGCGATGAAGTCACTGGTAATAGTTCTCTAACGGAACTAATAGTGTGTTCGTGTTTACAATAGAAGCTACCATTTCAGGGGAGTAGCGTGTGAAAGGTGAGCGGCATTTGTGGTCTCCTCTGTGTAAACATACCATGACGTTACGAATTTTGCAGACCTTTTCGGGTCGATTTTAATGAAAATACGGTCTATATATAACCCATGTAGCCCACAATTATCCACTAAATTTAACCATTTTTACGGGATATCGCCATTCGCATACCTCTCACGTCCGTGAAAACTATGTGTAAGCACTCTAAAGGTCCGGCGGTTGGAAATACATGTAATTACAAAGGTTTGTGGTAGGTTTGTTTGGTAGATTGTGTGACAACGTATTAATAAGTATAGCTATAAATGATCATTATTGATACATTATTGTGTTCCTTATGTCGTTGATGGCCGATGGAGGTATACGCAATTCAGCAGAAAAGTAAATCCCTAGCGGAAAAGTTCACCTGTACCCGTGTTGAGAATACTTTCTGAGCCGTTATGAGTCCAGTTTGCTTTAAGATATGTTCCTTAAAGTGTTCAAGCACTCAAATCTTCTCCAACACTCAGTGGAATTGACTTGCAGTTCTAATGTAGTTCTTATTTTCGTTCGGGACCGTACATCGCTGAATGTGGAGTACATTATTTGCCACGTTGAAGACCACCGTTGTATTCGTACCATAGATCACAGGCATTCGTCGTGTTTCGGCTTTCATCGGTATAACTATATACATATGAACATGGCTTCTAACTTGGTCGGACACAACCTCGTATCGTAACAACTTCCGCGATTTTATTAACGCTAATGTGATTATTTTGGCGGAAAGTGCCCATGTTCATTTGAGAATTATTGATATCTTGCTAAAATAGCAATACATAGAATGCCTAGCAAATTACAATTTTAAACATGTAATTTTGTTATGATACGAGGTCATGTCCAATCAAAGTTAGAAGCCTTGTTCATATGTATAGAGTTATACCGATGAAAGCCGAAAAACGCCGAATGCGTGTGCCATAGATCACTATAGTTGTTTTGTTATTATTATGGTTTCCCCGACCTAGCAAGGGGGCATATCGCATTGCTCTTGAGGTCCGTCCGTCCCCGTCCGTCCGTCCGTCCCGTCCCGTCCGTCCACCCCGTCCGTCCGTCCGTCCGTCCGTCCCGTCCGTCCGTCCGACCGTCCGTCCGTCCGTCCCGTCCGTCCGTCCGTCCCGTCCGTGTCCGTCCGTCCGTCCGTCCGGACCTCGAAAAGTTTGAAAAATGTTCTCAATCATGTAATATCTTCAATATTACTAGAAAGATTGCTTTAATAGTTGGACTCACATCATCAATGGCATGAACTTGTCCTGTGTGACCTTTGAAATGGTGCTGAAACACTTAGCCATTTTCATACGTCAAAAAGTTGGTAAGAGTTTAAAAGTGTTCAGTAAAATAATATATATTTTCGTTATCATCTACAGTCGGGTATAATATACATATCAGACTTCACCGTTCGTGGGAGGGGAGTCAATTGTGTATACAAGGCATTTACACACAAATAAATCCTTCACATATACACACGGTGTAATTCCCTCGGCGCAAATAGATTTAACGGTAATCAACAGACTGTGGCCGAGAGTCACGGCGTCAAATTGCTATGCCATTTCCCGTGATAGATTTTCTTGCTAAGTCAAATATACGTTGTCTCGGATGGGGACGTTAAACGGCCGTCCCGAGTATCAAAGTTAAAAACCCCATTCCCGTAGTCACTCTCTTTCAGACGGTATGCAAAGTCATCGAGCCAATGAAGACGTGAAACTATCTATCGCTCCTCTCTATATATCTCTCGCTGTCTCCATGTACAATCCATGTTATTTTGTACCTTCGGACATGTGCGTAATTTCATGAAATACGTTTATAAATATTTACAATATTTTCCGTAAATGGCGTCAAAAGTTGACAAACTTATGCACGACTTGTCGACCTATGTTGGGATTGTAACCAAATGGTGAATGTGTATTTCAGACAATTCATGAACCTATGTTATCCGGGTAACAGTGTATATGTGCATTGGGACACCATCGGTAAATATAAATGTAGGCCAACAGGGTCACACCATAAGCTGATTATTGTCCAATGTCAAAAGTTGTTCGCAATGTAGCAAATTATCAATAAACTTACAATGTAAACACACAATGTGTTCATGATGGCCGGACAGACCTGCTGCTAAACGGACAGACCGACACGGTTGTTAGTGAGGTTTTATTGCACTTGTACATTTGTGGAAATAAATGCACCAACA
Organism: Conchocele bisecta; assembly: GCA_029237695.1. Classification (NCBI taxonomy): domain Eukaryota; kingdom Metazoa; phylum Mollusca; class Bivalvia; order Lucinida; family Thyasiridae; genus Conchocele; species Conchocele bisecta. Next base: position 11,859,421 of record CM055281.1, read on the forward strand.
TGTCCTAATCGTTAAAATCATTAAAATCGACCCGAAAATGTCTACAAAATTCGTGACGGCATGGTTTGTTTACACAGAGGAGACCACAAATCCTTCAATAACTTTTTTTTGCCACTGCATCTTTTAACAAAGTGTCTGAATTCGTAGATATATGATATATTCCGTCGTGCAATAGGTTATATGACTTCCTCGTGTTTTAAATTAAAATATGAATAAAACAACGAATATGTACCTACCTCCATTTGCACTACCGCTAAACCTATTCGCCAACCTAAGTCTGCCGTTCACCTTTCACACGCTAACGCCCCGCCCCCCCCCCCCCCCCCCCCCCCCCCCCCCCCCCCCACGCATTTTTTCAGTGACATGGTGATTTTGTTTATTAACAATTAGTTTGATTACGGTTTTACCAGATGACACAACAATAATGTGGTATCAGAGCTCCAGATAATGTGCGCATTGGCGTATTTTACTCACTTATTTTAGCAGAATACGCATTGATTATCAAAGGTGGGAGTACAAAATACTCACATGAATATGAAAATACGCATTGAATTTCAAATTGAGTAGTGCAAATACTATAATAAAATTGAAAATTTACTTAGTTGAGCTTATAAAAAAATAAGATTTTTTTAAATTGGTTTTATTTGTTTATCCTTTGTTCCCTATTTAATAAGGAAGAAAGGAAGAAAATCAATCAATAATACATCTGTAAAAGTAAAATAGGCATTGAATTTGAAATCTGGGGGGTATAATACTCTTTAGATACAAAACTTATCTGGAGCCCTGTGGTATCTTAGGTATATGTTTATTCCACAATAAATTGATTGGAGGATCTGGAAATAAAGTGGATTTTTTTAATAAATGGAATTGCATCAAATTCGTTTTTGGGGGGAGGGTGACATTTTTGTTATTTATGAAAAAGTACTTACATTTAAATATTTGTGTTTGATTTAATGTGTTTAATGTGTTTCTGCCAAAGTTCGTCGGCAGAAAAACGTGGAACAGACAGTAATGCTTTCTGCTCTTGCTGAAAAGTCTAGCTCAAAATATACTTTCGACGACTCATCCGCGCAGTCTGAACAAGGTATGCAGTGTTCACCGTTCAATTTGGGAAACACGCTTCATTCTTTTAGCGAACGGTATACAGTGAAGCATCGCTAAACCGGACACCCTGGGAGGTCCCCAGGGTTTTAGAGAGGTTTCGATGTAAATCAGGCATTTGATTATTCCGAGCCATAGTTGTGAGCAATGCGATCACGAACACGCATTATCATCTCTACACTAGTAATTAACCAACTAGTGGGTAAGTAGTCCTCTTACATGGAGGAACACTTATGCTATACCCCTTTGTTGTCTGATATTTGAGAACCTCTAGTGTTCCAGCTATCTACCCGATGTATATACATATTGGACATTATTACCAGATGATAAAAGATACGTGTCGTTATCCTCTGACATAAATTATAAAAAAAAAGAAAATGATATGCATCAAGTATAACACTATAAGTTAGGCAAACAGAAAGGTAAATGTATCGTCTACCAATGTAGTATTTCTTAAACAGTAGAAAGATTGGCACATGGTTTAAATAACTATGAAGACGAAGACGTACAAACCCTAAGTTTGGTCCTCATGTTAGTAAATGTACTATAAGGTACATATATCTTTATCATGTTTATAGACCGCCACTTTGTTTGTAGTTTAGTAAATCGTGCATTTACCATATGCTCATCGACCTGCATAAATTTTCTTATATATTTGTATTTATTGCATAAGCACAACACTACGTGTTGAGGCTATGATATTAACACTACATATTGAGGTTGTTCTAGTAATATATTGTGATACTCAATGTGCGGTGTTATACATGATTACTGCCTACTGTATGCATATAATTAAAAACTTTGTCTGCACAATTTATATAATGCATAAGCACATCACTATATATTGAAACTATTGTGTTGGTGCTTATGATAACACACCAGGGTACACACTGTACTGTATATTGTTATGCTACTAAATACAATATATTTCAATGCCACTTGCATCGCAAGTTACCAAACATATACCCTGGATCTGCATTACCATTGTTGCAAAAGACTTAGCCCAATAAGAATACATCCATCAATGCATGAGTTTATATCCACATCTTTAAATGCATTAACATTAGATGCACACAACGATACTTCTATGCATATTATGTTCACAGGAAAGTACATAACCACATACATCTTGACACCAGAATATAGACCGCCACATCTTTTAATGCATTAACATTAGAGAGAAACATACTTCTATTAACACGCATATTAGGTTGACAGAAAAGTGCACAACCATATACATCTTGACACTAGAATATACAGATACTAAATTATAAGCAGCTACTTATACTGATATTAGAGGTTAATACGTGGCTTGTTTGATATCGGCCTAGGTATCGGCCCGAGGTAACTTGTATCAGCCTGAGACCGAAGGTCGAAGGCTGATACCAAGTTACCGAGGGACGATACCTAGGCCGATATCAAACAAGACACGTATTAACGTCTTTATTACTTAGATTACTTAGATATCAATTCCAATATCAATCATCCGGCAGTTGTGATAATCCTATATTAAAATATATACCGTTATCCATGATTGAATGATGAAATACAGAGCCTACAAATTTAAATTCCCGGCATCTGTCAAAATTTACGCAGCCGATAAAGTAAACATACGCAATGCGCATGCCCAAAGGAACTGGTTTAATACGCGCGCGAGACATGGTGTCAGACTGAAAACGGCGGTATCAGACTAGTAACGTTGGTATCAGACTAGAAATGGCAGTATCCGACCAGAAGTTTCAGTATCAGACTGGAAAACACGCCGTATCAGCCTGGACTGTGTATGTTATTGCTGCAGGCAAATACAGGCAATTTCTAGGCAAAAAGTGATATCTAAGTAATAAGGTAAAATATTCATGCATGGTCATTTCTTGTCAATAGGACAATTCTGGTATTGTTTGGATGTTAAACACATTCTTAATCATATCTAGTATGTATGTCCTCATGTGCTACAAACATTGGCACATGTTATGATATTTAGGAGTTAACAAGATATAAAAGTCTGCATGGATCGCGTGATGACATAAAGAATCAAAAATACTAGACTATAATGAATGTTGTTGTGTATGTTTTAAACATGTGATACGACTTGACTCCAGGTGAAATATTGTACAACAGCACATTTTTTGAATATATGAATTTTGCAAATCAGCACATATTTCTAAACACCAATAAACAAACAAATTGTATACAATTAATCGTCTGATCATATTTGTATTGTATTACATAATATTGAACATGTTATTATATAAACATTTTTCTTAAAGTTACATGCCCACGCAGTAGGCACAAAATGTTCTTTATAGAAATTAAATAAGTGTATAAGTATGTCACTATTCCACCAGTTCTAAAAATTACCCTCTAGACAAATATAATCATTTATTAATTATCAATTTACTGTTAGCGACGCGCGGCGGTAACAGTCTATTTTGATAATGTGCGGGGATGACGAATTTCACATCACTGCTTGCGGTGCGCATGCGCAGTATACTACGCGCGCCAGTAGGCTTCCCAATATGTAACCAAGAATATCAACATGTCGAAACGTCCAGGACGGAAATTGTATGAAACAGCGTCGGCCAAAAAAAAGGCGAAATGTCTGAGGGACATGCAGTACAGAGAGAGAGTGGTTAATATTGGCGACCAGATCACCAAATGGAAAGAGTTACGTGGAGATTTAGATTGACCGTGTCACGTGACGCGTATTGGTTAAAATAGCACGAGGTCGGAACATACCCTTTCTGTTCGCGGCATATAAAATGCGATTTAACACCAATTAACACGCGCCGTAATTGAAAATAACTCGTTAGTGGGTAGACAAACGGCTCATATAAGGCATGACAGAAAATGAAAAGTATCAGTACAGTGTAACCTGCTGCGTGGGCATGTACCTTTAAATGTTATATCAACATTGTCATACACAAATGTTTATCAATAAACTACTTCAGTATGGTTAATAACTTCCATATGGCTTATGATAAGTATATATTTACTATGTATATATTAATTTGGCCATCTATATACATTTTTTAGATATATGTCTTGACATTCACCTGCGGTTATGTAGATAAGTATTATTAAATATTACTAACTATTCAACCAATAGAACTTACTATGAATGTAACATTTTCACCACCTGACTTATAATGTAATGTTAAACTGTGTAAATCCAGATGAGCCTGCTGTTAACATACTATTTCTGCAGGATCTACACTTTTTGAAAGCAGTTTTCATAAAACACCTCATTTCTGGACTAATCTGTATATCATTTTATGATGATTACTATGGTTGTAAATTTTACATTTACTATAAAATCACTAGGATTGTACATGTAGAATTACAATTATAACTATTGTAAATATTGCTATGTATCATGGATAGAATATATAATCTTCGTGTAACTTTTTTACCCATGTACAAATGTTACTGTTTATGTGCAGTAAAGACACTAAATGGGTACCTACTATACCGTGTATTTTTGATAAATTACTCTATATTGACTGCTGACCTAACCCTAGTTCTATTCATCCCCGAATATTGACTGCTGACCTAACCCTAGTGATATTCATCCCCTAATATTGACTGCTGACCTAACCCTAGTGCTATTCATCCCCTAATATTGACTGCTGACCTAACCCTATTGTTATTCATCCCCTAATATTGACTGCTGACCTAACCCTAGTGCTATGCATCCCCTAATATTGACTGCTGACCTAACCCTAGTATTATTCATCCACTACAGCTTATCCCTACCTGTGTTACTAGACACATGCCCTGTTCTTATTATTATACCCACTTTTTTGGGAAAAAATGGGTATATTGTTTTCGTCACGAGTGTCCGTCCGTCCGTACGTCCGTACGTCCGTCACGTTTCTTGTAACTTGAAAAACTTTTTCACCTTCATACCTACGCGCCTGATATTTTGGTATGTAGCTTCGTTATCATGTGCAGATGCGCAAAGTGAATTCGGATTTTTGATCCGACCCTCCATCATGGATTATCTCCCCCCTTCGGACTCAGAATTTCCCACTTTTTCCTTGTAACTCGAAAAACTTTTTCACCTTCATACCTACGCGCCTGATATTTGGTATGTAGCTTCGTTATCATGTGCACATGCGCAAAGTGAATTCGGATTTTTGATCCGACCCTCCATCATGGATTATCTCCCCCTTTCGGACTCAGAATTTCCCACTTTTTTCCTTGTAACTCGAAAAACTTTTTCACCTTCATACCTACGCGCCTGATTTTTGGTATGTAGCTTCTGTAGCTCGTTATCATGTGCAGATGCGCAAAGTGAATTCGGATTTTTGATCCGACCCTCCATCATCGATTATCTCCCCCTTTCGGACTCAGAATTTCCCATTTTTTCCTTGTAACTCGAAAAACAAAAAGTTTTTTTACCTTCATACCTACGCGCCTCATATTTGCTATGTAGCTTCGTTATCATGTGCACATGCGCAAAGTGAATTCGGATTTTTGATCCGACCCTCCATCATGGATTATCTCCCCCTTCGGACTCAGAATTTCCCACTTTTTCCTTGTAACTCAAAAAACTTTTTCACCTTCATACCTATGCGCCTGATATTTGGTATGTAGCTTCGTTATCATGTGCAGATGCGCAAAGTGAATTCGGATTTTGATCGACCCTCCATCATGGATTATCTCCCCCTTTCGGACTCAGAATTTCCCTATTTTTCATTGTAAGTCGAAAAACTTTCTCACCTTAATACCTACATTTCTGATATTTGATATGTAGCTTTCTTCGTTATGATGCGCAAAGTGAATTCTGGATTTTTGATCCGACCTTCCATCATGGATTTATCTCCCCCTTTCGGACTTAGAATTTCACTATTTTTCCTCGTAGGTCGAAAAACTTTTTCACCTTAATACCTACGCGTCTGATATTTGCTTCGTAGCTTCGTTTTGATGTGCTGATGCGCAAAGTGAATTCGGATTTTTTATCCGACCTTCCATCATGGATTACCTCCCCCTTTCGGACTTAGCATTTGGGGAAAGTGGGTATATTGCGATAGCGCGCCATTGGCACTCCTTTGGCGCTCGGCTGAAAATTTCGACCTACCCCAACCCAGAGTAGAACTTTATGAAATATATCTATTCTTACAGGAAATTCATCGTAGAATTCGAATCTGCGTGTTAAAATTGCGAAAACCGCGGCCGAATATGTTTTTTTCTTTTTTTGCTGGTTTCTATGGTAATTCATTATTTTTTATTTTTTTCCAGAAAATTCAAAATATATATTTAAACAATCTACGTGTTGCAAAACAACATATAAAGTTGTATATTTGGTAAACTGTCTTCATTTTACACGCACACATATTTTGGAATCGAACAATAATATTAAAATGCATGTTCGTAGACGGTAACCATGGAAACGTGGGTTTCTAGCCAATCGGGAAGATTAGCGTTCGCAACGGGCTGTACCTTGGTATTTATGAACAATTAACGTCAGTTGTAATGTTATACATTTCGACACACATAATACTGACGAAAACTAACACTTCTATACTTTCAAATGCAATAATAATCACATATACGTAGTTTGGTTGGTCTAATTATCTAACTAATAGCGAATGCTGAGCAGTGCAAATTATCATATAATTAGAAAAAAATGTAATTGCCGTGTATAATTATAATCGTTGCCCGAATGTCATAATATATAGAGAACCCTCGTACAAATAAAGAAAAATATGTACACATACATGTTCGACTGTCTGTCGACAATTTTAACATTTTCAAGATGGCCGCCAAATCTAACGAACTATTGCTGAGCAGATAAAATAATCATAGAATCGAGAACAAATGTTGTGTATTTGACCGATGCAACGAACGGGATATTATACACACGATCATACGAACGCATGGGACTATACACTGTATGTGCATACATGTTCGACTACCTGTCGATATGTTTTACTTTTTCAAGATGGCCGCCAAATGTAACAAACAAATGCTGAGAAGATCAAATATTCACAAAATCATAAACAGATGGTGTGTTACATAACCGATAAATAACTATACAATGGAACAGGACGACGATCTCAACAGCAGAAATCAGTACACGATACAAACTACATTATTTCGTGTTTCGTTTGCAAGATCTATCCACCTTCAAGGTGGGGGCTCACTTTCATCATCCGAATCCGAATCAAAACCTTATTGTAACAGCAGTCGTTCTGTTTGTGCACTCATCTTGGCACCGACAGATGTCAATGCATTGAAGGCCCACGAATGGCACTGACACTTGCTGCTATTACAGTTGCCATCCTTACAATACAAATGTGTCAGGTCCCTCAAGAATACTGGCGCTGGTGGATTTGCGAAGTAAACTGGCACCAGGATTCCAATTTTCATCTTTCTTTCCATCCATTTCCGACTGGATCAGGAACCTCAGGATCTGGAATATGGCTTTGGCACCAGACTATTGTCTGAACTCGTGCACGCATTACATGGTGCTTGAATCCATCTTCTGTCGGTGGAAGTTGCGTTGCTGATTTGTCCGTGGGATGTAGCGATCGCCAATCGGATTTCATCCATACTGTCATACGGTTTTCCACTTGTCTTATTGTTGAAGCCGCCAAACAGCATCATAGTATACCTTCGCGCGACTGGTAAACATTCATCTATAGATTCTGATAAGCCCACCTTGGACAATTCCCGTAGCTTGTCGGCACTTTTCACCAGTTTGTTGAACGAGGTTCGTTTCCCAACTTTGTATATTGAGCTGTTTGTGTCGCATCCAGTCAAGGCATGCATGGCAGGTAAGCAGGAGCTTACGGTTTGGCCTATCTGTTGGGCAATCGAGTGGATTGGAACAAACCTGTTTCTGAAAGCATGCCTCGTTCTATGCCCTGTATGCATATATATTTCTGTGTCCGCGAAACGTGTATAGTAGTAATACAGAAGGATGACGAGCACATCTGTATCGTCAGTACGGATCAGAATACGGCCATGCGTTTGAGCCATATGTGTGGCATGCAGCACCATTCGGGTATCTGCCTCTTCCTGACTCGAAAACAAGTTTGATAAGCATTCCGTACCTTCCTTCGTCACAGACTGTACTTCTCGTCCGTTCCGAAAACCACCGGCAAGTACAATGGATAGCTGCTGTTTCAGATGGCCTGGTGCATTCACAGCTACGTACTCACACACAAAGGCTGCCAACGATGCTTTGTTTTCAGAGTTACTCAGAAAACGGCGGTAATTTGGAACTGTGCGACCGCCACTCACCATATAGGCAGGTACATCGCTGTTGGCCGTGCGACGCTGACGTTCAGCTTCTTTGAGAGAACTGGCTTTATCATACCGGTCAAAGACGACAGTGACCGATGTAATCGACTTGTCCCGGTAAAATGTGACATGATATGTTTTCAAAACGACTGCGCCTAGTTTGGTCAAATGTTTTGAAGTGTCCTTCGTTCAGCGACTGCAGCAGTGCCATCGCATCGATGATATATGCCGTGTTGCTGTCAGTATCAGCTTGCTGAACTGGAAAGGAACTCGTTGATCTCCTCAACGAAAGATTCAAGTTTCTTCGTCAACTCTGCCTTGTTTGTTTTGCGCATGGTGCCGTCGTCGTGAAATAGGGCAGGTGGAACCGAAGCCAATTCATGTTTCAAGACATCATTCATTTCAATGTCTCTATGATTCGCTACTGCCAGCAGTCGTCTGAACAGAACTTCCGAGTCTAGCATCAGTTTCGATGTTTTGCTTGTAGCAAATGGTTTTCGCATATTCGAGAAGGTCTTAACCTTACTGCGAGGGATTGGTTCCCAGAATTTCACAGTACGTTCCTTCGAGATTCTTTCCGATACGAATTTATCAACTGCCACTTGTCTAGCAACTCGGAATTCATTCATCGAGTTTTCTATGTCCGCAGAGCGCAACTTGCCCTGTGGCAATGTTTACCAGACGTTCTGATACCGTGTTTAAGTCGAACGGATTTTGGTACTGTGTAGTGACTAGATCAACTACCTTATCAACATCTGCTTCATCCCTTTCCTTTCGGCTTTTGCCCAATTCCTCGTGTTGACTAGCACCTTGGTTCTTGGATACAGTCTCTCTGAACTGTCCACAAAATTCACCTAGAATGTGACGAGTTACCAGCCACCGAGTCAATGCTCCCTTTCTACGAGTAAATCCAATGATTCCCCCTGATCCTTTTGCTTCTTTATTTATTGTTTGTTCAAGTGCCTGATCAGTTGGAACTGCATTGAAGGCGTGCCCGGATCGCCGTCTGACAACAAAGCCACCGTTCTCAAGATGTTTATATGCTTGTGGGTTGGTGGTCTTTAGAGCGAGCATATCGGCGATATACACGGGCGTGAACCGTGCGTAGTTTGTTCGTCCTGCCGCCCAAAACCAGTGAACACTCTCCGTTACTGATAACATGTGGAGATCAAAATCGCCGTCTCTTTCTGCTCTCAAAAGCCGTAGTAACAGAAATGCAGCATCAAGGAAGTTCATCCAGTACCTGAATGTTGAACTTTGCGCTTCTCCATGTGTTCGGAACTCGCTTATGAGGTCAAGTGTATCTTGAAATTCGGCCTCTAGGGTTTCTCGAATCTCCTTTGCGGTCTCCACATCCTTCTCCTTGATTGCATCACGGAGTTTCTCCATGTGATGTCCTATCTGGGGCTGTGGTTCTTTGTCTTTCTCTGTTGTCACCCAATCGATAAAGGCATCAAAGAAGCATCGGCACATTGCGTCTAGGATGACCTTCATGCCCTTACTCCTCTTGTCAGTTGTGCTCCTGTTAGCATCTGTCTGGCGGTAACGTCAGAATAAACATCCGACTCTGTCAGTAAGCTGAGAAGGCCTCCATCTCCAAACAGCTTTCCAATGGAAGCGAGAAATGCCATTGTATGATGCATACCCCCTAGTCTGAGTGTTACCTTACCTTCCAAACACGCTGGCTTTGTCCACAATATTTCTCTAGCTTTGGAATAGATGGCTAGATCAGCTGTCACTATGATGTGGTTTTGTCCAAGTTCCGCTGCAGTCGGACAAGCTGATTGAGTGCTGTGAAAATTGTGGAGTTGTCTGACGGCGGTGCGTCTATGAAAGGTAAGTACCTGACGGTCGTTATAGGTACAGAGGCCTTTGTAGTCACTGAATTATATCCTGACCATGCAGGATATTATCAAAAAGACCAGCCATATATGATCTACAAAGAGCCCAAGACAGGTCGGAAACCACAGCTTTACGGATATGGTCGTTGTCCCCATCAATGTAAAAGTTGGCAGCATTGGCAACTGTGTCTGGAGCTGGACGTGTTGGTGGCTTTTGAAAATATGTTACGCTTGACATGTCGGTGCCATAATCACCTGCGCCGATACTTCTCTCCGAGAGCCGGGGTATCTCAACATCCGATATCTGTCTGTCTTGTCACACCTCTGATATACAACCATGGCCATGGAATGGGTTGTTTCTTTGCCGTCTTAAGGTGTGTTCATTTGTGTCAAAGTTATCAATTGCTGCATGAACTGTTCCCATGTTGTCGTCAGTGTTGGTAGTGTGTATACCGAATGGGACGAAAGGTACACCTTCTTGTGATAGCTGTTGTTTTGCTGCGGATGTTATGAATCGCAAAACTTCTTCATAAGAAACACTGTATCCCAATGTATACAGCGTTCTCACCAACTTGGAACTGCCAAAGTCATGGTATGCCGTTAAAGCTAACCCCAGGTTAATTGGTGTTAGTATGCGCTTGCTTTGTGTAATTACGTTGTGGCATGTTGCTAACACCTGTATATTGTCACGTCTGTGAATTCATCACCCGTGCCAGTGGCTGTATCGAATGCTTTCGCATTTACTAGCCAGATGATAAAATCGTACAGTGGTCCTGGCACGAGTTGGCTGCAAGCGTCAATGCTTAAATCCTGCAATCGGTACGCTTGTGTAGTGGACTGAACGTCTTTATTGGCTCGCCGAAGGATACCTGCGGCCCCATATAATATCTGCCTGTCTGTGAGAGTACGCCCCCTTGTATGTCTAACTTCGACTCCTTGTATTCGTTGGATTCGTCAAGTTCAGATTTCAATTTAGAAGCTTTGTGAAGTACAGCACCAACTGATACTGCACTGGAACATACAAGATCCGATTGTCCCTTTCTCTGGAAGAACGATATATCTTCACCAAATTGTTTCTCCAGCCGTTGTTTAAGTTTCCATGATTTATATACTCCAGCTCTACCCAGAAATTGTATGTATTTAATATTTAGATCAGATAATGTGACTACTGACTTTGTCTCGGAGAAGATTGTTTGTTTGGTTTCGTTTAAAAGCATCTGAAATGCTTCTTCGTAAAGAACTGGCTCGTCGACCTTGTCTTCATGAGGTACCATAAAACTTACATTGCGTTTGCTGATGTAATGTCCATAACATGAACGGTGATATTTCGCATCATATGCAAATAGGTCACCATATGCCTGCATGCGGGAAATGACAACTTGATCATTTCTCAACGTGGCGGCATTCACTGTTGTCTGCCTTGTTGATTCGCCTGTCCCAGTGCTTACACCAGATAATGGCTCTTTTCTGTTACCAATTTTCTTGGCACTGCCACAAATGAAACAGTTCTCTCTGATATTAAAACCCGATTGGCTGTCTCTGGTCGACCTTCGAAGCTCTGGTGACATCGGCGATTCGCTTCTGCTTGACGAGACATCATCACATTTAGGCGCTGTGTCACTGCTGTAAAATTTGTTTGTGTATGTAGCCCGACACACCCATATGATACCGTACGTTTACCTGATGTGAAAGTATATCCTGGCGATGCGGCCTTAATAAGTCATTTACTCGATCATGTTTAGCCTCTGCTATGTCTAACAATGTCTCTAGACCTGTTACTGTTGGATTTTGCACGATATCCTTGTGTGACGCCTCTGGAATAGACTTTAGACATATTATGCATATGCTTCTATCCAGTTTCAAGCGTTTTGCCTCTGGTTCACCTAAATCCATAATTGATTTGGAAGATGCGTACACACCAAACTTAATTCGGTTCTCGTTCGATGCTTATGTACAACAACACGTCGGTTTGATATACCCGTAATTTGTCGTAATAATTGGGGCGATATTACTCTGTGTCTTTGCAGACTCAGCAGTGGACGATCAGCATCCGTTACCACATATATTAACACCGCCGTGATTTATATATGAAATGCAAATGCGAATCATGCATTCACGGCCGTGTTAAATTTAAAGTTTCATTTAAAGAGTAGAAAATCACAGCGGTGTTACTTAAAGTTATATACAAAGAGCACAAAAAATCACGGCGGTGCTGAATATAGTGACATTTAAAGAGCCCGAAGGGAGGTAACAATCACTTGTACGCAGATTATGTGCTATTTGTGTTCGGAACATCTCAAATCCAAAATGTTAAGAGTTTGTAGATGGACAAACGAACGGACGGTGAAAGACTGCTCGGAAATAAGAGGCAAAAACTATAAACAATGTATCAATGTACTATTCGACATAGTTTGGACCCCACCCACCCACCCACACACAGAACACGACGGGGATTGGTCCATGTGAGTGGTTGCTATGGTTACATGATCGTTTTAACGGACAACATTTATATACTAGTATAATATTAAATTATATTCTTATGTGTACGTAGTATTTCATCGATATTAACCTAATAATACCAGTGTCATAATACAAACAAATACGTGCATGCATGTATTGAATTTTTCAATAAAATGTGGTTACCTTGGCAACATCCAAAAATACGTATTTCGCCAATGTTTACTAAAATTCAACACATGTGTTCGTATTCTATGATGATTTTTACATACTAGTAGCTTCATTACACCAACTTGTATGATGGAGATTTGTCTGCACGAAAATAAATGTTGAAAATACTACTTTCAAATACGGCGAGACTGACTTAGTTACCATGGTAACAGAAATATACGTTTGAATGATAGAATATTTAGGTAAATATGAACATTTACACCATGTTTGTAAAATATATTGACTAAATCATATTTAAGCAAGTATAAAGGCTGAAAATTGTAGGCTAAATAAGAAAGTTATTTTCGGATGAAAAACGCAGTTGCCATGGAAATCAGCAAAAAAACAATATTCGGCCGCGGTTTTCGCAATTTTAACATGCAGATTCGATTTCTACGATGAATTTCCTATAAGAATATGTATGTTACATAAAGTTCTACTCTGGGTAGGGGTAACTCCTTAAATAAGCGTCGTACAGAGGCCCGTCTAATACAGTAGTTATTAATCTAGTTAATTATATTTAATCCGTACAAATGGTAGCTTTACTTTTTATTGCATAATCACAGTATCAAACACAGAAGTGCTGATCTCCTAACCTGATTATATAACCATTATTGGTCTAATAGTTACACTAATGATTACGGTGATCTGACACGGTGTTATCAACATATCACACTGTGATCACCTTATTTATCCTATTAATCTTTCCATGAATAGCATACAGTTTGGCACCTGTTTGGTTTATCTACAATGTAATTGTTTTTATTTTTTAACTTCTGTTGATTTTTAACTTGCTCAAGTGTGACCATGGTACATTTAAATTTATACACAAAACACCTGCATAAACAATTAACTATTTCTTACGGTGGCGTGGAGGGTTCGTGCACGTATAAAACATTTAACACGCTATTTTTGTCTCCCAATGACAAAACCGTACACCTTTCATGTGATTGTTCTCAACATAATATTGCCATATATTGTAATATTGTATGATGTGTCAATATTGGCCATGATATGTGAGATAGTTACTCCTTTACACAATAATATTCAGGTTCGGCCGCCTATGAAGTATAACAAAATAATTTTAAATTGTAATGGATTTTTTTACTGACCATAATGGTTCATAGACCGTACACAACATATAAATCATTCCTTATATTGCATGCGTACACATAAAACGTATGGCATAAGCACATCGCAGCGGTGTAGTACCAGTACAACTGTACATTGCTTAATTTATAAGAAAACCTTTAAAATACTGCAACCATATTCTGTTTGAATATATGAATGTTATTATTACCATCTTGCGTTTTAATAATGATATGTCATACAATTATAGCAGATCTTTCTAATTCGTAGTTACATATAGAGATGTGATACTGTCCCAAGAGAGAGGTCGGTTATGTACATAAATATGTGGGTGTATGTGCGTTTGTATTTAAGTATATATACACATATAATATATTTGTATGTAATATTGCATTGACTTGCTCTATGTAGCGCATCGGTACTGTATGTGTATATGCATATGTATGTTGTTATGCATGTATAAATGTGTGTGTATATGCATATGTATGTTGATATGCATGTATAAATGTGTGTGTGTGTATGCATATGTATGTTGCAACGCATGTATAAATGTGTGTGTGTGTATATGCATATGTATGTTGCTATGCATGTAGAAATGTGTGTGTGTATATATGCATATGTATGTTGATATGCATGTATAAATGTGTGTGTGTGTATATGCATATGTATGTTGATATGCATGTATAAATGTGTGTGTGTATATGCATGTGTATGTTGATAAACATGTATAAATGTGTGTGTGTATATGCATATGTATGTTGCTATGCATGTATAAATGTGTGTGTGTATATGTATATGTATGTTGATATGCATGTATAAATGTGTGTGTGTGTATATGCATATGTATGTTGATATGCATGTATAAATATGTTTATGGTGATGAGTGGGTATGATATGCATTGTTCATCATACTCATTTACAATACATAGTGCCAGATGGTGTTACAATGTAATATGCATAGTTGCAATATTACATATAAATATGATGTTTACATATTATATTAGCCACGAGATGTATTTGATTTCTGCCTATAAGTAGTTACTATAAATAGTTCATGCACAGGACACATTATTTGCAATGGCTGATAGTAAATATAATTTTATTTTACCATATAATCAAACATTATTGATTTGTAAATATTATATGTTTGGCTATACACGCGTACCACATTAATATATGGTGCACTTACCTACCTGTTATGGAACAAAATGACAAATAGTTAATACTACATTATTTTTTATTCGTAGATATTATGTTTATGGTTATACATGCGTACCATATTAATATATGGTACACTTATAAACATGTTATGAAACAAAATGATAAATAGTTAATAATGCATCTTTATGTATATTGGTTATATGGTAAATATTAAGTCGCATTGCATATATGTAGACAGTGTTATGTTATCATCTATAATATCAAATTGCCTTAATAAATGTGCTGGTACATACTAATTACACACTTATTTGTTGCGTTATAACCCTTTGTGAGGTAGTGAGGGCTAGCTGCATTTTTTCTATTAATCTATGTATTATGCTTTTACCATTATTGGTAGACCAGGGGACAACTGTAAAGGGCTCGTCAATATCACATACACTCATTAACTTCCTTTATGTAGCGCATAGGTACTATCGCCGTATACCGGCTTAAAGTTAAAGGTACATGCCCACTCAGTAGGCATAAAATGTTCTTTATATCGGAGTCACCATCTGAGACATTTTCTAGATAAATAAACATTCATTCACCACTACCCCACGTATGTATTGGCATTAGGCCTAAAAAAAAAGTATTGTGGTGCGGGGAACGGTCCAGAAAAGCTAGGTAGGGAGGGTAGGAAAATCTTTTTTTTTTTTTCTTTTTTTTTTAAATATTAGCGCTCAAAAAGTACGCAAAAGTCTATCACAAAGCCCGTTTTTAAGCAGTATAAGGAACGAATATGATTTTTCTTTTAAAACGGCCAAAAAAGTGTAGGGTCGGGGGGGTTTTGCTAGGTAGGGTCGGGATCCCCGCACCACAAGACTTTTTGTTTAGGCCTTATTATACATGTTATATCAGACGGAAAATGTCGACACTTATATCAGGAGCGATAACAGTGTTTCCTTAAAATGTTAACGATAAATAACATTTTGTGCTTACTGAGTGGGCATGTATCTTTTACATACGAGTGTGACAATGCTTGCTACATCGACACAGGTCTGGTTGAGGTCCGATACCATAAGTTAGCCAAACAAACAACAAACCTCACTCTAAGGTATCTGGTAGACTGTCTACTCCCTAAGACCATTTCAGGATTGTCAATCCCACAGCTGCACTGATCCCTTGCTAGCTCATCTGTATATGAGGCATGCCATGGGATTTTGTGCCCTCGGACATCTGCGTAATTTCATGGTTTACAAAATTTACAATATTAAATTCATCATGCACTCTGAATTTTTTGGTCAATTACACAGATGCCCGAAGGTACAAAATCCCATGGCGTGTGTCATATGTGGCTGTGACTGGAGAAATGGGGCTTATGTCATTTGTGACCAGTGTAGCTTCTGACCAAATAGCACACTGTGGACATCTGCGTAATTTCATGAAATACGTCTACACTATTTACAATAGTTTTTTATAAATAAAGTCAAAAGTTGACAAAATACATTAAGTAGTATAGTGTGAGGGAGTACGATGGGCAAGGTGTAGCATGTAGCATGATCTACTTTTTTTTCCGCCAAAATTCAAATTAACCGCCAAAATTAATAAATTCGAATTAACCGCCAAAAATAGACTTTCTGGGATTTCCCGCCAAAAATTCATATTAACAGCGAAATTTTATTGGATGCGCCGCCGTACCCGCCAAGATTCAAATTTGATTAGATGCGCCGCCGTACCCGCCAAAATTTAAACATCTAGTGCTTTTTGAACGGATGCTCCGCCAAAATTCAAATTTTCTCCCGCCAAGAAGCCCCTGCCAACACGTTTTACTGTCGAAACTTTCGTTAAAAAACCCGGCCCCCCTTTCCAAAAGCGTAGCTCCCCGAAAGTAAAAAGGCGAGACAACGCCGAAGCGCGTAGCCGCCAAAAACGGTGACGTTGGAGCGTGTTGAGACTCGTTCGAGGGGTTCTCTTCATATATTGCCCGTTATCTTCCAAATGTTGTACATAGATGCCTATAGTCTGGCTCTATAATTCTGTCTAAAAAAAAAAAAAAAAATGAAATCCAAATTGGCCACCACGCTCGCGCACCGATGAACGAGATGTTTAAATAAATTTCGTAGATTTTTTTCATTTGGTGATTAAATTCGAGAATAATGACTAGATGTCAAACATAATGAAGAATGTTTTTTTTCACTTTTCTTTTCGACGTCATTTTTGGAAAAATCTTCATTTGACCTCGGATCTTCCTGAAAAGTGTTTTTTCGGACTCAGTGACCTCGATTCACTATAAAATACATACCCACACATTACCACCATTTTTTTTGATAAATGGTAATAAATGGTGATAAATGTTTACTATTTTTGCTCCGATTTCGATGAAAATTTCACACTTTGTGGGAAATCGCTCACTGAATCCGGAAAACCACTTTCAGGTAGCTCCGACAACAAACGGTGACGTATATTTGTTGGAACGCGTTGAGACTCGTTCAAAGAAGCGTACCTCTCCAAAAGGACTTTAAAAGGCGAGACAACATCCGCAAATCTATTATTCTTACCCTCTAGTGGGATTTTGTCGTGTGTGTCGTTTAATCAGAAACGCTTGTAGATAGGCTATACCTGCCTAAAACTAAAGCGCTTGAAATGAATGTTCTGTTATGTCCCTCCACTATATAACACCGTAACTCCTCACTCCTCCTCATTCAGTTGAAAGACTTCGAGATGTTCACATGCGATATTTGTTCCAACGAATTTAAAAGGCGAGACAACATGTTGAGGCATAAGAAGACCATGCATAACAATGACGAAAGCGTAGCCGTATCGGATAATGAATCGGATGAAGGAAGTTCGAGTGAAACCTCTGAGCATGAGGAGGATTTCTGGAATTTACTCGTGGAAGAGGCGTTCGAACAATGCCAAACAGAGTTTGAGGAGCGGGTTGAAAAATACACGCAGAGTGCTGGCGATCAGTCCGATGCCCGTGAGCACGTATATGAACAAATGCAAGACAAATACAGAAAGGCGATGATGAACAGTTTCGTGAACAAAATGTTATGGTTTAACGCGCTGCGTAAAGAACCCGTCTATACGACAATAAAGAAAACTGTTTCCGATCTCAAAATGGACGAAGATTTCGATGATGAGGAAGCCTGGAAATCCGCCACCAGTAAGAGGAAGTACTTGTTCGATCGCATCTTGAAATGTTACGAAGCGCCGGAACTGGAAGAAGACGAACGCATGGATACGGAAGACTCACAAAGCAGAGGAGGAGGGACAGGCGTTAAGACGCCCGCAATCTCCCTAGTTTACCCGGCGCAGCAGCAAGTGGAAATGGCGAGAAGCGAACTGGAAAGAAAGAGTAGAAAGAGGGCGGCGTCACCGATGGACAGAGACGCTAAAATATATAAAATTGGATAGAGTTTCGTTGCGAATGTATAAATGGATTATCTGTACACATCATTGTGTTTTGTTTAACTCCTCACCAGAGGGCCCCAGTGGAGAGATATGGAGCTGGATACTAAACAGTTTAAATGATATAGATGTTCGTGTTAATCTGTAGCATTGACGAGTGTGTGTACCACTTGTATATTATTATTAGCTAGCATATCAACAAGTTGCCTATTTCATGAATAAATAGATATGTATTATTGTTTGTGGGCGTTATATGTTCCGTGTATACGATCTTACACTCTTGCAATCGCATAATCATTGCCTCTTCATGCCTCCGCACCCCTCCTGACTGTTCCTCACCGACTCATCACTGTTCCTTAGTGACCTCACTGTTCCTTAGTGACTCCTCACTGTACTTCACTGTTCCTTATCGACTCCTCACCCACTCCTTACTGTTCCTTATCGACTCCGGACTGCACATACCTCTGAATAGCGACGTCATGACCATTATCGGCACATGTTGATAGTTGATAAATCCGAAATGATCCGCTTGAGCGTATCTGCGTTAAGCCTTGATAGCATTGGTGACATTGACCTTGAAATATTAATTCGGAACACGACGTAGCTATCATGTACATACACATTCTATCAAAGTTTGGTGATTTCTAGAATGGAAAAACTACCTCCTCTTATAACTCATCCGCCTGCTTGCCACTTGACGTAGCTCAATATACACCTCCTCATAGCCTCCTCATAAATATTCCTCCTCACACATTCGTACTTGCCTCATCTAGTGTACTGGTTCTACACAGAAAGCCCTCCTCGGGACGGGGGCGGCGGCGGCACAATATGCGCGTGGAATCCATATAGGATAGAAAGCCACCGGTCCACTCTAACCGCCTACCAAATTTGAGGTGAAGTCGTTCAGCAGTTATGCCCCTTCTTCGTTGTAGCTCATTAGAATTGTCATCGGAGAGCTAACCACTAACCGGTAGCCGTCCATCCACTCCAGCCTTCTACAAAATTAGAGGGCAATCGGTCGAGTAGATCACGAGTTATGCCCCTCTTTCGCTTTAACTCATTAGAACCGTCCTCGAAGAGCTACCGACTATCTTTAAGCGGTAGCCGTCCGTCCACTCTAGCGACCTACACATGTGAAGCCAATCGGTCAAGTAGATCACGAGTTTTTGGATTTTCAAAAGCTATGGCCTAATTACAAATTCTATTTCTAATTAGCGTGTGTGTAATATTGGGTATTTTTTGGCCTCCCATTCGATAGTATATGTTGAACACTATTTACATACCAAATTTGACGACTATTGGACAAACGATTACATGGCCTAATTAATGTTTTCTATTGTTTTTGCTTACTAATTACGTGTGTGTAATATTGCGTATTCTCTTTACCTCTCATACGATAGATAGTACATGTTGAACACTATTTACATACCAAATTTGAGAACGATCGGACCAAACAGTCAATAGTTATAGCCTAATTATATTGTTTTTGTCAGCTAATTAGCGTATGTGAAATAATGGGTATTCTTTTTTTTCTCCCATACGATAGTACAGGTTGAACACTATGCACATACCAAATCTGACGACCATAGGACAAACAATTACAAAGTTATGGCCTAATTAAGGTTTTCTATTGTTTTTGTTTACTAAACACGTGTGTGTATTATTGGGTATTCTTTTTTCCTCTTATACGATAGTACATGCTGAACACTATTTCCATACCAAATGTGGCGTTCATAAGACGAGTAGTTTTAGAATTATTATATTTTAAAGTTTTTCGGTAATTGGAACAGTCCATGTTAAGATACTTAGGGTGAATGGTTCTATAACTTTGTGTGTTTTTTTGTTTTTGTTTCCAAAAAATGGGATTATAGTTACTATATACTATTTCGAGGTCACTGATCACGATTTTCGAGGTTTCAGATCGATCAGATGAAAAATGAAAAAGATAGAAAAAAATACGGTTTTTATTTTTTTTTTATTTTTTTTAAACATATTCGCAATCGCTTGATTTTACATATTTTTCAGACGTTTTGATTTTTTTTATACTCCATCTAGCAAACATTATAGTGACTGCGTATAATCTGAGCGGGGCCTACACTTCAGTCACAGACGCGCACTCTGATCTGAGTATAGACTGTTCACAGACGCGCACACTGATCAGGGCTTACACTGGACACAACTTTCCTAAGGTATATACATGTCTGCTATAAGTTTCAGTTTTAAAACACCTTATGTATTTGGGTCAGAATGAAATATGCAGGTCTATTCAACGCCCTGGTAACCAAAATATGAATTCAATAGACCATTCAAAACTTGACACGATTTGCTTAGTAATAAAACTATTTTTAAATCTGGATATATGTCATTTACATGTATTTGAGTGATACAATATAGACGGACTTCAGTAGTTAGTCGAAAATTAATCCGGGATTTTAACGGCACATCTACAAACAAGTTTTATTTTATGGAATTATTCGAATTGACAGGAATACATGTGTGTTACGTTTTCCCGTAAATTAGCGCGGGAATATACAACGGTGTAACGTCTCATCAACGCGCGAGTGTGTGTGTGATGTGTTGTGGTGTATTCGCGTATTAATGTTGGTGAAAGTTGGCATGAATTTTACAGCAGATTACATGGAATTAGTATGTGTGCCTGTTACGGAATTATTGTGTCTGTTATGACCTGAAAGTGGTTTTTCTGATTCAGTGAGCGATTTCCCACGAAGTGTGACATTTTCATTGAAATCGGAGCAAAAATAGTAAACATTTATCACCATTTATCACCATTTATCACCATTTATCCAAAAAAAATGGTGGTAATGTGTGGGTATGTATTTTATAATGAATCGAGGTCACTGAGTCCGAAAAAACACTTTTCAGGAAGATCCGAGGTCAAATGAAGATTTTTCCAAAAATGACGTCGAAAATAAAAGTGAAAAAAAATAATTCTTCGTTATGTTTGACATCTAGTCATTATTCTCGAATTTAATCACCAAATTAAAACAATCTACGAAATTTATTTAAACATCTCGTTCATCGGTGCGCGAGCGTGGTGGCCAATTTGGATATAATTTTTTTTTTTTAGACAGAATTATAGAGCCAGACTAT
Source organism: Conchocele bisecta (assembly GCA_029237695.1). Lineage (NCBI taxonomy): Eukaryota > Metazoa > Mollusca > Bivalvia > Lucinida > Thyasiridae > Conchocele > Conchocele bisecta. The sequence continues at coordinate 11,881,029 of CM055281.1, forward strand.
AGGCATCTACGTACAGCATTTGGAAGATAACGGGCAATATATGAAGAGAACCCCTCGAACGAGTCTCAACACGCTCCAACGTCACCGTTTTTGGCGGCTACGCGTTTCGGCGTTGTCTCGCCTTTTTACTTTCGGGGAGCTACGCTTTTGGAGAGGGAGGCGGGTTTTTTAACGAAAGTTTCGACAGTAAAACGAGTCCCGAAGCGTTGGCAGGGGCATCTTGGCGGAGATCAAAAACGCTCGTTTAAATATTGGCGGGAGAAAATTTGAATTTTGGCGGAGCATCCGTTCAAAAAGCACTCGTTGTTTAAATTTTGGCGGGTACGGGTGCGCATCCAATCAAATTTGAATTCTGGCGGGTACGGAGGCGCATCCAATCAAATGTGGCAGTTAATTTGAATTTTTGGCGGGAAATCCCAGAAAGTCTATTTTTGCGGTTCATTCGATTTTTTTAATATTGGCGGTTAATTTGAATTTTGGCGGGGAAAAAGTAGGTCATGCTACATGCTACACCTTGCCCATCGTACTCCCTCACACCCTACTACTCATGTACAATGTACTCTGAAAATTCGCCAACTTTTGACGCCATTTACGGAAAATATTACAAATTGTGTAAACAGCCCCTATGTTAAATTCCCATAGGAATTATTTTTGCAAGAAGATCAATATTTGATAGAATTTCATCAAATAAAACGTTTTGGGAAACGGTGACTTTGTTTGTTGTTGATGAAAAATACATTTAAATATTATTTTAGATTGAATGTGGTCGCCGTCAAGAAAAAAAGGAACAGACAGTAATGCTTTCTGCTGTTGCCGAATAGTCTAGCTAAAAATATACTTTCGACGTCTCTCTCACCCGCGCAGTCTTAACAAGGTCTGCAGTGTTCACCATTTAGTTTGGGAAACACGCTTCATTCTTTTAACGATCTGTATACAGTGAAGCATCGCTAAACCGGACACCCTCCCCAATGTGTCCGGTTTAGAGAGGTTTCGCTGTAAATCAGGCATTTGATTATTCCGAGCCATAGTTGTGTGCTATGCGATCACGAACAGGCCTTATCACCTGAGATAAATGACCAAGAAACCAATAAAAATTATGATCACATATGTTTCTTGTTGTCCTGTTTAGAGAGGTTCCACTGTACATGTAACAGATCTAATCATGAAGCTATACAGAACCGGATATTGTTCATCAACATTTAACTCTTTCACCCCTAAGTAACTGGAATGGGCTGGGACATGTTAATTTTGCAACCAATCCAATCATCGCAAAATGATTTTCAGACTATTCCATTTATGAAAAGGGGGTATTTGTTGTTCTCAAAAATATGAAAATTACTTTCAAACAGTGCAGATCCTGATGATCTGGATCTGCACTGTTTGCATAAATCGATATAGCGGGCTTTCGGGTTCAAAGGGTTAATATCACGGTTGCTGCACTCCGCACCGATGCACAACAACAAAATAATTCAGAGAATAAATAGTAATGTCCGTTAACATGTTAATGAAACACGGTTATCGCCCCTGATATCAGTGTGGAAATTTACGTATTATATAAAATGTATAATAATCCCAATCAATACGTGGGGTAATGGTGAACAAATGTTTATTTTGCCAGAAAAATGTCATATCTACAATATACATCACTGTCTGTGTCCCTATAGTATAACCTACTGAGTGGTTATGTACCTGTAAAGTGTACTTGCACAGACTAAAGTGAGATTAGCATAGTTATACGAATCCAACATAGCCACTAAATATGCCTCTTAAAGGTACATGCCCACGCAGCAGGTTACACTGTACTACTACTTTTCATTTTCTGTCATGCCTTATATGAGCCATTTGTCTACCCACTAACGAGTTATTTTTAATTACGGCGCGTGTTAATTGGTGTTAAATCGCATTTTATATGCCGCGACCAGAAAGGGTATTTTCCGACCTCGTACTATTTTTACCAACACGCGTCACGTGACACGGTCAATCATATCACATATTTGACATGCGCAGTGAAGTATCGGAAGTTGAGAAGAAAAATCTCTGTTCGAGTCCAAATCTAAATCTCCAAGTAACTCTTTCCATTTGCTCATCTGGTCGCCAATATTAACCACTCTCTCTCTCTCTCTCTCTCTTCCTCTCTCCTCTCTCTCACTCTCTCTCTCCTCCTCTCCCTTCTCTCTCTCCTCTCTCTCTCTCTCTCTGTATTGCCTGTCCCTCAGACATTTCGCCTTTTTTTTTGGCCGACGCCGTTTCATACAATTTCCGTCCTGGACGTTTCAACATGTTGATAATCTTGTTTACATATTGGGAAGCCTACTGGCGCGCGTACTATACTGCGCATGCGCACCGCAAGCCGTGATGTGAAAGTCGTCGTCCCCGCACATTATCAAAATAGACTGTTACCTCCGCGCGTCGCTAACAGTAAATTGATAATTAATAAATGATTATATTTGTATAGCGGGCACTCGTAATTTTTTGAACTGGTGGAATAGTGACATAATTATACACTTATTTAATTCCTATAAAGAACATTTTGTGCCTACTGCGTGGGCATGTACCTTTAACCACGCAATAGCATGTTCTACATTGTGGACACTATCTCGGGACCTAGATATAAAACGTTTACGATATCTTCTTAGGTACAAAACTAGACATTATGTTTGTAAAATATGGGTATGCCCCCATGGCATACTGGGGGCCATTTCACTAAACTTCATAAGACTAAAATGTTCGTAAGTGCAAAGTTATGATAGTCTGTAAATTTCACATTAACAATGTTTTCTTGTAAACAATTATTGGATTTATATTTATTGAGCATAGGCTGCAGCCTATGCTCAATAAATGTTAATCCATCAATTGGAATTTCCAGAAGATTCTAAATTTGCGCTTACGAACATTTTAGTCGTACGAAGTTTAGTGAAACGGCCCCCAGGACTGTAACTGCTAGAGATTGTGTAAAAACATAGAAAACTTTAAACATGTTAAAGGTACATGCCCACTCTGTACTAGGTATAAAATGTTCTTTATAGGAATTAAATAAGTGTATATTTGTGTTACTATTCCACCAGTTCTAAACATTACGAGTGCCCGCTTTACAGATATAATCAACATAATCATTTAGTAACATGTATTTTACTGACAGTGACTCGCGGTGGTATCAGGCTATTTTCATATGCAAATGAGGCATGCTATTTTTTTAATGATTTATGCTAGTTAAATGCATCAACTGAAAAATAATATTTTCGACAGCTTATAAAGCATGATCATTGAACATCAAAAAGGTAAATACAGAAATAGTAATAAAAACATGTTTTGACAGAACTTTAGAATCATTTCCAATGGAAATGATTCTAAAGTGCTGTCAAACCATGTTTTTAGTCCGTTAATAGTTTAAGGAAACACGGTTATTGCCTCTGATATCAGTGTGGAAATCTACATCTAATATAAAGTGTATAATAATGCCAATCAATACGTGGGATAATAGTGAATGAATGTTTATATTGCTAGAAAATGTCTCAGATCATGTCTCTGATATAAAGAACACTTTGTGCCTACTGAGTGGGCATGTACCTTTAAATTTACACACATTTCGAAGTCATTTGAGAAAGTGTTACACACTTTGTGACGTAAGACAATGGCTAAGTGATTCAGCACTATTTCGAAGGTCACAAAGGTCAAGGTCATGTCATTGGTGGTGTGAGTGCGCCACACATGTTCATGGGAATGAACTGTCCAAATATTAAAGCAATCATTCAAGCATGATTGAGAAACTTGTACACACTTTTCGACGTGTATTTACACGGACGTACGGACGGACATACGGAACCTCAAGAGCAACGTCATAGGGGGCATAATCACAAGGCTCTGTAGCAAAGTATACTTTGAGGGGGAAATTTTCAATTTTGTGATAAATTTATTAATTTGTATTATACTGAATTTATTACAGCCAATTTTGGCTGTGATAATGTAATAAATTCAGTATAATAATTCTGCATACTTTTAATCATGAAATATATGCATTTGTTAGTTCTGCATGAAATAATGCATTTCGGAAAAATCAATGATTGCTCCCTCAAAGTATACTTTGCAATGTTGATGAAATAGGCTACAGATTCAAAGTACGTATTCTTTTATAGTGTCCATATTACGTAACGGATTTTGATTAAATATGGCGCATCAAACGCGTCTTGTTAAGATGTATTTGGTGGTCTCTGTATATTCGCACAAACTTCTGTCGTTTTTGCGAAGAATCGATTGCGCCATATTTCATCAAAATCCGTTTCATATTAAGGAAAATATCAAATAATACTTTCAAAATTTCAACACTTTCAGCCACTATTGTTGTTGTTATAACCACGTGATCATGCACCTTGATATGTGCTGTATACCATTGTGTACATTTTAGTCAGAAACATCGTCAACAGAAGAATGTTCACCACTACCAGCAACAACAACGTGAACGTGAACGTCAGCAAAAATATATTTACACCAGTACGGTGATTGTCGTACATATCACGGTGATTTGCAATGCAAATGGGGCTGTGTATCGACTGGCACAATATATGTCGCTGTCACTAGAGAAATGGGGTTTATGTGATTTTTGACCAGT
>CM055281.1:13311056-13430809 GCA_029237695.1 Conchocele bisecta
GAGACGAGATAATTACACCAGAAATAGACATTTTCACTGCGCTATACAATTGGGCAGTGTTCACGTCTACGGGGAAGGGTCAAGGAACCAGTCCGGCCGCTATACGCCAGACGATGGGTGACGCGCTGTTCCTAGTGAGACTGCTGCTAGTTCCCGTGGCGGCGATCACGGACGTCGTTGTGAAATGTGGCATCCTCACATCCGATGAAACTATCAATATATACCAATATCTGACCACCAAATCGCAGGGGGCAAAGGGAAAGGTGGGCAAGTTTTCTTCACTGCCTAGGCAGAGTGCTGTTTATATTGCTAATATTCCACCCACTTCGCAAATTGCCCCAAGTGAACATCGTGTATATGATAGACCCACTTGGCAAATTACCCCAAGTGGACAACATGTATTATATGGTCCAGGACAAAAAGTATTATATGGTACAGCACCATATGGTGCAGGACTGTCCAACTCTCAGTTTACATGTTCCATTGATACTGCCCTTGGATTGCGTGTGAAGTGTTTTAAGCTGCGACAAGCAGTCAATTTTGCATCTGCCGGGCTCAACACTGGTGGGGTACATGCCGATGTCACACGAACAGTGGCTGTGGAAGATGGCGGGAGGAAACTTGTGTTTGATCCTCCACCTGCAAAACCAGCAGGCAAATCAACGTTCACATTTAATACGACAACAGAATGTCCTAATTACAACCAGACAGTAGCTAACTTTCAATGTTTCGGTTCCGATGTTACCATTGTCACACAGGGCATAGTAAAGTCGGTTTGTTTGATGCATCAAAGTCACAGTTAATCATATTAATAGTTCTCTAACTGAACTAATATTATGTCACACATTCCGTGTTTACAATAGAAGCTACCATTTTGTCAGTGATGTTGATATGATGATTTTGTTTATTAACAATTAGTTTGATTACGGTTTTACCAGATGACACAACATTAATGTGCTATCAGAGCTCAGATAAGATACGTTATTTTAGCAGAATAAGCATTGATTATCAAAGGTGGGAGTACAAAATACGCATTTATTTTCAAATTGGGTAGTGGAAATAAAGTTAAAAATTTACTTAGTTCAGCTGCAAAAAGCAAACAGTGTTTGTTTTTTGTAGCTCAAATAAGTGATTTTTTTTGGATTTTTGTTTTTATCATTTGTTCCCTATTTAATAAGGAAGAAAGAAAGAACATCAATAATGCATTTGTAAAAGTAAAATATGCATTGAATTTGAAATCTGGGGGTATCATACACTTTAGATACAAAACTTATCTGGAGCTCTGTGGTATCATAGATATATGTTGATTCCACAAGAAAGGCACGGTGATTCGATGATCTTGAAATAAAGAACTATATTTATACAATCTTACACGAGTGATGATTCTACATGAATACAAGGCCATAGAAAAGTACTTTGGTTCTCAGACACGAGGTTTACAGAATTTCACGTGGGAGGGATTATTCTTCTTCCATTGACATAGTTAATGTTTCTAAAAATAGATAAATATAATGACGATACCTAAAAATAGTAACATGCATCGGATGCTGACATAACTGTATCTAACAATATAATCATGATAATAATACCAATTATTGTTAACCCTAGATTTTCGACCAATGAAAGAATGGCATTTCGTCTCAATTTATCAATTTATCGCATATTGCGACGCTTTCGCCAATATGTATTAAATTAATAATTAAATGTTCAGCGCTATATTTAGAACTGATTTTATGCCGTGTTTATAAATCAGCAAAGCTTATTACCGCCCACACACGCGCTCACTTCGTGTCACACCGCCAATCACATACTAGTATAGCGATTCGTGACTGGGCTGGGTAAACAATAAGTAACTTATACATGTAGTTCACATATTGAATTTTTAATAAACTAATTCCTTGCTCTCTAGCGCTTGTTCGAAATTAATTTATTAAAAAATCAATATGGTAAATGAATATTTATGTTGCACAAAAATATGTCATCTAAAGAATGGACGAAAAGATATGTCTCCCTATATTACAACCACAGTTCAATAACCCATAGTATGGATGGTAAATGTGCACAATTCACCTGTTTTTGTTTAGTAACAAGCAAAACGTCAGAAACCGCCCAAAAATACGTCACTAAAGGCCAGGGGGCCGTTTCACTAAACTTTGTACTTCACTAAACTTTGTACAACTAAAATGTTTGTAAGTGCTAAATTATGATAGTGTGTATTTTTTTATAAACAATTATTGGATATCATATTAAATGATCACTCGTGTCAGATTTTCTATACATGCTATATATATATATATTGCTTTCTAAAGATTGTTTGTACATGTACCTCTTGCTATTTCAATATCTGTATTATGTTTATGTAAAATGTATGAAGGTACATGTTGAATTGGTCGAATATAATTAATTGATAGGCCCGTGTTGAATAAACAATTTACTGACTCTTGCAACACCGCCGGCCTGTATAGTGGTACAGTCGAACCTCCCCGAACGGCCACCTCTCTACAACAAAACCCTCTCTGTAACAGCCGCTATTTTATATCCCAAATGGATGATTTCCTCTAGATTTCAATAGACTGCTGAGCACGAACATTGTCATCTGCTGTTGCTTTGCATTCTTTCTCAATAAAAAACATGTTTTGACAGCATTTTAGAATCATTTCCATTGGAAATGATTCTAAAATGTTGCCAAAACACGTTATCGAAGAAAATAAATAAACAGCGGACAACATAATTTAATTCAGCATTAACCTCCCTACAACAGCCACCTCTCTACAACAGCCAGTTTTGCGTTTTCCCATGGGTGGCTGTTGTAGAGAGGTTGCACTGTATTGGCAAAAAGTGTAGATGCAGATGAGCCGGATATACAAAAAAGTGAAAGTGAATGAGTTTAACGTCCCACCAACAGCTAGGATCATAGATGAGACCAGTTTAAAGTGTCATCCGACAGACCAGTGGGATGGAAATACTATTGTTGATGCCTAAGGTGAGGTTTGAACTCACAAGCTGCGGATTGGAAGTCCGGTGTTCTAACCTTTTGGCCACAATCCATCCCATGCTTATACAAACTTCGTCAGTTTCTTTGGCCCTTTTCCAAGGTGTATGATCACGTGGTACTAACAACAACAAGTACTGAAACCTCCAGAATACACCTGATTCAAAGTACGTATTCTTTTATATTGTCCTTATTACGTAACCGATTTTGATGAAATATGGCGCATCAAACGCGTATTGTTAAGCTGAATTTGGTGGTCTTTGTATTTCCGCCCAAAACTTATGTCATTTTTGCGAAGACACGGAAATCGATTCTTCGCAAAAACGACATACGTTTGTGCCGAACTCCTGGACCACCAAATGCAGCTCGTGAAGACGCGTTTGCTGCGCCATATTTCATCAAATATTAATGAAAATATCAAATAATACTTACTTTGGAGTGGGCGACGTTGTTATTGTTGTAACCACGTGATCATGCACCTTGTTTTCGTAGTGTCTTCCCTTAATTGATATTGCAACGATCATATTTTATTCATAAGTACATGTACGTACAATCATATACAATCAAAATTCCATGTATTTAGCAGGTACCCATTTACAGCTGGGTCGACTGAACCAGTGTGGATAAAGTGTGTCGCTCAATGACACAATGCACGCCTCCGGTAAGGCTCGAACCCACGACCGTAAGATCAGCAGTCCGACGCCTCAGACCGCTCGACCATTAGCTTTCATTTCCCTAGTCACAATATGGTTTCTGGTGTGAAAGTTGACAACTGGATATTTTAATCATTTTAGTATTACATGTAATATAATTAGGCTCAGCCATACACCAGACTATAATAAAATCGTGAATATATGATAGGCAATCAAATTAACCCTTAACCCTTTCAATACCCACCTCTTTAGCGGTGTTTGCAAACAGTATAGATCCAGATGAGCCGGCTCGTAACGAGCCGTCTCATCTGGATCTGTACTTTTTGCAAGTAATTTTCATATTTTTTAGAGAAAAAAAACGACTCTTTGTATAAATGGACTAGTCTGAAAATCATTTTGTGACAATTGGATTGGTCATTAAATTAACATGTCACAGTCCATTCCAGATAGTTTTAATTGAAAGGGTTAGCATGGTTTTGCTTTCCGTACATGTATTTCTCAGAAACAGACAATACCTATTAATTTAATCATGTCTAAACGATGTAATTCACACATATCCCATACTAGGAACTATTTATCTTCTTTTTTTTTTATCTTATATTTAAAAACAAATAAAAAATAGGTAAAAAAATCTATCTATACTTTATCTATTTGACAGAACTCTGTTTATATAGTAGTACATGTATGTCATTTTCCTGCACAAAACATGGATAATCCGATTATTTAAAGCAACCGTTAGTAGCCAAAAAATACATGTTATTTCAGCATATATGTTTGTATTTCCCCTTGAAAACATGCAAAATAATTCCATAATATTTTGATTCAACTAGTCTTTCAGATAAGACGTTAACCCTTTCAACACTACAGACCTCTTTTGTGATGTTTGCAAACAGTGTCAATCCAAATGGGCCGGCTCAGCTCAGTTGGATCTACACTTTTTGTGATGATTAGCAGGGATTCCGCTGGGGAAAATAAAAAAATCGGCACTTCAAAAAAAAATAAAAAAAAAATTGATTTTTTTTTTTGATTTTTTTTGAAAACTGTATTTTTTTATCGCTAATTGTTTATTTTTATCGCCAATTGCGAAAGTAGCGATCGCCAGCGGAATCCCTGGATTAGATTGGTCCGAAAATTAACAGGGTCCAAGTCCAATATGCCACCTGTACGGGTGCAGGGGAAATCCCAACATCAGAACTGAATATGTTCAACAAACTACATACCGGTATTCAGCCCTGAAATTAGAATATCCTGATCTGGTGCCAGGTTCTCACCACAAAAGTAATATATGTTTAAATCTAGTTTCATTACGAGAACAAGTTTCAAACACCACCTATTTGTCGCTTTTAGATGGCACATAATTATGTTCTTAACCTCAGTTTGGCTATGACTAGAATAAAGGAATGTATGAAAAAACAAAAATGTGGTTCAGATTATCTGAACCACATTTTTGTTTTTTTCATACATTTAATAAATCAGATATCACAGATAAATGGAATATTTCGCTACTTCATTCACCTATGATCTTGGATCAGGACTATGGCAATTTATCAACTACTAAAGATCCCCGTCACAATGAACATACATCATTTTTCTGACTAGAAATAAATATAAATGTTTATTATTTGCGTCACCGGTTGAGATTAACCCTTTCAACAACACTGCAGAGTAGAGACCTTTATAGCGGTGTTTGCAAACATTGTAGAGCCAGTCGCATCAGCACCTGCACTTTTTGCAAGTAATTTTCATATTTATTTTAGAAGAAAAAAACACACCCATTTTATAAATGGAAAAGTCTGAAAATCATTTTGTGATAATTGGATTGGTCTGAAAATTAACGTACAAAAGTGATAAGTGAATGGATTTAACGTCCCTGCAACATATAAGGTCACATGGGCATATTCCGGGGGGGGGGGGGGGGGTGGACCCAGCGCGTGCCCCTACTAAAATTTGCGGAGTAAAGATTTGTTACAAGTTACAAGGCACGTTTCTACGTTCGCGTGAATTATTGTTTATTGGGGGGTTGGGGGGGGGGGGGGGGGGGGGGGGGGGTGGGGGGGGGGGGGGGGGGGGGGGGGGGGGGGGGGGGGTGCAGCCAAAAAATAAACGCGGGGCTTTGCTCCAAAATGGACCAGAACGCAGGATGCGATGTAGATTTCAAAGATTTTCCGGGCGGAATGCCCCCAGACCCCTCTAGCGCTATCCCGAGCTCCGCTCTACGAACGAGCTATGCTCGTTCGATAATAGCTCGTTCGATAATATAGTATTGCAAAATAGTTACGCGCCCCCCACCAACCCGAAATCCTGGATCCGCGCCTGGGTCCTATAAAGACGATACATCGGTTTCAAGTCTCATGTGAAATATTTGTTTATGTATTTGAAGGGTCAGTGGAATAAGGGGGCTATGTTTGTTTTTTGAAGCTCAAATTTTGTTTTGCTGTTGGTGACTGCCTAGTCCTGAATTCCGGCTCCCATTAGTCGCGGTAATGAACTCATTCTCTATATACTACTGATTTTTTAAATATGTTTTATTTATTTTTTATCATATGTTCCATATTTAATAAGGAAGAAAACCAATAACACATTTGTAAAAGTAAAATACACATTGAATTTGAAGTCTGGGGATATAATACTCTTTAAATACAAAACTTATCTGGAGCTCAGTAGACAATTTCACCAAAATTGCTAAGCATACTTATCTAGCTAAGTGTACTTTGAGGGAGTAATCATTTATTTTCCCCGAAATGCATTTCATATAGAACTAACGACGGCATCTATTTAATGATTAAAAGTATGCAGAATTATTAGACAAAATGGCTGTGATAATGTAATAAATTCAATTAATCAATCTTTATCCATAAATTGAAATATTCTCCCTCAATGTGTACTTAGCAAGATAAGTATACTTGGAAAGTTTGGTAAAATAGGCCACTGGGGATAAAACCCACAATGCACCATCAGGAGGCTGCCAGCATTTCACGTAGAGCGGCACAAAATCTGGAAACTCCTTCCACCAGCCGATCCTTATCACAGAAACTTATAGACAGTCGCGCACAATTACCGAACCTCTTGGTTACCGACGTACTGAAATATAATCACGGAAAAAGGTTAAAGTGCAATAAAACAAATGATTTTATTTCTGTAAATGATACAATTTGATGAGATGAAATGAATGCTGTAATTCGGATACAAAAATAACAAATATTAAAAAATTTACAAAGGTTTGACATTTTTAATTAACTGAAATATGTGCGTTCCGCTATGAATTCATTAATCAATGACAATTATTTAAAATTATTTATATCAAGTCTAATGGCCGATAGTAGAGAGTTGTCGTTCCTAGTTAGATGGCGCCTCGTGCCACAGGTCAATGTGAAACTGTGTTACACAGCTGCTGAGTGTGTGTATTGTGTATCGTAACACGTTTCACGTTGTGTTTACTTCAGATATTATCAGTATTTAGAACTGTATCAAACTGTTAAACTAAGGAGTATTAGCAAGGAGTAACTGTAAAACAGTATTGACAAATCCATTGACAAGCACTGAAACCAAAATTGCATCACATATCACGTTTGACTGCTTCATGCTGTGTAATTTCAGATCTGGAATTGTTTCCAAACATGCATAAATTAATAGATGTTTAAAAAAGAAATATAATAATACATTGAGTTTATATTGAATTACATTGTAATTCTGTGACTTTTATTTGTATGGTGGTCATGAAATCGTTCATACTGACATATATAAACAAGAAACCACAGATTACAGTAACGGACTGAGGCTATTAATACATTAAATATACAATACATGCACTAAATGTACCTAAAATCTAAGTTAGCCAGAGCTCCAGTTAAGGTGCGTAATTTGGGGGTAAATTTGTTATTTCTTTAGAATCGTCCCATTGAAACGATTCTAAAGAACTCCCAACTTGCCATTTTCGGTGAAGAAATACCACGAAATTCGGTCGAATTACGCACCTTCTTAACACGTTAACTGGAGCTGTGTTAACTTGTGTGAAATAATAATTTTGCTCTTGGGAAATTCTAAATATTTCTTCAGAAAAAAATATACTCTGTGCGGTGTGGCACCAGTCGACATGTGCTGAATTAAATTGTGTCGTCGGCTATTTGTTTTTATTATTCAATAATTCTTAACAAAAAGATATTTTGGCAGCTCATGAGAATCATGTTCACCGAAGATGATTCTCATGTGCTGCCAAAACATGTTTTTTCCCCCAGTACTAAATTGATAAAAATGATAGCAAGTAGACGACAATTTCAGTTTCCAACTCTGTAAGTATGGTAAGGTTTAAGCAACATAAGACTTGTAGAAGTGCTTTTCAAGCAGAGCCTGTTTGAAATAATTGTCAAAAAACAGCTTCAGAGTTTGCACTGCACCATTTGTGCAATAAATGGGTCATTTATCGTTACTGTGACATACTTTATATCAGTGATGTTTAAATTGTTTGCAGTACAGATAACCAATATACATGTTTTGGCACCAGTGCAAAGGAGCTGTCCCTGTATTTGCTAATAGTAATCATGGTGTTCATCTAGAACATACTAGTTCTTCTTTCCGACCAGAGAGCCTAGCATTCCTTTTCCTTAGTTTGTCTTTTAGTTGACCCAACTTTAGTGAACCGTACTTTGAGTTTGATGCCATAATTTCACTCGCTAATACTCTACAAATTCTATGAATTACACGTGTGTGTATTGAAACTGCAGAGACTGGGATAGTTCCGTAACCTGTGGGAAATGGCGCCATCTGGCGGGAAGCAAGATAAGAGAACTCACTACTATCCCCTATTTATGATGAAATAAAAAGATTTTTAAAATTTGGTTGGAAAAAACAGCAAAGAATGTAGTTATAATTCCAGCACAAAAATATTTACACAATTTATTTCAAATGCTGGAATTATAAGGAATGAATGGCCTTTTAGTTGAATTTATCGGGGATATAAACTTGGAAAAGTCGCGGGAATACTGGACGAGGCCTTCCGGCCTTCGTCCAGTATACCCCGATAAATTCCACAAAAAGGCCATTCATTCCTATAATGAACCTTGCATAACTTATAATTTGTTGATGAGGTCCACGTGTGGTGGCCGTACGGGCCAGATGAAACTCACCTGTTACTGAAGATGAAGTTCCCTTTATATACATAACACAACAATTGAGGGATATGGATATTGACGATTGCAACGATGTACAGATGTATGCATGTACATGTATACTATACATGTAGAGCACGCAAATTTTGATAGCTGACCCCTGTTACTATGCAACATATGCCTAGGCTAGACTTGTAGCATTTGTATTGTTTTATCATTTGATATTGTTGTGTTATGTATATTTGTCCACGGCCAGCCACAGCAACGCCTCTGTGTCTACGTTTGGTGGCTGTACGGGCCAGATGTAACTCACCTGTTACCGAAGATGAAGTTCACTTTATATTTGTCCACGGCGAGCCGCAGTAATGCCTCTGTGTCTACGTGTGGTGGCAGTACGAGCCAGATGAAGAATCCGCCGGTGGGGAAGTTACACGTTACACTCTCCGGCAGTTGGTCCCGCAACTCCGCACACAGCAGCGCCATCCTCTCCTGGAGGGGGAAATTGATTGATTGATGATGAATTTATTGATTGATGTTTATTGTTACATGGTTTCCGTTGTTTGCACATATGTTCAAACATATAGCGCATGCTGTTTGCATATGGCTTTAGGCAATGCTCATTCCGGGGCCGCGCGTAGACCAAGTGCCTTCATGACGTCACTATGCGCAAGTGCCTTCATGACGTCACTACTTCATGACGTTCATGACGTTCATGACGCGGCCCCGGAATATGAATACCGAAAATTATCTACGTGAATGGGACGATTTATAAAAGTACTGAAAATACTGAATATAATGCTCAAATTATATCGGTTTTTTGTTGGAAATGTAACAATAACGTTTGATCATGTCCAGCCGTGTGCAAACGTTTGCACACGGCTGGACATGATCAAACCTTATAATGTATTGATTGATTTGCGATTGATGATTACTTGATGCATTGATGATTCATTAAGTGATTGATAATTAATTGATTGATTTATTTATGATTGAGGAATTATTGATGATTAATTAAATGGTTTATGATTAATTAATTGACTGATGATTAATTGATTGATGTTTAATTAAATGATTGAGTAATAATTGATAATTAATTGATTGATGATTAGTTAACTCATTGATTTATTGATTCATTGTGTCCTGATGTAGTGTCAGGCACCTTTACTCCACAAGATCACAATTGTGAATCCCAGGAAGATTCACCAGTAAGATATGACTCCTTAAGGATGGGTTCACATAGATATGCACACCCTCCCATTCTGTAGGGGACATAATCCAGTAGCCTATTTCACCAACCATGCAAAGTATACTTTTCTAGCAATATTAATTTTTATTATACTGAATTTATTACATTATCACAGCCATTTTGGCTGTGATAATGTAATAAATTCAGTATAATAATTATGCATACTTTTAATCATTAAATATATGCAGTCGTCAGTTCTATAGATTACTAATGATTACTGCCTCAAGGTATACTTTTCTAGATAAGTATGCTTTGCAATTTTGATGAAATCGGCTACAGGATTTGGTGGGCAGTGAATAGTCAACATGAATGTTCTGCCATTGGTGCAGGCCAAATAGGGTTCGTTTAGTATAGTTACAGATTAACTGGTACATCTGCATACACAGTTCAGTATTGTGGCAAGGAAATGTTCTGGATGATAATAAAAACTTCCAGCAATATCAGACATTAACACAGCTCAAAATATGCAATACATGTACGGCTTGTTACACGCTACAAATAGAACAAGCAATGTGGTAGCAAAACACTGATGGAAGACTCGGACCTGCGACATAAAAATGCATATTGAAAATAATCCTGATACCCCACCCACCTGTTGTCGTACAGTACGTACGACAACAGGTGGGTGGGGTAACAGGATTTATTTTTCAATAAGCATTTGCATGTCACAGGTCCGAGTCTTCCACCTGTGTAGCAAAACAGTTTGTAAGTGACTGTGACTAGAGAAATAGGGTGTATGGCCTTTTTGGGCAGCCTAGGCAAGACTGTAGGATTACAGAATATAGCGAGGAGTTACAGGTTTTCGAGACTATAAGGAGTAAAGTAAAAACAATTAGCATTAACAACTTGCCTGAACAGATATAAATCATCAACAAATACTACAACTATCCCCCAATCATTTCACATGATAACCGAGTTCGTTCATGAAACTTGCACAAACGAGGTCTATTTTTGTGACGTCATGTAATGTGGTGTAATAGTATAGGGTAAACAGTATTTGTGCCCTTCCAGGAAATGAGTGTGTGAGGGTCTGCATGGAGGCTTCCTCGGTTATTTGTACAGAAAAAGACAACAAGAATGTTTCTTATTTTGTTTCTAACTAAATTAATAAAATATAATGTGAGAAATACTGCACATTACTCACGACAGTATATTCCGTATTAAATCGGCAAAACTACATGTAATTGTAAAATTCCCGATATTCTCGTTGGCATTGGTGTTGTGTGTGTGACGATGTAGTCTAAGAAAAGCATTACAGATTTACATTTTTCACTACTACAACGAAGAAGTATACAAAGTTTACGTACATTGTCTAATTGTAGGTACGCATTAAATTAGCTACATCCAAAATGAGTGCATTATATATCTGAACAATTCTGAGACTCAAAATATAAAACCTTTATAAATATCAGTTACAGTACTAAATAAGCAACTAGAATTTTCAAATTTTCACACTACTGTAATTGTATCAATAATAAAGGGAATTAATATAATATTCATTTTTTCTCTATGTCTATTCGAAAGTATATGTTGTTACCACTCATATGAACCGTCTCAACGAGACGGTTCATATGAGTGGTAACAACATATACTTTTATCAGGAAATAAACAAAATAATCAGATTTTTTCAATATAATGTGTTGCATTCATAGACTTCAATGGGTTAAGTACCTTATATTCTTGTCGGAGTTTGGCAAGGTGCTTAGCGAGCAGGCCTTGCTTTATAGCTATGGCCACAAGTTTTGAAGTATAGTGGTTGAACCCGCCTCCGCTTCTCGCTATACCACTGAAAATGTGCCCCAATATATAGTGTAAATACGGTACCTTATATGCCTGTCGTTGTTTCGCCAAGTGTTTAAACAAGAATTCCGCCACAGAAGCGGTGACGCGCCTGTCAAGGCATTTGACTGTAACATTATCATGGGCACGAAAAAGGTGAAGGCCATTTTAGTGGCAGCATGAGTGTGTTCCCAATGCTCACATGCATCAAGTGTCAAAATATTGAAGCAATCTGTCATGTAATATCAAAGTTATACCATGATGAAGAAACTTGTACAAACTTTTTGACGCAAAAATAAAATGGCGGTATGAGTGTGTTCCCAATGCTCACATGTATCATGTGTCAAAATATTGAAGCAATCTGTCATGTACTATCAAAGTTATATCATGATGAAGAAGCTTGTACAAACTTGTTGACGCAAAAAAAAAATGGCGATATGAGTGTGTTCCCAATGCTCGCATGTATCAAGTGTCCATATATTGAAGTAATCCGTAAAGTAATATCAAAGTTATATCATGATGAAGAAACTTGTACAATTTTTTTGACGCAAAATAAAATGGCAATATGAGTGTGTTCCCAATGCTCACATGTATCAAGTGTCCATATATTGAATTAATCCGTAAAGTAATATCAAAGTTATATCATGATGAAGAAACTTGTACAAACTTTTTGACGCAAAAAGAAATGGCGATATGAGTGTGTTCCATAATGTGTCCAGATATTGAATTAATCCGTAAAGTAATATCAAAGTTATATCATGATGAAGAATCTTGCACACATTTGTTGACATTGTTGATTTGTTGGCTAGTCAATCGAATTCACTCCAGGTGTTATTACACGCGTGTCATAACACTTTTATGAAATGGGTTACAGCACGCCATAACAAGGTTTTCATGTGATAAATAGAAAATATGTTACCTTATATCCCTGTCACAGTTAGCCCAAGAGTTTTGAAAGCAAGCTGTAGCCTATTTCATCAACATTGCAAAGTATAGTGGAGAGAAATTTTCAATTTTATGATCAATTTATTAATTTTTATTATACTGAATTTATTACATTATCACAGCCATTTTGGCAGTGATAATGTAATACATTCAGTATAATAATTATGCATACTTTTAATCATCAAATATATGCAGTGGTTAGTTCTATATGAAATAATGCATTTGAGGAAAAATAAATTATTACTCCCTCAAAGTATACTAGAAAAGTATACTTTGCAATGTTGGTGAAATAGGCTACTGGTCAGAGGCTGGGAAGTTTAGTAGTAGAAATCGCCAATCTTTGATATATGACTTAAAGGGTGTCCGAATATATAGAGCAAGTATGGTACCTTATATGAAACACGCCATGTGATTTTATACCTTCGGACATCTGCGGAATTTCATTAAATATGTTTACAAAATTTACAATATTTTTTTGTAAATGACGTCGAAAGATGACAAAAGTTTCATAGCAAATGTGGAATACTATTCCGAATTTGCTATGAAGATTTTGTCATCTTTCGACGTCATTTACAGAAAATGTCACATTTTCTGTAAATATATTTCATGAAAAATTGCACAGGTTCTTAGGTACAAACTTGCATGGCGTGTCTCATATGTGGCTGTGACTGGAGAAATGGGGCTTATGGGTATGCAACCTGCGTAGATCCAGATCTGCCTGGATGACCAGGATCTGCACTGTTCGCCATTCCAACAATACTGGTCGCTATCAGGTTACTGGAGTGTTATTTGATCAGGAGCTACACTGGTCACAATTCTCATATATTACATGCTACCCAGTGATTTACCGTGATTCTGAAGGGATTTATATACTTGAAGGAAATAGTTCATCCTAGACATTTGCGAAACGTAATTAACGTCACGTTTTAACATCATTTCCGTCGAAGAAACAAACATACGATAACGTCCTAATTGTCAATTTTGACAACGTTATAAGCTGGTCTAAGAGAAAATTTCACACTTTTTGAAGAACATTTAATATACAATTTATTCCACTACCATTCTGCAATACCGGATTTATTTCCCTTTACATCTGTAAATCCGACAAAGCACTCGTGTTTCTTTATAATAAATCCGGTATTTCAAAATGGTAGTTGAACAAACTATAAATTCAATGTCTGATCAGGAGCTATGCTGGTCACAGTTCACATAAGCCCTATTTCGCCAGTTACAGCCACAAATTTGTGTCGAAGAGTGGACAAATGTTTAGAAAGTAGGCCTTGTTTTATAAAGCCAACAACAAGTTTGTATTTACAGAGATTGAAAGTTCCACTCCTCGCTATACGACTGAAAGGCTGTCCGGATATACTACGAAACCTGCCTAAACCGGACACCCTGGGAGGTCCCCAGGGTGTCCGGTCTTAGTGAGGTTTCACTGTAATTCAGGCATTTGATCATTCTGAGCCATATTTGTGTGCTATGCTATGCGATCATGAACAGACATTATCACCGGAGATAACTGACCAAGAAACTCATCACAAATAAGATCACATGTTTTTTCTTGGTGTCCGGTTTAGAGTGATTCCATTGTATAGTGAAAGCATGGTACCTTATATTCCCGTCGAAGATTGGACAAACATTCCGAAAGCAGGCCTTGTTATATTTTGCTGACCACAACGTTGCATATACATGTATAGTGATTCAAAGGTCCACATTTCGCTACACGACTGAAAGGGTGTCCGGATATATAGTGCAAGCATGGTACCTTATATTCCCGTCGAAGATTGGACAAATGTTTAGAAAGCAGGCCTTGTTTTATAGCGCTGGCCACAAGTTTGGAAGTATAGTGGTTGAAAGCTCCACCACTCAATGCCGTTCCACTGAAAGATGTGAACATTTACTTGGGTAATATTTACATTGCTACTGCGATTTGCATATTAACCCTTTCACCCCTAAGTAACTGGAATGGATTTTTATGTTAATTTTGCAGCCAATCCAATCGTCACAAAATGATTTTCAGACTAGTCCATTCATGAAAAGGTTTTTTTGTTGTTCTCAAAAATATTAAAATTACAATTTTGCTGTAAGTAGATATAGTGCGTTGACCAATGAGTCACATTTTTGTGTTATACTGGGCAGTGCCTTACCGATGAGTCGCCTTTTTGTATAATACTGGGCGGTTTTTGCTGTATATATAGAGGCAGTGTTATAACCAATAGGTCACTTTTTTTACATTATACTGGGCGTGATTTTTGCTGTTCATGTATATACATGATATATCATGATAGTAGAGCCTTAGAGGAATGCATGCATAAAATGAAGGAAATAGAAGTTATAACATATTTCTCTGATGTTAAGTTTTGTAAAGAGACCAAGTATTTGACCTTGACGTTGGGATCAGCGGGGGTTGGGCGGTTGTAAATTTGTCACAGCATGATAGTACAACCTTAGAGGAATGCATGCATGAAATATTAAGAATTTTATATGAAAGAAATAGAAGTTATAACCTATTTCTCTGATGTTAAGTTTTGTAAAGAGACCATGTATTTGACCTTGACCTTGGGATCAGCTGGGGTTGGACGGTCGTGGATTTGGCACAGCATGGTAGTAGAGCCTTAGAGGAATGATGTGTGCATTTTAGATGAAGGAAAAATTAGAAGTGATAACAATATTTCTCTGATGTTAAGTTTTGTAAAGAGACTAAGTATTTGACCTTGACCTTGGGATCAGCGGGGGTTGGACGGTCGTGGATTTGGCACAGCATGGTAGTAGAGCCTTAGAGGAATGCATGTGTGCATTTTAGATGAAGGAAATAGAAGAGATAACAATATTTCTCTGATGTTAAGTTTTGTAAAGAGACTAAGTATTTGACCTTGACCTTGGGATCTGCGGGGGTTGGATGGTCGTGGATTTGGCACAGCATGGTAGTAGAGCCTTAGAATGCATGTGTGAAATATTAAGCATTTTAGATGAAGGAAATAGAAGTTATAACAATATTTCTCTGATGTTAAGTTTTGTAAAGCGACTAAGAATTTGACCTTGACCATGGGATCAGCGGGGGTTGGACGTCGTGCATTTGGCACAGCATGGTAGTAGAGCCTTACAGGAATGCATGTCTGAAATATTAAGCATTTTAGATGAAGGAAATAGAAGTTATAACAATATTTTCTGATGTTAAGTTTTGTAAAGAGACTAAGTATTTGACCTTGACCTTGGTATCAGCGGGGGTTGGACGGTCGTGGATTTGGCACAGCATGGTAGTAGAGCCTTACGGGAATGCATGTGTGAAATATTAAGCATTTTAGATGAAGGAAATAGAAGTTATAACAATATTTCTCTGATGTTAAGTTTTGTAAAGAGACTAAGTATTTGACCTTGACCATGGGATCATCGGGGGTTGGACGTCGTGGATTGGCACAGCATGGTAGTAGAGCCTTACAGGAATGCATGTGTGAAACATCAAGCATTTTAGATGAAGGAAATAGAAGTTATAACAATATTTCTCTGATGTTACGTTTTGTAAAGAGACTAAGTATTTGACCTTGACCTTGGGATAAGCGGGGGTTGGACGGTCGTGGATTTGGCACAGCATGGTAGTAGAGCCTTACAGGAATGCATGTGTGAAATATTATGCATTTTAGATGAAGGAAATAGAAGTTATAACAATATTTCTCTGATGTTAAGTTTACTGACGCACGGACGCACAGACGCACGGATGTACTAACATTTTGGGTCTATGGGCTATTTGTTCTTTAAAAGATCAAAGGAATAGCCCCTAAACTAAAAGGTTTAGGGGCTAATGGAATAAATCTATTGTATTATATTGTCTTAGGCTCCTCCCCAAAAAGCCCCTAAACCCCCAATGTTAGCCCGGACGGACGGACGGACAACCTGACTCCAGTATACTCCCCCACAACTCGTTGCGGGGGGGTATAATAATACTGGGCGATTTTTGCCATATAAATGTATACAGGCAGTGTGTTAACCAGAGAGTCACCTTTGTACATTATACTGGGAGATATTTGCTGTATATAGAGTGATATTGGGTGATTTTTGCGGTCTTTACAGGCAGTGCATTAACCAACGAGTCATTGCTTAACAAACTGCCTGTATATACAGCAAAAATCGCCCAGTATAACCACAAAGGAGTCACCTTTTTTCGAGTGGAGACTGATCGGGGCGGTGCCTCATCCAGCCCAGCCTGAGCCCGGGCGCGAGGATCTTGGAGAAGGTACAGTTCGACAACACGTGGCCACGGTAGTCAGGGTCCCCTCTGTCGACAACACAATCACATTGTCAGGGCTCCAGATACGTTTTGTATCTAAAGAGTATTATACCCCCAGATTTCAAATTCAATCGTATTTTACTTTTACAAATGTATTATTGATTTTCTTCCTTATGAAATATGGAACAAATGATAACACATACACAAATCACTTATTTGAGCAACAAAAAGCATTTTGCAGCTCAACTAAGTAAATTTCAACTTTGTGACAGTATTTTTAAAACTCAATTTGGAAATCAATGTTGTGAGTTTGTTTGTTTGTTTGTTTGTTTGTTTGTTGGTTGGTTGGGGTTTAATGGCCTATCAACAGCTATAGTCCGCAGACGATAACTTGCTACTTGTTTACAAACAAACCGGTAAAAAACAAAACACATAATAGGTGAGACAGGTAAATATACCCGTGCCAGTATTCCTTTTCAATATTGATTTTGAGATTACTCATCAAGTCTTATGTAGTCGAGGGGTTAGCGTGGCGGATATCAATGTCGTAGGTAGTGAGTTTGAATCTTAGTTTTTCATACATACATGTATATACACATATATTTTGATTTCTTTATATGTTATTATATATTTATTTTGTATGCGTGTTGCTCTTACAAATTGCTTTCATTCAACAAAGCATGATATTACATGTAGAACGTTGGTCTCACTTTGAAGAAAGCTAATAACTGAATGCACATTTCATATCTGTGTACTTGAAGAGTATGTTCTCGCCGATCATGTCACATCGCCGTTTCACTTATTCCCTTCTCCACCAGCAATAAGTCATAAAAAGAACAGAATTATATCGACAAAAGTAATGAGTTTGTGAGGTTCGAACTCTCGACCAAATAAAATGAATAAAAGTTCTGCAAACGGATATTCTCCCGCTTCATTACCACTGAGCCACACTACATGTCTATTTTGCGCACCAAGATACACTACTATATTGACATGCATGCATGTGCACTTTATCATGTAGCTATTATGCACGAACACGAGGCTAGCATATGATAATACACGTGGTCTACCTATATTTGGACTCATCGATTGACCTCCAGCAACTTATTATCGTCTGTCATTTATAAGGTCATTTAAGGCCGGGTCAATGGGTTTAGTACTAAATCCCATATATTACCTGTACAAGTACATGTACATGTTCAAGTACATATACAAATGGGGGGGTGGGTCCCAAAATCAGAACTGAATACATTTGTATTTACAATAAAAAAAAATAATATATATATACAGCCCTGAAATCAGAATAATACTGATATGATGCCAGGTCCTGGCCACACCAGAATCACTTGGCCCCCTCCCAAAATCAGTAGGATCAGTAATAATCTTACTACTGTTATAATGGGCAATAACGCAATTCAACTCCCAGGTTCCAAAGATAAAAACGATGAAAATCGTGATTCCTATAAGGAGGAATCCCGCCGTTAATTTACGCTGTCGCGAGTATTTTATACTCCCATTTTTGATCGGTGCATATGCTGCTAAAATAAATGCGCAAAATACGCCAATATGCACCTGGGGCCCGTTTCACTAAACTTCTTACGACTAAAATGTTCGTAAGTGCGAATTTAAGATCGTCTGTAAATTTCAATGTATGGATTTACATGTATTGAGCATAGGCTGCATATGCAGCCTATGCTCAATAAATGTAAATCCAATAATTATTTACAAGAAAACAATGTTAATGTGAAATTTAAAGACTAACATAATTTTGCACTTACGAACATTTTAGTCGTACAAAGTTTAGTGAAACGGCCCCCTGATCTGGAGTTCTGCATTGTTACTAATGGTACCATTTTATGAAATCCTTAAAAGCATGTTGCCAACAAAATAAATAGAGGATATTCATATTTTTGCAACGAATATGATATATATGTTCATCGAGTGGTGTGAAATGTCCATATTTCACGAGTGCCGTTATTCAATATTTTAATTGGGTAAAATAAAAACACACTACTGTTTACACATCAACATATAGCAATTATTGAGTAGTTGACTTCGAAATGAAAACATGTCTTGGTATTTCATTAGAATTGTCTCCTTGGAGACAATTCTAATGAAATACCAAGATGTGTTTTCATGGAAAATAAGAAAAATATGCTATATTTGTGGTCTGTTTATTGTTTTCTGTAGCATGATAAAGGTACCACAAATTTGTTATTGCTTTTTGATACTCGCTACTTCTGATTTCAATTGGGTTTTTGGCAATTTTAATTGGGAATTTACGCAAATACGTAGCTTATCTGAAGCTCGGAGGGGCCTTATGATGTTTGTGAACAGGATAGTCACTGATCAGTAGCCGATTTCACCAATCTTGCTAAGTACACTTTGAGAGAGAAGTTTTTAATTTAAAGGTACATGCCCACTCAGTAGGCACACAGTGTTCCTTATATCACAGACATCATCAGAGACATTTTCTGGCAAAATAAACATTAATTCACCATTATCCCACATACTGATTATTATTATACATTTTATATCAGACGTAAATTTCCACACTGATATCAGGGGCGATAACCGTGTTTCCTTAAAATGTTAACAGACATTACTATTTATTCTCTGTATTTTTTTGATGTGCAATCATCATACTTTATAATCTGTCGAAAATATTATTTTTTTCAAGTAACGCATTTAATTAGTATAAATAATTAAAATATATCATGCTTCATTTGCATATGAAAATAGCCCGATACCACCACGCGTCACTATCAGTAAGATAACTATTACTAAATAATTATATCTGCATACCGGGCACTTGTTATTTTTATAACTGGTGGAATATTGACACAATTATACACTTATTTAATTCCTATAAAGAACATTTTGTGCCTACTGAGTGGGCTGTACCTTTAAGGAGAAATTTATTAATGTTTATTATACTGAATTTATTACATTATTACAGCCATTTTGGCTGTGATAATGTAATACATTCAGTATATAATTCTGCATACTTTTAATCATCAAATATATGCAGTCATTAGTTCGATATGAAATAATGCATTTCTGGGAAAATAAATGATTACTCCCTCAAAGTATACTTAGCTAGATAAGTATGCTTAGTAATTTTGGTGAAATCGGCTGCAAACTGCGCAGTCTGATTAGGGTTTATGCTGTTCGCCATTCAGTCACTGTAGCTGCGCTGTCCTTAACTATTAGATCATCCATAACCACACTGTGAGACTTTGCAACGCGACCAGGGTCTGCAATTGCTGCAAATTGCGCTACATTTTCTCAGAGCGACATATGCCAAAAGAAAACTTAAGACTAAAACCTGTGGAACAGCTTGAATTGAATGCTGAAAACCGAATGCAAAAATAGCTTATAAACCTTGTTAATTTAAAAAGTTACAAAAGTTTCAAATTTGTTCATTTGCTGAAATAGGTGTGTTATACTATGACGTCATTAATGAACAATATTTTTTTTATATTTATTTATGTTAATTGAAATTTATTTATTTTTTCATTTTTATTTTCATTAAAACTTTTTGATTACGATTTTTGAAAATTTGGTTGGTAAAATTGCATAAAATGTACAGATATGAAAGATTGCTTGGATGGAGTTTTCTGCTTGTTGTTTGTATTATCATTATCTATGTTTTGAAGTTTAACTTTTCTATTTACTTCCTCTTTAAATGGTGATTGACACATACCTATCGTCGTAGGCCAACAGTCGGGGAGGCGCGTGTTTATCATCGGTGTAATACAGCAGGTTATAGACGTCCTCTGCCAGCAGCATCACGTCGTACTTCCGCGCAAGTTTCACCAGGTCACGGCACCGTTCTACCAACGTCACAATCCGGTGTGGGGAATTACAGGACCCAACAAATGGTGACTATTCAATAATATTTTCTGCCAGCGGCCCAAATACGCATGTATCTCTGAAGGCTACTGAACCCTCTCAACCATACACATGATACAGGCGTCTATAGCAATGTTTGCAAACAGTGTAGATCCAGATGAGGCGGCTCGTGACGAGCCGTCTCATCAGGATCTGCACTTTTTGCAAGTAACTTTCATATTTTTTAGTAAAACACACGCCTTTTTCATAAATGGACTAGTCTGAAATTAGTTTTGGGACGACTGGATTGGTCGGAAAATTAACATGTCAAAATCCATACCAGTTATTGAGGGCGTGAAAGGGTTAAATGGCAATTTCACCAGGTCACGGCACCATTCTGGCAATGTCAAAATCGGGTATCAGTGTGGGCAATTATACGTTTTAGTGCCTTCTATATGTTGCTGTGACTGGAGAAATAGGACTTATGGGATTTGTGACCAGTGTAGTTCCTGATCAAATAGCACACTCTGGTAGCCTGATAATGATCTGTATCGCTTGTTAGAAGCACAACGTGTGTTTCATTTGAAGGAATGGGAACAGTGCAGATCCTGATCAGACTGATGCTGGATCTACGCTATAGTCTGTTTCACGAAAGCTGCCCAAATTTTAGTCATATAAACAATTCAAAAACCATATTTTTTTCGATAATATTAAATTAAAGGAAAATTTAAGAATGAACCTTCTTTTTATTTCGTGAAATTTGGTCAAATAATGATTTTATTACGAAAAATTGATTTGTCTATGGGAATTTAACATGGGGGGAAAAAGGTAGAGGAGTTGTGGGAGGAGTCAAACAACGAAAAACTTTGGAAATTGACTCCGAAACCTAGCTAGATAGCTTGGAAATGATATAACTAAGAAAACAAGTTAAATTTTAAAAATCGGTCCAGTATTTCTGAAATTCTAAAAAGATTCCCCATGTTAAATCCCCATAGACATCTATCTTCACGGAGTGAAGATGTCTATGGGGATTTAACATGGGGAAATTTTGTTTTCGCAATAAAATCAATATTTGACCAAATTTCACGAAATAAAAAGAAGGCTCATTCTTAAATTTTCCTTTAATTTAATATTATCGAAAAAAATATTGTTTTGGAATTGTTTATATAGCCGTAAAATTTGGGCAGCTTTCGTGAAACAGACAGTAGTCGCATTTATCCAGTCACATCCATATATACAGATGGAATTGCTATTCAATAAACAGCAGTGTGATTTTATTTTACCCAATTAAAATTTTGAAATACCCAATTGCTTCAGAAATGATGGAGTGACAATACTCAATTACTAATTCCTTATCTGGAGCCCTGCCTACCTGGGCTCATGCAGTAACCTCTCGGATTGTTGAAGGTGGGTATGGTGTAAACACACGCCCAGAATGGTGACTTGAGGCCGTCCATCGTTGCTGGTCTGCGTTTCTTTAGCTGCTCCTCCAAAGCCGTTACACTGATCCCCTCGTCGTCTGTCAGAACTACAGCACAGAGTGGATATGTGAATATAATTCAAACTGCAAATGGTGTGCACGATTCTGAGCACTTTCATTTGCCGAGAGAAGTCAGCTTCTCCCTCAACTCAAGATATGTGGCACAACTTAAGGGAGACAAAATCGCCCAAATCGCCCCAAATCGCCCACAGGTGGAAGACTTGGACTTGTGACATAAAAAAATCCCATTACCCCACCCACTATACGATACCAAGCGAGTGGGGGCAATGGGATTTTTTTTGTGTCCCAGTAGCCTATTTCATCAACATTGCAAAGTATACTTTACTAGCAAAGTATACTTTGAGGGAGTAATCATTTATTTTTCCTGAAATGCCTTATTTCATATAGTAGAACTAACGACTGCATATATTTGTATAATTTGATGATTAAAAGTATGCAGACTTATTATACTGAATTTATTACATTATCACAGCCAAATTGGCTGTGATAATGTAATAAATTCAGTATAATAACAAGAAACGAGGCAAAGCCACGAAGGCCAGGTTTTTTCCAAGCATAGACACTTGGATAACATAATTATACCCACTTTTTGTAGACTAGATGGCCGTGGCCTGCATGTCGCGCCTTGGGGCGAGGCATGGACACTAAAAAAATAGATATAGTAGATGGAAAAATTTTAACCAAAAAACTTTAACCGGACACACGGACGAACGGACAGACGTATGCCAAAATGCCGACGATATCGCACTTTCCGCAAGCAGGTGTGACAATGATGATAAACACCCATGTGAAGTATCAGGGTATTGGGTGAAGCAGTTGCAGAGATATAGTACACGAAAAAACTTTAACAAAAAAATTCAAAGTAATTTGACCTTGACATTGGGCACAGGATCGCGCTTTCCGCAAGCAGGTGCAACAATGATGATAAACACCCATGTGAAGTATCAAGGTATTGGGTGAAGCAGTTGCAGAGATATAGTAACACGAAAAAGTTTAACAAAAAAATTCAAAGTAATTTTGACCTTGACATTGGGCACAGGATCGCGCTTTCCGCAAGAGTGCGACAATGATGACAAACACCCATGTGAAGTATCAAGGTATTGGGTGAAGCAGTTGCAGAGATATAGTACACGAAAAAAACTTTAACAACAAAATTCAAAGTAATTTGACCTTGACATTGGGCACAGGATCGCGCTTTCCGCAAGCAGGTGCGACAATGATGGTAAACACCCATGTGAAGTAACAAGGTATTGGGTGAAGCAGTTGCAGAGATATAGTACACAAAAAAAAATTAACAAAAAAATTCAAAGTAATTTGACCTTGACATTGGGCACAGGATCGCGCTTTCCGCAAGCAGGTGCGACAATGATGATAAACACCCATGTGAAGTATCAAGGTATTGGGTGAAGCAGTTGCAGAGATATAGTACACAAAAAAACTTTAACAAAAAATTCAAAGTAATTTGACCTTGACATTGGGCACAGGGGCTGCACGGTTGGGGGTTAGAATGAAAAATATGGATGATGATAAACACCCATGTGAATGGTTTCAAGGTAATGGGTGAAGCAGTTGCAGAGATATAGTATAACGAAAAATGTTTTAACCAAAAAACTCTAACCAGAGTACGTTTAAAAAGTTAACGTTGAAAATGGCTAAGTCAATTACGTAGAAATAATAGGTGAAGGTAAAAAAATGGTCACATGTTGGATAGTTGTATGTGGTAGGCACCCCTTGGTTATGAAGCTGTGAAAGTTTGGTGGTCCTAGGTGGTACAGTACCAAAGAAATGGACTTAAACACGAAAACTTAACATTGCAAACGCGAAAACTTAACATTGAAAATGGCTAAGTCGACTGCGCGGAAAAAATGGGTGAAGTTAAAAAAAAAAGTAACATGTTGGATAGTGATATGTGGTGGGTACCCCTTGATTATGAAGCTGTGAAAGTTTGGTGGTCCTAGGTGGTACAGTAACAAAGAAATGGACTCAAACACGAAAACTTAACATTGATTGTGGACACCCGCCCGCCCGCCCGCCCGCCGCCGCCCGCCCGGCTTTCGCCAATCCAATAGCCTGGATTTTTTTTCAAAAAACCTGGCTAATAAATTTATCATAAAATTGAAAATTTCTCCCTCAAAGTATACTTTGCTACTATTAAATAAATGATTACTCCCTCAAAGTATACTTTGCTAGTAAAGTATACTTTGCAATGTTGATGAAATCGGCTACAGGTCCGAGTCTTCCACATGCCCATTAAAAAAATCCCATTACCCCACCCACTATACGATACCAAGTGAGTGTGGCAATGGGATTTTTTTTGTGTCCCAGGTCCGAGTCTTCCACATGTGAAATCGCCCTGTAATATAATCTTTGCTTTATATAAAGAAAAGTAATCATTAATTAGTAAACTGTCTCGCCATTCAGAGGGTGTGTCCGAGAACATGATTTGATTGGTCGAAGAAAACACATCATTGCGATGTTACTGACATCATTTCTCCATATAAAGTATCCACTGGAGTGGTAGATACTGCTGCTCGACACTGGTGTAATTCACTGTTATATTTGTGTAAAATACTCGCTGAAATGCAAGTAATAGAGGATCTTACACGAGCGATGATTTAATATGATAATTATTAAACGAGTTTACTGATTTCATAAGAAACGACTCAAACGAGGCTATGTCTCGAGTCGTTTCTTATGAAATTAGTCAACAAGTTTAATAAATACCATGTTAAACCATCACAAATGTTAGAATCTATTTATTGCAAAGCACATCATCAAAATAAAAGCTTGGGCCAAGCATTTAGGGCCAAGCAATTTAGATGAAGAAAAAAATAATAGTAAAATATTATGTTAGATGTGGTAGGTAATCAAATGATTAGGGTAAAAATAAAACTATGATGAACAATATAAATTAGTAAAATGTGAATGAACTGATTGCCCAACATGTTTTCTGTGGTGGGCTCATTTGCATATTCAGGGCTTCTAAAATGTGTATTATTTTGGGCATTCGGAGCGTGGATTGAGAAATAGCAGCCGGATTTCATTATTTTCGGACCGGATTTCATTATTTTTGGACCGAATTTTAAGGATAGTTTGCAAATCTCAATCTCAGTCTGAGATTTCAAAATTCGGTCCAGAACCGACAATCTGAAAATTTTAGAAGCCTTGTGCAATTTTATTACACTGTTATTACACTGTGAAAATCCATTTTATGCAATAAATATCATTTATTTCACTTTAATGTTTGTACATCAGATAAAGAAAATGACTGCGGCATAATTGTCTCTATTTGATTAGCAAATATCGTAAATCTTGTACACAGTACTACACACATAGTAGTCAACCGAAAAGTGTGACGGACGGACGGACGGACGGACGGACGGACAGACAAAATATTTTTTTACCCCCACCATATACATGTACTCCATAATAGAGTATATGGTGGGGGTAAAAAAAAATTGTTTAGCTTATTTTTTATGCCACCGGGTTTCGAAGAAACGGGTGGCATATAGTGTTTGGACCGTCCGTCTGTCCGTCTGTCCATCTGTCCGTCCATCCGTCTGTCCGTCTGTCTGTCCATCCGTCACACTTTTCGGTTAACCACTTTGTCACAGTTTCTCAAATATGCTGCAGGTGGCATCTGCGTTCGACAGACGCATTTCTTGTTTTCTTCATTTATTGATGCTTTTAGGCATATGTAATGTATTTATAGACCTCGGTCCGTTACTTCAACCTGTGAATCCCACAAGCACCATTTCTTAAGTCAGTGTCACAAGCATTCGGTGTGTTTCAGCTTTCATCGGTTCAACTCTCTATATATATGTACAAGGCTTCTAACTGTTGTCGGACACGACCTCGTATCATAACAAAATAACATGTTTAACATCGCAATTTTCTATGCATTCTATGTATTTCTGCAGGATAACGATAATTCTCAAATGATCATATGAACTTGCCACTAGAATATTGACGTTAGAGCCGTAAACACAGTATTTAATTTGTTATGATATGAGGTGGTGTCCGACCTAGGAAAAGAAGCTGTCATACGATGTTCATTGCATAATTATTTTGTAACTACATGTACATGTATTCTATTTTAGCAAGATAACAATAATTCTCAAATGAACATGTGCACTTTCTGCCAACATATTCACATTAGCGTTATTTGTTATGATACCAGGAATTTGTTATGATACCAGGTCATGTCCGACCAAAGCTAGAAGCCTTGTTCATATATATATCTACTTATACCGATGAAAGCCGAATCACGCTGACTGCCTGTGGTCACAGTCACACAACTGAATACCTGTAGCATATTTCACAAAAATTGCAAATCATACTTACCGGTATCTAGCAAAATGTACTTTGAGGGCGTAATCATTTATTTCCCCCCGAAATGCACTAATTCATATAGAACTAACTATACTGCGTATATTTGATGATTAAAAGTATGCAGAATTATACTGAATTTATGGCTGTGATAATGTAATAAATTCAGTATAATACCGTAACAAGAATTCCGCGGAATCAAATGTCTCGCCTTGTTCCGCCTTGACCTTGACCCTGGGGCCCGATAAAAATATATTTAATAGTCGTATATCCATCTACATATCATATTAAAGGTATGTATAAAGTTTGATGACTGTGGCTGATAAGGTGTTGATGTAATGACCGTAACACAAAAACTTAACATTGAATGATGACGCCGCCAACGACGCCGCCGCCAACTCCGGAAAAGCAAAACCTATGTCTCGCTTTCCGCTTTCGCGGGCGAGACAAAAATTAATTAATTGATCCTTAAATGGAAAATTTCTCCCTTAAAGTGTACTTAGCAAGATAACTATACTTTGCAATTTTGGTGAAATATGCTACTGATACACAAATGTGTTACAATCAGAGTTATAAGACTCACCTGGAACTATATTCATGCCCAAATCGTCTCTCAGAATTTTCAGGGCTATAAAGTAGGTCGGGTCTTCGATGAAAACGGGCGTGTCTTGGTCGAACATCACCGTGGAAACGAGATGGAGCCCCTGGGTGGCACCCGCGGTAACCATAATGTCATCACTACAACAGCAACACCAGTGGGCCGTTTCACTAAACTTTGTACGACAAAAAAGTTTGTACGAATATTTTCATGATTAAATTCTCATTAATGCTACCATTTCCCACCTACATGTAGGAATATTAAATCTGAACAGATCCACCAAATATTTCGCAAATTCGGCACCAAATACAAACTGTAAGTACATTTTAGTATTGCACGTACGAACTTCTTAGTCATACAAAGTTTAGTGAAAATGCTCAAAATTGTATAATTCCAGCACAAAAATATTTACACAATTCCCTAACATTTGATTGGCTCGTAGCAAGTCTCTGTCCAACATTTATATCCCAGTAAACTCCCACGCCGAACTACTTTCCGTAACCGTGAGGCGCAGTTAAAATAATTCTTAAGAAAACGGAAAATAAACACATTTTCTTGATGAATTTATTTCAAATGCTGGAATTATAAGGAATGAATGGCCTTTTTGTTGAATTTATCGGGGATATAAACTTGGAAAAGTCGCGAGAATACTGGACGAGGCCTTCCGGCCTTCGTCCAATACTCCCACGACTTTTCCAAGTTTATACCCCGATAAATTCCACAAAAAGGCCATTCATTCCTATAGTACATCATTTTGGTCACATATCCACTCTGTGTATATATGTATACACAAGGCCATAATCATTATAGGTGTCCGTTTCCCATCGCCCGACCGACCCGCTAAAATTGAATAATATTAGTGCCGATTCTTTAAAGAAGACAATTATTTTTGGTACATCCCGATTTCTACTACCCATGGTCGTTTTAGCCTATGACTAGCGCGATCTGTAGCCGATTTCACAAAATTGCAAAGTATATTATCTTGCTAAGTGCACTTTGAGGGAGAAATTTTCAATTTAAGGATAAATTTATTAATTTGTATTATACTGAATTTATTTCATTATCACAGCCATTTTGGCTGTGATAATGTAATAAATTCATTATAATAATTCTGCATACTTTTAATCATCAATTTGCAATTTTGGTGAAATCGGCTACTGAGATAAAAAATAAGAATTTTCCTACTTATCTACCCAAATTACAAATGCAAGGTAGGGAGATTGGAAATGAACATTCCATTAATTGGGGCAGAATTGACAAATTTTCCACTTCGGAATTTTCCAATTTTGCTTTCGATATTTACGCAACACATAGTATAGTGTGGGGAACAATCGCTTAGCACAGGAAGTCGCTTAAGTCAGGTGGTCGTAAGGTCGTAAGACCAAATTCCATGACTTTTCCATGACTTTAAAGGACCTGTTTTCGAAATTCAAGGACCCATATTTGTGAGGATGATGCTGATGAAACAGTGTTTTACGGCTTATTGACTCATAACTTGAGCAATTTCGAGCCTGGAATACACCTGTGTTGGGAAAAGTAGTAATTCAGTTCTGAATTTACAAAATCACGATTTGGTGTCAGGTGCCCTTACCACAACAAATCGTTTGGCTCGAAATTACGAAATTGCACTGAAATTTCCTCAAAAACACCAATAATTGAACTGGAATCCAAATTCCATGACTTTCAATGACCTTTTCAGAAAGAGGCAAATTCCATGACTTTCCAGGCCTGTAATCCATTTTTCCAGTTTTTCCATGACTTTCCAGGAATTTAAGGAACCGTGGGAACCCTGCTGTATACAATTTTGTGTATATCTGTTCATTTAAAAAGTTTATGATAAGTTTTCACTACTATTCAAGGTAATGGTGAAATACTCTTTGAGAATCTAATTTCAGTATTGATTAATATTTTAGGGGGTAAAATAGTCTTTAAAGGTACATGCCCACTCAGTAGGCTCAACATGTTCTTTATAGGAATTAAATAAGTGTATAATTGTCTCACTATTCCACCAGTTCTAAAAATTACGAGTGCCTGCTATACAGATATAATCATTTAGTAATATTTACTGATATTTTCTGATAGTGACGCGCATTGGTATCAGGCTATTTTCATATGCAAATGAGGCATGGTATTTTTTAATTATGTATGCTAATTAAATGCGTTACCTGAAAAAATAACATTTTCGACAGATTATAAAGTATGATAATTGCACATCAAAAAATAAATACAGAATATAAATAGTAATGTCCGTTAACATTTTAAGGAAACACGGTTATCGCCCCTGATATCAGCGAGTAAAGTTACATCAGATATAAAATGTATATTAATGCCAATCAATACGTGAGGTAAGGTGAATGAATGTTTATTTTGCCAGATAATGTCTCAGATGATGTCTCTGATATAAAGAACATTTTGTGCCTACTGAGTGGGCATGTACCTTTAAGTCTTTAAGGCTAAACCTTATCAGGAGCCCTAGGGGAATCATGTGACCATGGATGCCCCACCTACGCTAAGATACTAAAACAAGGCACAATTACAGTGTGTGAACAACGTGTTAAACATCAATCAATTTGGTAACCTAGTTATAAAACGATCGGACTACACACAGGGCTCCAGATAAGGAATTAGTAATAGTGTATTTTCACTCCATCATATCTGAAGCAATAGCTAGGGTATTTCAATATTTTAATTGGGTAAAATAAAATCACACTACTGTTTACACATCAACAGACAGCAATTATTGAATAGTTTTCTTCGAAATGAAAACATGTCTTGGCATTTCATTAGAATTGTCTCCTTGGAGACAATTCTAATGAAATACCAAGATGTGTTTTCATGGAAAATAAGAAAAATATGCTATATTTGTGGTATGTTTATTGTTTTCTGTAGCATGATAAAGGTACCACAAATTTGTTATTGCTTTTTGATACTTGGCAATTTTAATTGGGTATTTACGCAAATACGCAGCTTATCTGCAGCTCTGACACACATGTGCTTGTGGCCCAATGTGAATATCTACTTGCACCTGTGTGCATCATGAATCATTGGTGCTGCATTCTGCACCATCGTAAAATGTTTCACACTGAAACAGGCACTGGATTCCTGGCGAATTCCCATTAAACTACACACAGAAGGTATTGCATAAACAAATTTTTGTCTAGTAACCGGCGCAAGAAATTTGCGCCGATTACTAGATGAAAAATGTGTTTATGTGATAGCTCTAAGTAGAGTTGAGTGGCCTCTTGTGAGGATACCGGTGCATTTTTTGACATGAAACATTTAATGCCGGTGTGAGTGCAGCACCAGTGGCGATGCGCACCTCCTGACCTCATCCCCGTACTCGCGGGTGAGAAAGGTCGCAACCTCATCACAGAAACCTGGGTCGCCCTTACACGGCCCATACTGGAACGTGTACTGCTCCTCCGATAGGTCACTCTGCAACAGGGATGTTGATTGTTTAGTTAGTGGTTGATTAATTGGTTGGTGGTTGGTAGCTGGTTGGTGATTGGTTGGTTGGTTGGTGGTTGGCGAGTTGATTGATTGGTGAATTAGTTGGTGATTGGTTTGTGGATTGGTTGTTGATTGTTTGGTGATTGATGGATTGGTTGGTGATTGGTTGGTGAATTGGTTGGTGGTTGGTTGGTGATTGGTGGATTGGTTGGTCGGTGATTGGTTGGCAGACCTGTAGGTAATTGGTTTGGTGGTGGTTGGTTGGGTGGTGGTTGGTTGGTAGTTGGTTGATTGATTAGTTGGTGGATTGGATGGTGGCTGGTTGGTGATTGGTTGGATGGTTGGTGGTTGCTTGATTATTTGATTGGTTGGTTGATTAATTGATTGATTGGGAATCTATATGATGTACATTGATTGGTTGGTTGATTGATTAATTTCTTAACTGATTGTTATGTTGACTGATATACAGATTGGCATGTCATTCTACCATGTGTGAATTGACTGATTGACTGATCCATCACTCTACAATGTGTGAATTTATTTGCATATCACTATACACTGTGTGAACTGATTGATTGATTGTGAACCGTTATCCCTCTACAATGTGTGCATTGATTGCTGAAACACTGAACATGTTGGGAACAGGTCTGGAATTCCCTCACACATCGCTGTTTTCCGGCAATACTGACTTCGAATAAATACGACATTGTCCGTAGATTTCGTTGGAATTTGACAAAAATTACAGAGCACACGCAGAATTATATTCTCTGTGTGTGTTCTGAAATTTATGACAATTTCGAACGGAAATTATGGCTGATTTTCATAATTAAAATTGATGAAAATTAGCGATTTAATAAGGGAGGTAATTCCGGGCCGCAGATCCATTTTATATGCACCAGTAATTCCTCCGTCGCTGACATGATGATTTCAGAACAAGTTTGTAGTGCCTCCTTTCCCGGTCGACCAATAGAAAATGGCAGACAGTCATCTCTGTACAGCAAAGAAAATGACTCGGAGTCATTCCGTTGAGAATGGGACATTTCTGTTTAACCCTTTCAACCCTATAAGTAACTGGAATGCAGGGATTCCGCTGGCAATCGCCACTTTCGCAATTGGCGATAAAAATAAACAATTGGCGATCGCAATTGGCGATAAAAATAAACAATTGCGATCGCAATTGGCGATAAAAATAAACAATTGGCGATAAAAAATTGCAATTTTCAGAGAAAAAAAATTAAAAAAAAGAAAATGATTTCTACGCTGTTGAGTGTTGACGGAAATTGCAAAAAAAAAGAAAATGATTTCTACGCTGTTGAGTGTTGACGGAAATTGCCGTCTGCTGTTTTTCATTTTTGCTTTAATTCTTAACAAAAAACTGGTTTTGACAGCACATGAGAATCGTCTCCACTGGAGACGATTCTCATGTGCTGTCAAAACCAGGTATATGTCGAGAAATATTGAAAATAAAACATTTCCAGCAGATGACAATATTTAATTCAGCGTAGTAAGGGTTAATTAACCCTTTCACATCTAAGTAACTGGAATGGATATTGATAATTATGTTAATTTTGCAACCTGAATCCAACCATTACAAAATAATTTTCAGACTAGTTCATTTATGAAACGGGGATGTTTTTGTTCTCAAAAATCTGAAAATTACTTGCAAAAAGAGCAGATCCTGATGAGATCCAGGTGTAGATCCAGGTGAGCCGGCTCGTGACGAGTCATCACACCAGGATCTGCACTTTTTTCAAGTAATTTTCATATTTTTGAGAACAAAAACACCCCCTTTTCATAAATGGAATAGTCTGAAAATAATTTTGTGACCGTTGGATTGGTTGCAAAATTAATGTATAAAAATCCATTCCTGGAGTTACTTAGGGGTGAAAAGGATAATTAGTGTAATAAATAAGCGCCAGAAAACACCAGAGTAGTGCACTTCCGGCGGAAAGCATGAAATTTGGTATACAGGGGTTTTCAAGTACAAGTATGCTGACAAAAATGAGCCGAGGAGACAATCGATAAAACGCCTACTTCCGGTTCAAAATGGCGGATTTCAAAATGGCCGCCATGGAAAAGTTCATTTCTCATTGTATTGGATTCATACACTCAATTTTTGTACCATTTCACGCCAACAAACGCCATATGAGCTGTACATACTAATTGTTGCTTTTATATGCGAGACGGCCATGTTAAATTCAAAATGGCCGCCATTCAAATCGGTTTTTTTCTATATTATTTTATTATAAGGTGCTAATAAAAATGAATTATTACATTTATTCCCATGTTTTCATGGACGACGTACACAATGCATATTACATCAACTGTACATAGCAAAATATCGAGTTAATAAAGCTATATTGACTTTCAAAATGACTTTGGCGCTTATCGATGCCACTAAATTCACAATACCAAATAAAGGAGAAACATTAAATGTCACAATTCACATTTAAAATCCGCAATGATATCCCAAACAATTTACATTCAGACACAGATCTCCAGATAAGCTTTGTGTTTAAAGCGTACTATATTACACCCTGATTTCAAAATCATTGCATATTTTACTTTTACAAATGGATTATTGATTTTCTTCATTACTAAATAGGGAAAAAATTATAAACTAGATGGCCGCAGCCTGCATGTCGCACCTTGTGGCGAGGCATGGACACTAAAAAAAAATATATAGTATAACGAAAAACTTTAACCAAAAAACTTAACCAAAAAGTTTAACCGGACACACGTACGTACGTACGCCAAAGTGCCGACTATATCGCGCTTTCCGCAAGCGAGCGCGAAAAAAACTTTAACCAAAAACTTCAAAGTAATTTGACCTTGACATTGGGCACAGGGGCCGAACGGGAGGGGGGTAGAATGAAAATATAGATGATGATAAACACCCATGTGAAGTTTCAAGGTAATGGGCAAAGCAGTTGCAGAGATATAGTATAAGAAAAAACTGTAACCAAATAACTTAACCAAAAACTTTAACTGGACACACGTACGTACGTACGCCAAAGTGCCGACTATATCGCACTTTCCGCAAGCGGGCGTGAAAAAAACTTTAACCAAAAACTCAAAGTAATTTGACCTTGACATTGGGCACAGGGGCCGCACGGGAGGGGGGTAGAATGAAAATATAGATGATGATAAACACCCATGTGAAGTTTCAAGGTAATGGGCAAAGCAGTTACAGAGATATAGTATAACGAAAAACGTTAACCAAAAAACGTTAACCAAAAACTTTAACCAAAAACTTAACCAAAAAAAAAAACTTTAACCAAAAAACTTAACCAAACAACTTAACCAAAAACTTTAACCGGACACACGTACGTACGTACGTACGTACGTACGTACGTACGTACGTACGTACTACGTACGTACGTACGTACGTACGCCAAAGTGCAGACTATATCGCGCTTTCCGCAAGCGGGCGCGACAAAAATGTATCAAATTTAAACATTCACTTACTTGAGCTGCAAAAAGCTTTTTGCTTTTTGCAGCTCAACTAAGTGAATTTTCAAATTTATTACAGTATTTTCACTACTCAATTTGAAAATCAATGCGTATTTTCACATTGCCGTGCATATGTTGTACTCCCACTTTTGATAATCAATGCGTATTCAGCTAAAATAATTGCGTAAAATACGCTAATACGCAGCTTATCTGGAGCTTTGCAGATACTGTTTCGAGATACACATTTGACGTGGTGAGTGAGTTTCTTTGATAGCCCTTTCAACACTACAGGCCTGTATAGTGGTATTAGCAAAACGCGTAGATCCAGGTCGGCCGTCTCACCAGGATCTGCGTTTTTTGCAACTAATTTTTATATTTTTGAGAACAAAAACACCGCCTTTTTATAAATGGACTAGTCTGAAAATCATTTTGTGACGGTCGGATTGGTTGCAAAATGAACATATCAAAATCCATTCCAGTTACGGCGGGGTGAACGGGATAATTCACAATTCTATTACCACCATGGCAAATAAAATAGAAACTTTAAATATCACAATTCACATTTAAAATCCGCAGTAGTAAATCAGGAGATATCCCAAAACTACATATGAATAAATGAAGTTACAACATATGAATAAATAAAGTTACAACATTGAATAATAATTATTTTTCGTACAATACTCAGTGCTCCAGATAAGCTTTGTGTCTAAAGAGTATTGTACACCCTGATTTCAAATATTCAATGCGTATTTTATTTTTACACATGGATTATTGATTTTCTTCATTATTAAATAGGGAACAAAATATTAATGATCAAAACAAATTTAAGCATTCACTTATTTGAGTGTATTATTACTT
Source organism: Conchocele bisecta (assembly GCA_029237695.1). Lineage (NCBI taxonomy): Eukaryota > Metazoa > Mollusca > Bivalvia > Lucinida > Thyasiridae > Conchocele > Conchocele bisecta. The sequence continues at coordinate 13,346,025 of CM055281.1, forward strand.
ATTCACTTATTTATACTGTAATACAGTTGAAAATATTTACAGTGTTTGCTTTTTGCAGCTCAACTAAGTACATTTTTAACTATATTACAGTATTTCCACTACTCAATTTGAACATCAATGAATATTTTCACATGCGAGTATTTTGTACTCCCACTGATTCAGCTGAAATAAGTGTGTAAAATACGCCAATATGCCCCTTATCTGGAGCTCTTCTATACTGTCTGAGACATGAATATTGCTTACATACATGTATAATTAATGCATAGTCATGATTTTCGCATAGATTAAAACAATCACATTTGTGACTGACTGCACAAATTGGTCTTATAACTTTTTGTCCAGTGAACACCTAGATTAGCATGTGCATCCAGTCTGACCAGGGTCTGCACTGTTGGGACATTCTGTCAGTGAGCTTCTAACAAACATCTATATAGGGCTACATTAATGTGCTAGCCGATCAGGGGCTAGATTGGTCTGTGTCGTGATCCAGGGTCAGATACCGTTACTCCCAACAGATCACTTGGCCCCAGGTAGGAATTAATCCTAGTATGATTCACTATTAACCCATTTCGGGCTAAGGATCCGATACGCAGAAAATCCTCAATATCTTCCTTCTATACGCTCAGAAGTATATGTCGTGACCACCATTTGAACTGTCTCGTCGAGACGGTTCAAATGAGTGGTCACAATATATACTTTCATTGAGAAATAATAAAAATAAAATATTTAAGAAATTTCATACCCCTAAAGGTATATTCCGAATGTAATGGATTCAGATAAGATTTGATTTATTGGTGTTTAACAGCCTATCAACAGCTAAAGTTTGGATCCTATCCTTAACCTACATGTAGTTATTTGGGGGGGGGGGAATATCCCAAAATCAGAAAAGAATATTTACATCGCCAGGTCTATACCAAACCAGTCACTTAGCCTCTTCCATTAATAGAACTAGAAATGGACGCTTGTCGACAAGCGCATGTGTATCCCCCTCCCCAGATACACAAGTAGTTTGAAACAAGAGGGCCATGATGGCCCTAATTCGCTCACCTGACTCCATGAACACCAGAGGAGAATGTGGCATTGAGTTCATATGTGTTTTAAAAAAAATTGTGCTATTTTTAGATGGCGGTCATCTTGGATTAGCGATGATTCTCATTTTACCAAATCTGAAAATGCTTCACCCAAGGATCATAACTTACTATGAAGTTTGGCCAGCATCGGCCATGTGGTTCCTGAGAAAAAGACGTTCAAAATCCAGAATAAATGGACCTTTTGGAGGCCATCATGGATGACATAATCATCCGATTCCGACAAATATTGCACCAGAGCAATCGCCTCATCGATACCTTCAATTTGATATATGACACGACCATATTTGGTCAAAAATAGAATTTGACCCCACGGGCCACACCCATTTTTGACCCCGGGGTCACCATTTTAACAACTTTGAAAGAGCATTGTACATCGATCATTCCTACCAAGTTTCGTCTAAATCCGGCGGGCGGTTCATGAGAAGATTTTTTAAGAATTTATGCTATTTTTAGACGGCGGCCATCTTAGATTAGCGATGACCTCCATTTGAACAAATCTGAAAAGGCTTCACCCATGGACCATAACTTTTAAGTTTGGCTACCATGGGCCAAGCGGTTCATGTTTAGAAGAATTTTGAAATCTCTAATAAAATAACGACCTTTTGACCTTTCGGCGGCCATCTTGGATGACATAACAATCCGATTTCGACAAATCGACACCAGAGTGATCGCCTTGTTGATACCTACGATTTGATATATGACATGACCATATTCGGTCAAAAATAAAATTTGACCCCAATTTGACCCCACGCCCATTTTTGACCCCGGGGTCACCATTTTAACAACTTTGAAAGAGCATTGTACATCGATCATTCCTACCAAGTTTTGCCGAAATCCGGTTGGCGGTTCTTGAGAAGAAGATTTTTGAAGAATTTGTGCTATTTTTAGATGGCGGCCATCTTGGATTACGTGATGACGTCATTTTAACAATTTTTTAATCCCCCTGTTCACGGACGACGGACACATTATGGTAACAATAGCTCACATGAGCTTCGCTCAGGTGAGCTAAAAAGGTTGTTCGAGTTATGCTCCGGAGACAAAATCAGTGCGCGGAAAAACAAAGGGAGATAATTAAAAAACTAGCAATGCAAGAGTTGTCATTCTTGCGTGACACACCTTTAGGGTCGTGGTCTATGCATGTGTGAAGTTTCATGAAAATATTCCAAAGGGTGTTCGAGTTATGCTCCGGACACGAAATCAGTGCATGAAACAACAAAGGGAGATAACTAAGAAATTAACGACGCAAGAGTTGTTATTCTTGCGCGCGACACACCTTTGGGTCGTCTTCTATGCATGTGTGAAGTTTAATAAAAAATATTCCAAAGGGTGGTCGAGTTATGCTCCGGACACGAAATCAGTGCATGAAACAACAAAGGGAGATAAGTAAAAAAAATTAACGATGCAAGAGTTGTCATTCTTGAGCACGACACACCTTTGGGTCATGGTCTATGCATGTGTGAGGTTTAATGAAAATATTCCAAAGGGTGTTCGAGTTATGCTCCGGACACGAAATCAGTGCATGAAACAACAAAGGGAGATAAGTAAACAAGAATTCCGCGGAATCAAATGCCTCGCCTTGTCCCGCCTTGATCTCGAGCCTGGGCCCGAAAGCAATTTTCACTGGCCGAACATATTATACAATTATTGACTAGTGAGCCATAGAATATCAGATTGTATTCTATGGCTCACTAGTCAATAATTGTTTTATTACATGATAATAGTCCGTATATAGCACTTACGACCTTATGCCACTAGACAAAAATTGAAAAAGTATTTGAAAAAAAAAATGGAAAAAAATAATATAAAAATTAAAAATAACAAGAATTCCGCGGAAATGTCTCGCCTTGTCCCGCCTTGACCTCGAGCCCGAAAGCAATTTTCACTGGCCCGAACATATTATACAATTATGGACTAGTGAGCCATAGAATATCAGATTATATTCTATGGCTCACTAGTCAATAATTGTTTTATTATATGATAATAGTCCGTATATATAGTACATACGACCTTATGCTACTAGACAAAAATTGAAAAAGAATTTTAAAAAAAAAGATGGAATTTTTTTTTTTTTTAAAGTTTAAAAATTAACAAAAAATAATGCTCGCTACTGGAGCCCAGAATTTTTTGTAATAGTCCTATATTTATCTACATATCATATCTGCACAGGTCCACATATTGCCACAATATTTTCAACACAGTTTACGGAAATGTAATATAATCATTTACCTGTATAAACTAGATTGGTCAGTAAGCGAGGCTTACGGAATACCCCGCATGGGCCCAGGTACCCCTAAAATATGTAAAAATTTCCAAGTGTGTGGGCTTGTGACCTTGACTCTGGGATTAGCGAGAGCGGCATGAACGTGAATTTGTCACAGGGTAGTAGAGGTCCATTGGAGCAATGTGTGAAGCAGATCCGAGCAAGCCTGAAGGAAATAGAAGTTATAACCGATTTCTCTGATGTTAAGTTTTGTAAAGAGACTAAGTATGTGACCTTGACCTCGAGATCAGCGGGGATTTGTCATAGCATTATGAAATATTAAGAATTTTCAATGAATTTTCAATGAATGAAATAGAAGTTATAACAAATTTCTCTGATGTTAAGTTTTGTAAAGAGATTAAGTATGTGACCTTGACCTTAGGATCGGCGGGGGTTGGACAGTCGTAGATTTGTCACAGCATGATAGTACAACCATAGAGGAATGCACAAGTGAAATAATAAGAATTTTCAATGAAGGAAATGTCACAGCATGATAGTAGAGCCTTAGAGGAATGCATGCATGAAATATTAAGCATTTTAGATGAAGTTATGAATATTTCTCTGATATTAAGTTTTGTAAAGAGACTAAGTATTTGACCTTGACCTTGGGATCAGCGGGGGTTGGACGGTCGTGGATTTGGCACAGCATGGTAGTAGAGCCTTACAGGAATGCATGTGTGTTTGTTTGTTTATTGGTGTTTAACGGCCTATCAACAGCTAAGGTCATGTAAGGTCGGGCAAACGGGTTCGATCCCATTTTAACCTACTGCATTGGGGGGAAAAATCCAAAATCAGAACTGAATATTTACATCAAGAAACAATATATTCAGCCCTGAAATAGAATAACCTGACCTGGTGGCAGGTCCATACCACACCAAAGTCACTTGGCCCCTTCCCCTAAAATAGGATTACGAATAATCGTAATACTCACATAAGGGGTATAACCAGATTCAACTGTCACATACAAAATGCCAAAGACGTATGTGAGGGCCAAACCAGGTCTCCAGTCGGGATTCCAGTAAGGATGAACCCCGATCGTTAAATTACCCATCGCGTGCTCCCACCTGCCACCCACGGAATGCATGTGTGAAATATTAAGCATTTTAGATGAAGGAACTAGGAGTTATACATGTAACAATATTTTTCTGATGTTAAGTTTACGGACGGACGGACGGACGGACGGACAACCCGACTCCAGTATACCCCCCACAACTCGTTGCGGGGGCGGGGGGGGGGGGTGTTATAATTACCTGTAAGTGGTCAGTCTGGACATTTGCACATGCTAGCACATGCACAGGTGAATGGTTCTCCCAGTCACTATTGTTCAACCGGAGAAGGCTATTGTTCTCTCTACAGGTAAGGTGTACAGAGCACACGAGAAAACGGGCCTTCATGCATTAATGTCCAGTTTCTAGAGTGCGCGAAACAAAAAAGGGAGATAACTAAAAAATTAGCTATGCAAGAGTTGTCATTCTTGTGCGCGACACACCTTCGGGTCGTGGTCTATGCATGTGTGAAGTTTCATGAAAATATTCCAAAGGGTGGTCGAGTTATGCTCCAGACAGGAAATCATTGCGCGAAAACAAAAAAGGGAGAAAAATAAAAAATTAGCTATGCAAGAGTTGTTATTCTTGTGCACGACACACCTTCGGGTCGTGATCTATGCATGTGTGAAGCTTCATGCAAATATTCCAAAGGGTGGTCCAGTTATGCTCAATCAGTGCGCGTAACAAAAAAGGGAGATAACTAAAAAATTAGCTATGCAAGAGTTGTCATTCTTGTGCGCGACACACCTTCGGGTCGTGGTCTATGCATGTGTGAAGTTTCATGAAAATATTCCAAAGGGTGGTCGAGTTATGCTCCAGACAGGAAATCATTGCGCGAAAACAAAAAAGGGAGAAAAATAAAAAATTAGCTATGCAAGAGTTGTTATTCTTGTGCACGACACACCTTCGGGTCGTGATCTATGCATGTGTGAAGCTTCATGCAAATATTCCAAAGGGTGGTCCAGTTATGCTCAATCAGTGCGCGTAACAAAAAAGGGAGATAACTAAAAAATTAGCTGTGCAAGAGTTGTCATTCTTGTGCGCGACACACCTTCGGGTCGTGGTCTATGCTTGTGTGAAGTTTCATGAAAATATTCCAAAGGGTGGTCGAGCTATGCTCCGGACACGAAATCAGTGCGCGAAACAAAAAAGGGAGATAACTCAACAATTAGCTATGCAAGAGTTGTCATTCTTGTGCGTGACAAACCTTCGGGTCGTGGTCTATGCATGTGTGAAGTTTCATGAAAATATTCCAAAGGGTGGTCGAGTTATGCTCCGGACAGGAAATCACTGCGCGAAAACAAAAAAGGGAGAAAACTAAAAAATTAGTTATGCAAGAGTTGTCATTCTTGTGCGCGACACACCTTCGGGTCGTGGTCTATACACGTGTGAAGTTTCATGAAAATATTCCAAAGGGTGGTCGAGTTATGCTCCGGACAGGAAATCATTGCGCGAAAACAAAAAAGGGAGAAAAATAAAAAATTAGCTATGCAAGAGTTGTTATTCTTGTGCACGACACACCTTCGGGTCGTGATCTATGCATGTGTGAAGTTTCATGAAAATATTCCAAAGGGTGGTCCAGTTATGCTCAATCAGTGCGCGAAACAAAAAAGGGAGATAACTCAACAATTAGCTATGCAAGAGTTGTCATTCTTGTGCGTGACACACCTTCGGGTCGTGGTCTATGCATGTGTGAAGTTTCATGAAAATATTCCAAAGGGTGTTCGAGTTATGCTCCGGACAAGAAGTGTCTGCGGCGGACACGGCACGGTGTCAAACCCATATATAGTATCCCCCGACGAAGTCCGGATACAATTAGGAAACATTAATCGCTAATATGTGTTTTGTTTGTTTATTAGTGTTTAACGGCCTATCAACAGCTAAGGTTATGTAAGGCCGGGCAAACGGGTTTGATCCCATTTTCACCTGCTGCATTGGGGGGAAAATCCCAAAATCAGAACGGAATATTTACATCGAATATATTCAGCCCTGAAATTAGAATAACCTGACCTGGTGTCAGGTCCATTCCACACCAAGTCACTTTAGTCAGGAGGAAATTACACATAGGGTGGAAATGGAGTCTAGACTTTTTCTGTTGTCGGATTTATGTTTATAAAGGTCTGTGCCAACATTTTTCAGAGGGTGTGCAAAATTTCGTCCAGTGGCATTTTTGAAAATCCAATATGGCCGCCGTAGCCGCTTTATATTACTAGAATGGCCATAGCTGCGTTATTATTGGTGATACAGACACACTTTTGGGTTCTAAATATAATGTTATGTGCTAGGAATCCAATAGGGTGGTTAAACCTGTGATTAGGAGTCAACACTACCGGCAAAAGTCAATATGGCCACCGAAAAATCAAAACGTTGCTAAAACGATACTATACAAAAGTTTCGACCACTATTTTTCTGACAGTAATTAAACATTGTTCAAATTCCCCTTGTATGTTTAACTGCATTGGTATACACTGATTCCGCAATTATTTGTTACCGTAATATCATACCGTACATATTTCGGCTTCTTAACTATCATTGAAACAGCCTAAAAAGTGAACAACTTGGTTCTTCTGTCCTTCAAGGCGTCCAAATCAAGCTGGAATAACAGCTCATCGAGGAGCTGTCTATCTGGTATAAATAATTTTTACACATGTATTTATGTACAAATATTCAGGATAACTACGGTATATTTCACACCGATATAGACATGCTCATGGGTATTACTCAATGCTGTTATTTGTGAGTTTAAATAAACAACGCTATGATTTTGTTTGCACTAAATATTTTGGTATAGTCACAAACGCATTGGATGTAACCACATTCCCGCGCTAATGCCATTTGGCCAACTTCACCACAACAACGCCATGATTTAAACACACGTTTACGTGAGATGAATGTGTGTTAGTCAACGAGACAGCAGGATTGTATACTCGCTACACAAACCTACTCAGGCTACTGCTCACAATGGCTAGTAATTCAAATGACAATTGCCTTTTCCACGACTTATATGGTTGTATAAAGAAGAAGGAGAAGCTGCAAAACAGTTTTAAAATTCGCATTGAGACTATCATTGAATGCAGTAAACAGCTGGATGACAGTTATCATGTACGGCTTGAGTCTTTGCTAGCATCAGAGCCCAATAACCCTTGCATTAAGGTTCATAAGTCATGTGTATCCCGGTATACATCTACGACCAATGTCAAAGCACATGTAGCTCATGTGCGTAAGATGTGTGACAATGGAGATACTGATGACAGCGCCCCAAAACGGCTGAGATCAAGTGAAGCTCAACAGTTCGACTTCAGACAGCATGGCTTATTTTGTCCTGCTGTATCTGCATGTCCTCTCACATCAGAGTATGATGCGAAAATTCCAATGGAACGGCGTAAACGAGCATTCCAAATAAGAAGTAATGTAAAAGCAGATGGCATAGAATATAAACAATATATACTCGACATCTGCCATAAGAGGAATGACAAACTTGGTGAGATTGTACAAGAAAGGGTACTCAGTGCAGTGGGATATCTGCATGCTGCAGATGCACGCTGCCACGAATCGTGCAGAGCCAATTTCTTGGCTGCACGTAGTGCTCAATACGTTGGTAGTAATGGGGGTAAGTCTTCAGATGATCCAGCATTCGATTGTGTCTGCAAACGTATGCTAGAAGATCCACATAGAACATGAGCTCCATCGAGTTGTTCGAACATTACGTCGATGAGGGTGGTTCTTGCATCTCACGCAAAACACTGTTTAAGAAAATAGCTGAATATCATGGTGATAATGTAGTTATTTTGTCATCACCTGGCTTTGCAAATATCATGGGATTCAGAAGTGCATTGGCAAAAACATTGCACTTGGTGAAGAATGCTGATGATGATCTGGATTATTGTGTCGAACGAGTCGCATCTGTAATAGCCAGTGAATGTCTTGCATTAAAACAAAGGAGGGAGAAATACGTAATAAACATTGATAAAGAGTTAGCACGGGAATCCGTTGGTGAAACAACGTCTTCACTTCTATCAAAGATATCTTCAAAGTTTGACAATGATTCACTCCCAATGATTCTGATCGCAAATATCATAACGGGGGTGGTATGTTCCCAACCAACAGATCTGCAGATAGCATTTGGCGTACTCATGCGGCGAAACAAACTATTGATTTCCGAGTTATCCAAGTACTCCGTTTGCTGCTCATACGATGAAGTCCGTTTATTCACTTACTCAGCAGCTGTACATGTGTCACAGACATATGATGATGCAGGGTGGAGCTTTTGGTGGAAACGGTCTCAGTCACTGTATCTGTGACAATTTTGACGCCGAGATATCATCTCCCAACTGACAGCTTTGCGTCCACTGTCTCGCCATGATCATGGCACAGGTTCAGCTCCCTTCCACTGGCTGTGTGGATGGGGTGGTTCCCAAATTGAAAACGATTAAACGACAACCAATGCAAGATCGTTCGAAACCGATTAAGTTTGATGTACAACAGGAGTCATACAATGGACCCAAAAAGCCTGCAATGCCTGTCGAGCAATCTATGAGACAAGTACCCCCACTAGCCCATTTAGCTACACAGGTCATCACTGCGCAAAGGGCCATGGAAAACGACTTTGCCTTCCTCCAGGACGTTCATGTTGAACAGAAATGTCCAGAATATAATGGATATAATACAAAATTATGTCGTGATGCAGGTATACTACCTCAGCCAAAGACAACAGTTGCATTCCTACCACTTGTTGATCGCCCTCCTGCTCACCCAGACACCATAAAAACTGCAATCGAGAAAGGTTTGTCACTTGTAAGAGCTGCAGGTGAGGACATGCTAGTATTTACAGTTGACCAGCAACTATACAGAGTCACCATAGACATACTTTTCCATGAACCCTCATACTTTGAGTCAGTCGTTCCAGTACTCGGTGGCATGCACATGCTTATGAATTTCATTCACGCAACAGCTGTCATCATGGCTGGTAGTGGCATGAAAGAGATCCTGGCCAACACATTTGGGAGTGTAGATAAAATGTTAAGCGGGAAGAAATACCCACAAAACTTCCGCGCTCTCGGGATGCTAGTGGAGGAGGTTCTCCGTGGTATAGTAACTTCTGAGGGAGTTACATCATTCACTTCGCCTCATTGACGAACTAGATGTGCGAGCAAGTCGAAGCAGAACTGCAAAGTTGTGGACTGATAATCTGGTCAAAGCAGTCATCATAATGATGCACTTCTCCCGTGCAGGACACGAGGGTGACTGGGCTCTTCACCTTCTCGCTGCAGAAGCCATGCTACCATATTTCCGTTCTACTGGCTGCCACAACTATGCACGGTATGGTGACTTCTACATTCATCATATGAAAAGCCTCCCTCCCCGAGATGATCAAAAGGCTACAAAATGGTGCATTTGTGCGCCACATCCCGGGCATCTATAATGCAACTTGGACAGACATGTTCATAGAGACAACATACATGCGGTTGGGACATGGAGCATTTGGGGTTGTCGGGGTGGCTACAGATTATAATCAGCTTTGCCCTGTGTGGGGAGGTATCACAAAATGTTCGTGCAATGACCAACAGCGAACAGGAGACTCTCCATACTCACCATAAAGAAGAGAGTGACGGCCGAATCAAAGCGGATCAGACTGATCGAGTAAGCATACGCAACACACTTGAGGTCAGCATCAACCCATTGGACGATAGGGCTCATCCAGATGGTGCACTTATGAACATTGTCACAGGACAGATTGCTCATCCCGATGTCAATGCTAACGAGGCAGTCATGCTTGGAAAACGGGCAATGAAAGACTTCAGAGCTGGTTGGCCGGGATCGTTCTATGATCCTCTCAGCAAGCTTGTGATCACGATGGATGTGAAGAAAAAGCATGTGTTAGTAGGTAAGGAACGGGTGTATGACCAGGAGCTCATATATGCACGTGTCATCGGCCTAATAGCAAGTTCTCTGGAGATAAATTTTGACAATGTGTTGACATATGAACTGGCCGCATATCCGCCATCGATGTTCAATTCGGATGGTGAAATGAAAATCACTAAGTCAAAATCGATAGTAAAGCAAAAACTTCAAGTGGTTGTTTCAGAGCGTAACATCCCAAATCCAGACACTGTGATCTATGATGTGTCGGCTCTTCTCTGGGTTATAGTGTGGCCATCTGACAAACTCTCTGTGTACGTGGACTCCTTCAAGACATTCGTATATAAAGCTCTACAAACAGCAAATGTCACCCTTGTTTTTGATAGATACTTCCCCAATAGCATTAAGGCAGTCACAAGGATGCAGAGGGCGGGGTCAAGTCGTGTTTATAAGCTGACACCAGAGATGCATGCCCCTGCCAGGCAAGTTGTTCTCAGCAATACAGAGAACAAGAACCAACTGAATGCAATGCTCGCAAAAGGTCTTCTCGACCACGACTACTATAAAGCATGCAACACAAAAGCACACGCTTACTTTGGCCGGTGTCAGTGATGTACCGATAGAGATATCAAGAGGCATCAGGATTGACCGACATGACCTCTCCTCCACTCATGAGGAGGCTGATATTCTTATAGCACAGCATGCCATCTCATCATCGCTCTTGGGTAAGTCAATTCAGGTAGTATGTGATGACACAGACGTATTTGTGTTGCTTATTCACTTCTATCATAGCGAATGTCAAGGTAGGAACTCCGCCCCAATGATCATGTCATCGCCAGTGAAAGAAAGAGTGGTCATAGATATTCGCGCAACTACCGAAGCACACTGTGATCTAGCAGATGATCTGCCGGCAATCCATGCGCTGACTGGTGCCGACACTGTAGCTTCATTACATGGCATCAGTAAAGCATCGGCCATCAAACTTTACAAGAAGGGATACCACTCACTTTCGCAAGTTGGCGATGTAAAAGCCGATATGAAAGCTGTTGAAACTCAGGCCACTAACTTCATATGCGCTACATATGGCAATGTAACGAAGGAATGCACATCCATGACAGAATGCAGAATCAAAATGTGGCGCGCAAAAACAGGAAAGACTGGTGCATCGTCGGTGAAACTGTGTTCTCTTCCACCCACCACAGCTGCGTTCATTGAAAATGTTCACAGATGCCATTTGCAAGTCGCCACATGGAAGGCAGCACTTCAAGAGTCGCCGCCAAACATGGAGCCAACAGAATATGGTTGGGAGATTGACCACCAGGATATCCTCCTTCCTCGAACAGTGTCACGCGGATGTCCCTTCAGCGCCTACCGACATACTACGTCTTATACGATGCAACTGCAAGACCTCTGTGTGTCGTACAGCAGCTTGCAGCTGCTCCAAGCTAGGATGTACAGTATTCTGTCTCTGTGAGGGTGGAGAAGCCTGTAAGAATCCTCTAACACGTAATCAGACTGAAGAGGGTGAGTCCGAATTGATTGCTGAGGTAATTGATCTAAATGACGTGATATTAGAGTAGTTCAATGAGTCCAAAACACATCGATTTGCTAACAGTATAAACAATATCTAACCGATTATACGCATCTGGTGGCCATATTGGATTTTTAATGAGTATGCAATAATCAAGTTTTATTACTGGCCATTCATATTGAATATGTACTCTTACAAATGTGAGCATAGAGCCCGACATTATGCATATATGTTCAAATATGATATATGTAGGGCACGTTAATGTATTTCAGTGGTTGGTGGCGGCCATATTGAATTACAAAATGGAAATGGGTTTATTTAGCAAATACAAAATGATTAGTCTTACTAGTACAACTCGTCAGCTATACTTGTGCAACTCGTCAATAGACAACTCATGTTACCCAAAGTTCATACTATTTTTTGCAGGTTTAGTTACGTTTTGTTGTGCTTTTGGTGGCCATATTGGATTTTATGCAAAAAGTAATGGCCAGCTTGCAATACTTTCTCTTTTATAATATTCTTTGTGCTAACAAATATGGGTATAGAGACCAAGAGTATGTCTGTATCACAAGTAATTGAAGAGTTATGGCGATTTTTATTATTAGATGACATGGCGGCAGCCATCTTGGATTTTAAAAAATTCCACTGGACGAAATTTTGCACACCCTCCCAAAATTATTGTTATATGCTTTTATGAACTCATACAAATCAACAGAAAAAGTCTAGACTCCATTTCCACCTGTTGGGTCATATGCTCAATATTCCTCCTGACTACTTGGTAATACTCACATAAGGGGTATAACCAGATTCAACTGTCACATACAAAATGCCAAAGACGTATGTGAGGGCCAAACCAGGTAATTCCGGTACGGATGAACCCTGATCGTTAAATTACCCATCGCGTGCTCCCACCTGCCACCCACCGCTAATATGTGGCTGTGACTGGATAAATGGGGCTTATGGGGTTTGTGACCATGTGTAGCTCCTGATAAAAAATCACACTCCTGTATATGATAATGTATTAATGATCTACATTGTTTGTTAGTAGCATGGGGAGCATTTCATTGATTGAATGGCGAATCGTGCAGATCCTGATCAGACTGTGCGCTGTGCGGATGCACATGCTGATCTGGATCTACAATGTACACATGTGGTAAAACTGACATAAGCCTCATTTCTCCAGTCAGAGCCAATTATACACATAACATCCCATCCCCAAATCAGTTACAATGGACCTATAAAGCAGACACTGTGATAGCTGCAATTGTTCCGCTTATAGGCAACAGGTTGTTCAGAGTATTATCAGTATATAAATAAAATTACATTTCATTACACTGCATTACACTGCATTAAATAAGAGTTATGACAGAAGGAGTAGTCTTTCCAAATGTGCGTTTGAAGCGTTCTTTGTTTGCTTTCTACTTCGTGGAGAGTGACCTGGAACCCTTATGAGTTATGTAATATGTTAATGATTGACTATAAAATGTGCTTACATGTATTTATCCTTGTAAGTATATGTTGTGACCTTTCATTTGACCCACCTTTTTATGACATGTTTCAAATCACTGGACAACATAACTTTATTTGAGAAGGAAAATGTTTTAAAGTTTCCATACACCCGAGAAACAAGTGACCGTACCCCACCCACTCAAATACAACAAGACATTTCATGAACATACACACCAGACATGTTTTCGTTGCCTCTAACATCAGTTCGCTGCATCCTTTCATCGCTAAAGGGCCTGGTGCTCCCATTGATAGGGGGATAAACTGCTGGCCCTCATCGCCTTCTTCATAAAGGCCCAAGTAAGAAAATAAATCCTTTTTCTTGATCTTCTCCATGATTGTTGTTGTTGTAGCTTCTGTTGTTTGTGGGCTGGATATTCTCCCGCCGTATATCAAAGCACTCTGCTTGCATCTTGCAGAAGACAGCAGGTCCGTATGCATGGTATGTGCATCATCTATTCTGCTCCCGGTCTCTATTATGTTCCCCAGCTGTGCTACGCGGCCACTGGCATCTATCGTAAAATATTTATTACGGGCACTCATAATTTTTAGAACTGCATGTGGATAGTGACAGAATTATACGCTTAATTAATTCCTATAAAGAACATGTTGTGCCTAATGAGTGGGCAAACTTAATAGTCACATTTACATTAAAGAAATTTACACTTTCATTATTTTTTGTTGACATTCCCACCTAAGATCCTTAAATTACATTGAACTATGAAAGTATCGAGCCTCAGACGGTAATGAATAATTTATTATGAAATACGAATGAACAAGGAAAAATTTGCATATACAAATAGTGGGTGGGGTAATATTGCATACGTTAATTACGTCTCTTATAAAATGGTGTGTAAATCGGAGGTAAACAGTTCAACACGTACTTTGTAAAGCCGTAAAGTCAGACAAACAGCAATTAACAATGCGAAGTTAACACGTACCACCGACAAAATGCTTTGAACACACAAGTGTGCAGTCCAATTTTTCTTCCGTCGTGATGTCCTTCCTCGATATGGCACCTTTCCACAGGCGACGCCTTTCTGTTGATAATTGTAGCGTTTCATCACCCTGACCAGTTATAATTTTCGGAACCTTGAAAAAACTGATGTCTTTCTGGACACCTGGCCGATTTGAACATCCGTAAATGCCACAAATTGACATTTTCCGAGGTTACATTTTATCGCAGCACCAATCACTTCCGCGTTTTCAGCTAGCTATGTTGATTCTATGGGACAATCGGCTCCTGGAGAGGCGGAGTTAGGGGGCGGAGTTATTGTTGACGGGCTGAACGGCCAAGTGACTGAACAGGGGAACAATGGCCGCTCCCACATGTGTTGCGGAAAATAGTTATTGTTTTTCTGGCGGGGACGCAATAAATCAAGCGCAAAGTTTCATATCTCAATACATTTTCTAGATTCATACCCAGTGGGCACACGACGTCAGATAGACGTCGGTTTCCGACGTCGGATAGACGTCGGATCATGTTCGAAAATGAAAGTTTTTTAGACTTCAGAATCCGACGTCGAACGGACGTCGGAATCCGACGTCGAACGGACGTCGGGATCCGACGTCCAACGGACGTCAGGGCCCGTATTCATAAAGAATCTTAGTCACGTCTTAAACTTAAAGTTGATCTTAACTTCCTACTTCGACTTACGGTCGTCTTAAATTTTATGAAAATCTTACGTCCTATTCATAAAGTTAAGTTCGAATAAGAATTGTCTTAAACACTGTTAAATCTAAGAAAAACTTAAGACACCTCATGGGTAGTCTTAAAGAAATCTAAACTTTAAGAAAAAGTTAAGATTTGAAAAAAAATGCAAGTATCGTGCCCCGCTTGCACTTGATAAAATCCATTTTAGAAGGTAATTCTGAAACTGAACTCATAACTTGCGCATTTAGTGGATGCAGACCTTCGATTTTACTCCGTAACAGTTACTGACCTTTGAAAATAAAGCTGACTGCGGGTAAAATTGCTGGGAATATATTGATGTTGAGCCGTGAAAAACAAATTGCGTTTCATAAATTCTATCGTCATTCAATCGGGGATTATGCCTATTACTTAGTTGACATGATGACGAACGAATCCACGTATCTCCTGGTTTTGTACGATACGTAATTAAAAGCAGTGCGTCCCATAATTTTCTCGGACATCTTTTGCTGGCCACTCGTAACTTCTTTTCACTTCGTACCCATTCGGTTTCGGCCTCGGTACATCAAACATTTCTAATACACACACATATGGCATTGAAACACTACACATTGGCCGGAATGGCAACTCTCATACAAAATATAAATGTTTCGGCGAATATAATTGTGAAATTTGAATTATTTAGTTGATGTTTAAAGTCGTACATGTATCTCACTGAACTGAATGTGTTGACATAAACATAACCTGTGAGCCTTTGGGCTGTAAGTTGCCCTGCGTGACAGCAAGACAATTTGGGTTAGGTTCTTCCATTTTGAATGAACTTAGTTATACATGTATACTAATGTCTATGTACATGTAGTTCAGCTGTTGCTTAGCGTGTGTTGCTCCGCTTATGGCCATATAACATTAATGTATTTAAAGGTACATGCCCACTCGGTAGGCACAAAATGTTCTTTATAGGAATTAAAGCAAGTGTATTTAAATTGTCTCACTTTTCCACCGGTTCTAAATATTACGAGTGCCCGATATACATGTACAGATAAAATAATTTAGTAATATTCAGAGGTCCAGATAAGGTAATTAAAAAATGCAAAAACCCAATTAAAATCAGAGACAATGCGAACCAAAAAGCAATTAAAATGTCCGGTACGCAAGACTTTTTTATCCTGTGGCGTACTCCTCAAATGTATTTTCAGTCTGTCGCGTACTGCTAGATTTGTTCATGTATATAATCCTACAAAATCATCGCCGATGATCTGTGCGGTCGGCCATTCAATGTTTACAAAGTCTGATCCCGGCTCTAGCTGCGGACAATGTCTCGCTGTATTTCACCGATAACGGCTGGAAACCAGTCTTCGGGTGTATTCGATTTGAACTCCAGAATTAAGCGGGAGCGATTCCGACTCTCAGCGGGAAAATAATGGGTCCAACTCGATACGAAACTCTAGTAATTACCCACCACACGGCATTTGTTTCGAGTACCCGGTTCAAGTTAATGATCCCAAATCGGATAAGACGGGGCCTATCAATTATGGCGAAAGTTAACACAAACTTCAGAGCTGAAGGGAGCCGGAATTGAATTCTCCTTTACCTCTGAATTTGTTGTCGCAATCCACGTCATTTACGGAAAATATTATTGATTTTCAAATCAATAATTGTGGAAAACAACGGTGATGCGACGCTATTGTGAACCCGAGATCCAGGCTCATTACTAGCCTATTTTCTTAAATTCAAATCGATGTGAAACTGCTGGTTTCGACGACCCTGAGTCTACTCAATGAGATGCAACGAAAAACGTCCGTAGACATTCGTAAACGACTATCCGCACGGATAAAACAAATGGTACAGTGGAATTGGTCCTGGGGGGGGGGGGGGGGTGGGGGGGGGGGGGTGGGAGGGGAGGCACAGCAGACAGTTTATTATTTTGAATGTGTCGGGTTTATATTTTACATGTGGGACAATATCAGAAGTAATAAATGACGAGTTGAACGGCGCCCAAATTCACCAATTAATATAATCGTAGTAGCGATAGACACTATAAATAACACAATCGGATCATGTCAGATTTATTTGTAGAAAATTGGTGACACATGGCGCAACAAAATGGCGGCCACAACAAACACACTTGGAAGAAACAAATTGCAAAAGTCCACCACCAATGTTAACCTTATTTCGATTTATTTTACGACCAATGCAAAGGTGCAATCTAAGTTCATTGCACAAGGCATCTTACAGTCTTTTTTTTTTAGCTCCGTGTGTGGAGAAATTGACATTGTTGATGAATTGCTGTCAAACGTGGTCAGCCCAAAAAAATGGATCGCGTGTTGCAAATATCAATCTGCCAATCAAAGCATTCTTGATCAGCGTATGAACTGTTTGTCATTCAGATAATGAAACATCTCGCATGAATGTTTGAATACATGATACTGCTTGTTACATAACTTATGACTATAAGTGCTAGCAGATCCGGAACTACACTGGTCACAAATGTCATAAGCCCAATTAACAGTTACTTATATGTACTTGGAATCATTGAAAACTTGAACTAATTTTGGTGTTCTTACATGTATAAGTAAGTGAAGCAGTGTTACCATACACATGTAAGTATAACAGTGCTTCAATTAATTATATGAACAACAAAACAGTACCATTACTACATAAATTAGTACGATTTGTTTCCGAATCGGTTTTTGTAATCAAAATATGGAAATACCCAATTGAAAAAAATTGATGGGGTAACGTTTTTAAAATACCCAATTGAAAATTGAGAATACCCAATTGATTTCAAAAGTATGGAGTAACAGTACCCAATGTCAAATTCCTTATCTGTAGCCCTGAATATTTATTTTACTGATAGCAACTCGCAGTGGAATCAGGCTATTTTCATACTCAAATGAGGAATGATATTTTTTAATTATTTATACTAATTAAATGTCACCTGAAAAAAATAATAATTTTGACTGATTATAAAGTATGATCATTGCACATCAAAATATATTTACATAGAATAAATGAGCTCTGCTGTGCAATTTCCAACCATAGGGTCGGAATTTTACTTTTTGACAGTTTTTTTGTAGCACAGACAATGTGCTTTCCAAAAAACATTGAATTTTGTAAATATTCCATCTAGTTAAGTTGCTATGACGTCACAAACAACACACGTGTTGGCGTAAGTTTTTTACGCAAACGCAACGTCGTCGACGTCATCATAAATTGCAGAGAAAAATAACGGTTCAAATTTCTATGCACTATGCGGAATCACTTAATTTAATAGTTCATAAAATTGCATTATAAAATATCGGTACCTTTATTTGTGATGAAGTACATACACTGTATTATTTTCCACAATTCACATGTAGCATATGGTATCCAGTTCTCCAGATAAGGAGTAAGTAGAAAATATAATTGAAAAATGGAATTTAAAATAAAGCAGAGCGTACAAATAAATGTGAGAAATATAATGGTGCAAGTTACTATTAAACAAAGGGTAGTGTACGCAATTTGACATTAAACAAATGTACGGAGCCAGTTCGGGCCATGAAAACTTTGTCCCAGTGGGCCAGATGTAGAGGCCGCAGGCGGTACGCGGCGGTCGCGGCTGTAAATGGAAATGACAATTATCGCGTTTTCTACAATGTTTTACCATGCATAAACAGAATCCCAAATAAAAACGGATACATCAATATTAACACAAACTCCTGGAATTTGACTAAACTAAATTATATAGATGCCAGCCACGTTGAACGTAAAAAAGAAAACGAAATGACCAAACCGGATACGAAATGGTATGGTACGAAATGTTATGGTTACGAATAGACCAGGTACCTGTAAAACTACATTATAAATCTATTATTCTAGTTTTTAAAATAAAATAAATAAATTTGTATATTATAAACATTACATTTTCATAACATAACAATTAAGTAATTAAGATTTAAAATACATTGAAAATAAGTTATATTTGTTTTGTTCTTTTAAATTTCATTACGACCTATACCGAGGCCTCAATCTGTATTTTATAGAATTTTAACGATTCAGATGCTAGCAAGTTCGGACCAAACCTTTTCGGGACAACCTTGCTAGTTTTGACTATGCATAATCAACATATACGTGGAAGTTACAATGTATTTATCACATATGATATCTGAACCTTTCACACGCTCACTGTTAATATATCATTAAGTTTGAACTTGGGACAAAACAATCAAACATAAATGAAAAGTCATGCAGAGCATGATGTTATTAGTTGATCAAATCAGGGTTCAATACATGTATGTCCACATTTTAGTAGTTACGGAATCTCAGGGAAAAGTGAGAGAAGTGTGGATTTCCTCCCCAACCAAATTCTCCCAGTTATATTTAGTATTTATATACGGTACTGAATATTAGTGTAGTTTACGTAAATTCTTTAATATCTCCATCAGAAATGACAACTTAACACCAATTTCCAAGTTAAGGACCATGACCTATTGTCTCATATATTGGCAATTTTCGACTTCCGTCAAGCATAAAGTTCAATGACCTTGAACTTGGTTTAAAAAATGGCACCCGGATTTTTTGGAAACCTTATACATGTACATTCAAGTTTATATAAACACCGGGTGCCATAAATTAACACGAGGTGCCGGAATCTCATATATATATACCTACAATTGCCCCTGGACTAGAAGGCAAACCGCCTAACTTTAGTTTACCGAACTCTTGTAGATAAAACGTTTATTTATAGCCAAATTGCAAACCACCCAACTTTAGCTCACCAAACTATTGTAGTTAAAACGTTTATTTATAGCCAAATTGCAAACCGCCTAACTTTAGTTTACCAAACTCTTGTAGTGAAAACGTTTATTTATAGCCAAATGGTGTTATTTCGCTATATTTAAAGTTTTCAACAGAGATAATGGCCAAAAATGAAAAATTATCCGGTTGATGTAATTTGGAAGTGATACAACAAATTTCGCGTTTGTAGATTACAGAATATAGGAGAAAAGAGTGGTTACAAACTTTTTCGCAAATCGTGGATAACCAATATATTAGCCGATCTATAACTAGATCGGCTAATAATAACAAATTTGTTACGGTGCGAAACACTCTCGAAATTAAATATAGATCGCCAGGAAGGAAACTATACCGTCACCGGGTAATGAAAGAAGAACTGGCGATCCAGAGTAAACATGTCAATTTATTCATGAAATTGCTAAGTAGAACCATTTTTATGAATTATTACTTGCGTCACATGTATATATGTCTTATAAAGTATAACATACTTAACTATAGATATGTAATTTACCGACCATACATATATAAACACCATTATTTCGACTTGAGTTAAAACACAAATTTGGAAATAACAATTCTCCATAACTCTTATGTAGTGCAATGTAACTGAATGTAATGAAATGTAATTAGAGTTATGTACTCAGAACAATTTCTAACCATGCAAGCAAAGATCCATATATCAGGCTGCGGAATAGACTGGCCAAATTACCATAAAGGGAACATAAATAAACGTAAGTAACAATTACCTCTTTGCAACTTTGAAGCATCACCTGCTGCCCAAAAACGGTGGAAATTTGCACTTTAAAGGTACATCATACATGCCCACTTAGTAGGCACAAATTGTTCTTTATATGATTTAAATAAGTGTGTAATTGTGTCACTATTCCACCAGTTATAAAACTTACGAGT
This sequence comes from Conchocele bisecta, assembly GCA_029237695.1. Classification (NCBI taxonomy): domain Eukaryota; kingdom Metazoa; phylum Mollusca; class Bivalvia; order Lucinida; family Thyasiridae; genus Conchocele; species Conchocele bisecta. The sequence goes on from CM055281.1 coordinate 13,366,654, forward strand.
GCCTTATTATTATGCTTTGATTTAACGACGGCACTGGCTCGATGACCTTGCATGTCGGGACCGACTATTTAAGTCCCCATCCGATAGCACTAGGCTAGCACGAAGGTGTCTTGCCCAAGGACACGCCGAATCGGCCAGTGTCGGGATTGGAACTCGGGACCTTTCGATCCATAGTCTGATGCTCTACCACTGAGCTATTGCGGCTGACTCTTACGAGTGCCCGCTATGCAGATATAATCATTTAGTAATATTTATTTTACTAATAGTGACGTGCATTGGTATCGATGTTATTTTCATATGCAAATGAGGCATGATATTTTTTAATTATTTATACTAATTAAATGCGTTGCCTGACAAAATAATATTACGACAGATTATAAAGTATGATCATTGCACATCGAAAAATAACTACAGAGAATAAATAATGATGTGCGTTAACATTTTAAGGAAACACGATTATCGCCCCTGATATCAGTGCGGCAATTTACTTCTGATATAAAATGTATAATAGTGCCAATCAATATGTGGGGTAATGGTGAATGGATGTTCATTTTGCCAGAAAATGTCTCGGATGATGTCTCTGATATAAAGAACATTTTGTGTGTACTGCGTGGGCATGTATGTACCTTTAAAGGTACATGCCCACGTGCCAGGTTATAATATAGGGAGGCATATTTTTTTCGTCCATACATTAGATATAACATTCTTCGGGCTAAATGAACAGTCATGAACCATTTCCGGACGATATAATTGGCATTTTTATACTTCGTATATCAAACATGATGAATTTTCACACTGATATCAGGGGCGATAACCGTGTTTCGTTAAAATGTTAACTGACATTACTATTTCTTCTCTGTAATTATTTGTTGATGTGCAATGATCATACTTATTAATCTGTCGAAAATATTATTTTTTCAGGTGATTCATTTAATTAGTATAAATAATTAAAAAAATACCATGCCTCATTTGCTGATGGATAATCATTCTTACGTGTACATGTAGATATGGCTTGTTTCTCGCTTTAAGTATGCAATTCAAGGATTTATGAGCGTGATACATTGCCAGTTGTATCAGTCGGTGTCATCCAAATGTAAATTGATATCTTACATGCATGGTTTAGCCTTACTGTATTGTAGTTTACGTGTACCTGATATTACAGCTTAGTGTTTCATTCGACTAGAGCATTCCCTAACATGAACTGTGCATGATAAGTGGAAGCCGTCGCGGCCACTTCATGCATTGAAGAGAAGAAGACAATTTTCACCAGGCATAGTATGTGTGATAATTATATGACCATCCATGGGATAATGGCATTGCGTGCATACTGCCTAGTAGAATGACAATTGTTTATGTAAAGTACTATCAGATAAGGAAATTAGGTGTTATACTTCATTATTTACTCTCAAATGTGACCTGAAGTCATCATGTGAATATAACTCCAGACAATTCTGGATACCGCATAGCTCTGACATAGCGGCAACAAGCTATCTCTATAGTGATTAAAATACTTTTACTAGTAATACACACTGCTAAAGGATCCTAACGCTCTGTTATTTCAACAAATCCCCACAAATGAATCGCCATATATTATTGAGAGCTACATACATGTATGACCAGATGCGACGTTGCCTATTACGATGTATCGTTCATCGTTCATCATAATCCTGTGCTATTCTGTCCAAGAAACCACACTATACCAAAACACATACCAGTCCTGCATTTTAAAGGTGTCTGACATTGACTTCTAGGAGGTGAAACAATATGTTTCAAGTAACACATAAACATTTATGTATGTAAGGGAATTTGTTTGCAATAGTGAATTTGTTGTATTTTACAGTGGCTGGCCAACTACAACTACAAGTACCGGTACTGTACGTTTATTTGCAGAATGTAAAGAGCTACATGTACCTTCGTAATGCCAACAGAGACAGCAACACAAAAACACAACACATGATACATAGCGAACCATGACAACGGGTAAAGCGATATCCAGTCCCACCAAAAAACGAAATCGTATATAAACTGACAAATAATACAATAACAACGTTTTGTAATGTTGATAATGCACTATATTACAGTTGTCATAGTGGTATTGTTATCTGCAGATATCTGCAGAATCTGAAGCATCTTATTGAAGAAGATCAATTCTGCTGATTAATTAGCAAAGGTTTATGATTTGGGAGCGTGGAGAGAACACATTACCATTTATAAGAATTGTCATGCTGACATTAGTGGTAACACATGGTGTGCCCGCTATTTCCGCATACACATATTATTATATGTTTATCAATATTGTAGATGTCGGCCATCTTTGATTTTAAAATTATGATTAACTCAACTCTAAATTGCCACATACCATGTAACAATTAGCGAGGAAACCTCATACAATTTATATATGCGGCCTTAAATGACCTTAGCTGTTGATAGGCCGTTAAACCCCAACAAACAAACAAACATACAATTTATATTTTGACATTATCCGACTACAGAAACATTGCTTTTTTTTTCACAGTTTCCAATATGGCGGATCTTGAATTTGAAGGCCTAGACCAAAATATACGCGTTTCAATGAGTATGTTGTACCGAAAACTGTAAAAAGACATCTTAATTTTAGTTTTTGTTCAAGTTACAGAGATATTTCATTTTATACTTTTCAAAATTGAGTGGGCGGCCATTTTTAATATAGCTCCAATTGTCCCAATTTTAAAATACGTTCTGTTAGTTTAATCAATAATACAAACTGAAGGATAATATTAGTCACAAATTCCATGAAAATGACATGCTAATGGGAACTCTCTGCATTGTCAGCAATGGGCTAAATGAGAACGAATTTAATGAAATGTACCGTTTTGGTGGCCATCTTGAATTTACGAAAAGTAACTTTGAGAAAAACGGTATCAGTATGTTTGTAAACAATTTCTCCGTCAAAAAATATTCTTATTATCAGTATGACTGTCGCTATTGAAATAGCTTAAATATCAACAATGATATGACATACATGTACAACATATATTCTTGTTTCTTAGGCATCTTTAATTTCAGACATGATTTTTCCTCAATAGTTCGGCATTTTCCGAATCCCTATTTATATAACTACCAAAATAGTTCATCATCAGACGGCTATCAAATGAGTATCAATGCTGTTATATTTATAAATCATATACGGGCATTCATACACCCATGTCAATCAGAAATTTTGGATCAATATGACCTAAATGACCTAAAGAATTACACCTGAAGGTCAAATCTGCAGGGGTACCCACCTCTATCCAACAGCTTACATATCATAGAAGTTGATCAGCATGGGTACCCATTTATAACAAAAAATGCCATCAAAACTTTATTGGAGGCCTTCAATCATTGACTTGAAACTTAATATGCATGTTTACCATCCTCCAAATATTCACTGTGCGCAACACCCATGCTGCTCACATGCCCAAGGTCAAGGTCAAATGTCTTAGAAGTTTGCGTTAAAGTTTTTGTAAACTTTGCGTTAAAGATTTTACGTATGTTATATCTCCTCAACCGCTTCACTCATTGACTTCAAACTTCATATGCATGTATATAATTATGAGCCGCGCCATGCGAAAACCGGGCTTAATGACCAAATTTTCAGTTTTTACTTTTTAGCGTATTCTGAATTGTATATCTTTTAAAAGCCATATGCCGCCAAAATTATCAATGTATCCCAATTATTTTTCATTTTAGAAGTATTTTTATGACGCGTGGTAAAAACTTATATGACGTTTTAGATCAATGACGTTGAAATTACGACGTTTTTATCAACGGCGTATACAAGGGGTGTTGATAAAATACCCGGACAAGTCCTATAGATAAGTCATCTTTTATCGCATGTCAACCAAATTTAGATATCTCGTAGCCTTTCCAAGTGTTTCCCATTAGGCCAAGACAAAGTATGAAAATAATGTTTATTGCAGTTGCTATTACATGTAATGTAACATCATGTTTAGGATGGCAATTCCGTATGAATAATTTTCAAGTGTTGGCGTTTCCCTGTTGTTTGCTGCTGTCTGAAATAATGTTGGGGACTAATAGCGACATTATTTAACATTTCGTATGCGACGACATATTTTAAAGTAGGAAGTAGGCCGCTTATAACAAACACGACGTCGGGCAGATTTGGTAGCTTGATACCTTATACATGTAATTGTCGCCGTGTGTCTTTCTTGAGGATCGCATTACCATCGCCTGATTCAGACATATACATTATTATGCAGTCAGGTGATAAGCAGATTATTTGATACTACAAATCGTGCGAAAAGCAAGTTTATGACCATCAAATTTCCAATTAATTTCAAGACTTTTCGAAAACTCCACCGACCTCACTGTGCGTTTTGTGCATTATGTATTGCTTATGCACAAACAATGAAGGAGCTGCATTGAAATCACTGATTCTGAATCTATTAGAGACATTTTGATGCATTTGTTTTGCCAAATTCAATACAAACCCCGGATAATTATGTCATTATATAGCTGCGTGTCAACCTCCATTATGAGTGGCATTAAATGGCATATAATTCGCTAAGTACTGGATAGAATTGTTCAAAAGTCTCAATTTACCAATTTAATAGATGGTAGTATCGTTGGCACACAATAGGTTGTTCATATTTAAGATTATTTAGGAATCAAAGTGCAGTGTAAGCGAAGACTTCGCTGATATGTAGCCAGTTAAATTATGCGTTCACCATTTTGAATTCATAAGGACAACCGACGAAAAAGAATAAAAATATCAAAGTACGACAGTTAGGCAACAATTTACAGCGCCTGAAGCATTTCTAAGTCATTGATGCTGCGAGGAACTCGTGCAAGTATCCTTGCTTATGCTATAATATTTTGTCACGACACCATGGACATAACGTCAAACTTGTATTCATGTTCAATGACGTCACAAGTACGTGACGTCAAGTCATAACGTCATAATATGTGTACCGAGGTACGAGGTATCGCGTCTCATATTAGTGAACGTTTCAGTAAGTTATCATTTTCGCGTCTCAAATTCAGTGCATATTTTAAGTTAAAACAGTATATTACACCACCCTATCATCATGATGACTGCCTGTGGCTGATAATAGTCAAGTTATGGAGTATGATACTGGAACATTTATTGTTTTCACATTCAAACAGTTGATTTAAACCTGTACTACAATGCATCTCTTTCAGGTATCACAGGCTGCTGTGGAATCGTCACTGGACTGAACTGGACGTGACAGAAACTGGTGCATGCTCTGGACATACTCTTGTGGAGCAAGCTGATTATTTAATGTGAACAGTGTTTAGATTGAAGTTTTTATTCAAGACCCTTGTGCTAAAATTTGGATTAATTATACTCATTGTATCAGGGTACATGTATGGGATCATGTCAGGCCCGTAGCCAGACCTGTTTGAAGGGGGGGTCGTTTCGAAGGCTCAAGGGGTCTGAAGTATCTACCTGTTTGAAGGGGGGGTCGTTTCGAAGGCTCAAGGGGTCTGAAGTATCTATGGGGGTCTAAAAAAGTGGACCTCAAGGCTAAAAAAGTGAACCTCGAGGCTGGGCGGGGGGGGGGGTCGTCCGACCGCTCCGACCCCCCCTGGCTACGGGCCTGCATGTGGTTTCCAAAAGTTTCCGAACAACATTTTAACACGTGACATAATCTTTGGCGTTATTTAAACAGTAGATTTTCTTGAAGATTTTCCTTTTGATGATATATAACTCAACAAATATGAAACATGCTTTATGTTGCTGTAAAAGGTCTTTACAAACTCTTATATTTAACTTTCACAAAAAATTGAGTTGACCGTTTATTTCTTACATGTACATGTACATACACATGTTCTAGATTTTTATCGTTTCTCATGAGATTAAACCAAACTAAATCTAAATTGAGTGTACAATATAGGGCCAACAGTTTTGCATTTGCTGCACTATGTTTCATCAAATTTTGTCGTTCCGTTAGAAAGATATTAAAGGAAATCTATTGTAACCATATCTAAAAATATGACAACATGCCGTTGGGAAACCAGTAGCCTATTTCATCAGCATTGCAAAGTATACTTTACTAGCAAAGTATACTTTGAGGGAGTAATCATTTATTTTTCCAGAAATGCATTATTTCACATAGAACTAACAAATGCATATATTTCATGGTTAAAAGTATGCAGAATTATTATACTGAATTTATTACATTATCACAGCCATTAAATGGCTGTGATAATGTAATAAATTCAGTATAATAAAAATTAATAAATTTATCATAAAATTGAAAATTTCTCCCTCAAAGTATACTTTGCTAGTAAAGTATACTTTGCAATGTTGATGAAATCGGCTACAGTGATCACACACCCTGTTGCATGTACATGTACATACAGTATGCTGATGGATATACAGTTCTAGTACGTCCAATTATCTGATTTAAGGTTCCTTCTGCCTGTAACTAACATTTTCAGGTACTTATTATCTCTGCAACCATATTAAGTCGTTATTTATTCAAAACCTTTAATATTAAAGGTACATGTCCACTCAGTTTGTCCACTCAGTTTGTCCACTCAGTATACAGAGCTTCAGATAAGCTTTGTGTCTAAAGCGTACTAAACCCCCTGATTTCAAAATCATTGCGTATTTTACTTTTACAAATAGATTATTGATTATCTTCATTACTAAATAGGGAACAAAGGATAAAACAATATATAAAACATGCAAACAGTCACTTATTTGAGCTGCAAAAAGCAAACACTGTTTTCTTTTTGCAGCTCAACTAAGTGCATTGTCAACTTTATGACAGTATTTTCACTACTCAATTTGAAAATCAATGCATATTTTCACATTACTGTGCGTATTTTATATTCCCAATTTTGATATTCAGCGAAAATAATTGCGTAAAATACGCCAATACGCATCTTATCTGGAGCTCTGAGTACATACCACTCGATAGACACACACTACTGTTCATTTTGCCAGAAAATGTCTCAGATGATGTCTCTGATATGAAGTGCACTTCATATCAGAGACATCATCTGAGACATTTTCTGGCAAAATAAACATTCATTCACCATTTCCCTACGTATTGATTGGAATTATTATACATTTTATATCAGACGTAAATTTTCACACTGATGTCAGGGGCGATTACCGTGTTTCCTTAAAATGTCAACGGACATTACTATTTATGCTCTGTATTTATTTTTTGATCTGCAATGATTATACTTTATAATCTGTCAAAAATATTATTTTTTCAGGTGACGCATTTAATTAGTATAAATAATTAAAGAATATCATGCCTCATTTGCATATGAAAATAGCCTGATACCAGCTCGCATCACTATCAGTAAAATAAACATTACTAAATGATTATATCTGTACAGCGGGTACTCGTAATTTTGAATAGTGACAGCATTATACACTTATTTAACTTCCTATAAAGAACATTGTTGTGCCTACTGAGTGGGCATATACCTTTAAATTGCATACATATGCTTGTTTATCATCATCCCCGTGTTCATTCTATAGTCCGCCCATAGTCAAGTAACTTAAATTTGTCAATAAAATTATTTGTATATGTTGGTTTAACATTTTTATACCACGTTTGAAAATACAGAACATATGTATTCGCCTTGTACAGGCCACAGGTGGAAGACTCGGACCTATGACACCAAAAAAATGCCTATTAAAAAAAATCTGATTACCCCACCCACTTGGTCTCGTACAGTACTATACGTTAATTCATGAATTAACGTTATGTACTGTACGAGACCAAGTGGGTGGGGTAATGGGATTTTTTTTAATAGGCATTTTTTTGGTGTCATAGGTCCGAGTCTTCCACCTGTGGTACAGGCTGGCGGGCATCCGGCGGGCGGGCACAGCTTGTCCAGGCATAACTAGAGTTCTACATGAAATATTGTAACCAAATTTGGTATACATTACATGTTTATCATGGCAAGATGAAGAAACCTATGCATTTTAAAAAAAAATCTGATTATTTATCTCCCCTTGGCGGCCATTTTTATTTTCGCACTCTACCATTGTCCACGTAAGAACTCGGCTTCTACTTGACGGATCATAACCAAATTCGCTATACATGTTTATCACGTCAAGATGAAGAACCCTATTGGTTTTTAGTGAGTTATCCTCCCCTTGTTGGCTGGCCTTGCCTCGAGGGGTCTATCTTGTGATCTTTGGCGCTCTTGTTTAGTACCTAACATCTTCTACAGCTATTGGTCAGATTCATTTTAAACTCCATACATGGTATTGTTCTTTATTGTCTATATTTTCATCTTCTCATCTTATTTCTGCTGCTTCTGTGTGATTTCCAATTTGGTATTCAAGTATGTCCCATTGGATTAATAATTCTGGGCTATTTCGAAAAAGTCCATTGAATCAGCGTGCGAACAGTAACTCTTGTAGTCTACTCCCGTACCGTCGTCTGTGACCAGCCGATGTTGGAAACTATGTAGTGAATATTTTCACAAGATTAATACAACCCCGGAACCCCCCTCTATATCCGCCCCTGACTATATAGTGGGTTTTTTATCTCAGCAACTTTGTGTTTGTTGTGTGCAAATAAAGAGAATAACAGATTGCAAAAATAGATTTGCAGCCGTTCTATCACATATAACTACTTGGAACATGTACTTGTAGTTGTACAGGTAATATATGGGATTTAGTACTAAACCCATTGACCCGGCCTTAACTTATCGTAGCTGTTGATAGACCGTTAAATCCGAACAAACAAGCAAACAAACAAACGTGTGTGGGGGAATGTTCAGCATTGAATCAGAATAACATATTCTCTGAAACGTTTGTATCGTACACCGTACGCCGCCGTACCGCACTCGGTATCATATCAATTCGTCGCCGCTCACAGTAAACTTCCTATGATGTTATCATATATGTGTTCGGCGCCATGTCCAACAATGTCGTAAGCGCTCGTGTGTGTTTGATACAATGGCATATACAACATTTTGCAGCGCGAATGCTGGACACGGAGACCTCATTTGACGTTGTCGCCAATATAAACAATGCCTTACTTACTTTCATTGTAGAAGAGCGTTTCCGGTGTTGCTAAAAATCGTATTGGATTCTCATAAATTATGCGCGTGACCTTTGTCTTAGACTTGAGAAAAATCTTAACTGAGATTCGTCTTAGATTTGTCTAAGATTATACTTAAGACTAATTTAAGATAAATCTTAATTTTGATATTTACTAATTTTCTTTTTGTTGAGCTAACACTGCAAAATTACAGTGAAAGTAATTAATAATGTATGGTACTGATCAAATTATAGTAATTATTACATTTAATACTTCAAAGATACTGAATTCCTTTATTATGTACGCCTCTTTTATGCCTCTTTATAACACAAGCGCCCGGTCCCGATAATCAAGTTCACACACCGAGAACAATCAGCTGTTTGGGGAGCATGTTAAAACGGTCAGTAAACTGTTCTCAAATTAATTTGATAAATACGGCGATGAGGAAAGCATGTTGCTAAATTATTTAAAATACCGTGAGAATGCACCACATACGGCTTCGTAAACAGTGTACATGTACATGTAGATAATAACCAATCTACCGTACAACCGACGGAACTTGCGCAATAAATGATGTTCGCCGAACATCCATGACCGTACGTACCGATTTTGATCACGTTATACCATATCGTTCAGTTGAATAAACATGCAGATGTGTTCACAGACTTGTTTGAATATTGAAACTGTGTGACCATTGTCTACACTGTTCACCATGACCCGCCCAGACTAAAATTTGTAACGAGTATTCTCTCATCATGTTATTCAACATCCTGCATACAAACATGTATATTTGCCTCAAAATGCATTATTATTACATGTTTTTTTTGTTCGTTCGTCAATTAGATGTGCATGCAGAAACTGAAAAACGCAGGTCTATTCATAGTAGCACGGACATGTCAGCTATACGATAGCATTCTTGTGGTGACTTGTTCGCGTCTTCATCACTATGCCGCGTTGAAACGATAATTAAAAGCCTCAAATTTCATTTCCTCGCCGCGAAGGAACGTATATTTATGCCCCTAAATATGTGTTCCTTCGCATTCACAACGTTACATTTCATTTCTATGTCATGAAAGAACGATGATTTGCGCTCCTGCACGGCTTAGAAGCGTGATTTATTGTTGTTTTGGTGATAACTAAAATGGTGTTATTGATTCAGTTGATCTATGTCATTTACTGTGCATGAAACAAACATAATTATACATATGGGCCGCGCCATACGAAAACCGGGCTTAATGACAACGTCATGAAAAGCGGTAAACGACGTAGGAAAAACGACGTTTGCAGCGTCGCTGTAAAAGTTCACATTTTTCCCTCCCATTTACGTTTACTGGTGTCAATTAACATTTAGTATGAACAGAAAACGGAAAATTATAACTTACTGAAACTTTCACTAATATGACACGCGATGATTCGACGGCACGTACTTGTGACGTCACTGAACGTGAATACATATTTGACGTTATGGCCATGGTGTCGTGACAAAATATTATAGCAATGATACTAACACGAGTTCCTCGCAGCATCAATGAAATGCTTCAGGCGCTGTGCATTGTTGCCTAACTGTCGTTCTTTGACATTGTCACTCTTTTTCGTCGGTTATCCTTATGAATTCAAAATGGTGAACGCATAATTTAACTGGCTACATATCAGCGAAGTCCTCGCTTACACTGCACCTTGAATCCTAAATAATCTTAAATATGAACAACCTAGTGTATGCAAACGATATTACTCATTTTATCATAAACGGAGGTAGACACTCAACTATATTGTAAGGGACCTGCAGTCTGGTTTTTGTCAGGATGATTATCCAGATATCGGGTTTGGTAGCTCCGCACCAACAAAGATGTTCACTATCAACTAAATATTGGCTGAGAATAGAATACGAGAGCGAATGTAAATTCAACAAGTTTAATAAAGTCTTAACTACCATGTAACAACAATTAAAGTATTTTTTATAGACTGAATATCGGATTATGCGGTGCATAATATGTCATTTCCACATTGTGGCAGAAATGAACACATGTCAAACAGAGAACAATAATGGGAATCTCAACCTCCAAGTAACCTCTGCAACTAATCAACATGTGTATGTAAGCTTGGTTAAATATTCAACATGTTGTCATGTAATAGTACATTACAGTTTTCAGTGTTTAAAGATGGGTGGGGTAACCATGGGCAGATTCAGGGGTGGGGGGGGGGGGGGGGGGGGCACGCCGCCCATAAAATTCGCCGAGTAAAGATTTTTTACAAGTTACAAGGCACGTTTTTTGCTCCAAAATGCGCCAGAACGCAGGAAATGCAATGTAGATTTCAAAGTAAAATGAGCAAAACTATTAAATTGAACTGTTTTCATACCTGCCAAATTCTGTTGACACCTGTATGACGTGGGGATGGTGTGCATGCGCGTGGGACATATGGGATACAGACAAAATCACACCCCACCCCCCCCCCCCCCCCCCGGACATAATACCCCCCCCCCCCCATGATTTTTGATACAGGAGGACAAAAGACCCCCCCCATCAGCTTATCACTTGAATGCATAATAATGTATACCTGAATCAGGCGATGGTAATGCGATCCTCAAGAAAGACACAATTATAAGGTATCACGCTACCAAATCTGCCAGATGTCGTGTTTTGTCACAAAGTTAATGTTATAAGCCGCCTACTGCAGATGTACACGTGCACTGTCTACAAACAAATACTCCATTTGCAGCAATTCCTTATTTGAAAATTATTCATACGGAATTGCGTTACTTGGGCCGCAATCCAAAACATGACGTTACATTAATAGCAACTGCAATAAACATTATTTTCATACTTTGTCTTGGCCTAATGGGAAACACTTGGAAAGGCTACGAGATATCCAAATTTGATTGACATGCGATAAAAGATGACAAATCTATAGGACTTGTCCGGGTATTCTATCAACACACCCCTTGTATACGCCGTTGATAAAAACGTCGTAATTTCAACGTCATTGATCTAAAACGTCATATAAGTTTTTACCATGCGTCATAAAAATACTTCTAAAATGAAAAATAATTGGGATACATTGATAATTTTGGCGGCATATGGCTTTTAAAAGATGTACAATTCAGAATACGCGAAAAAGTAAAAACTGAAAATGTCATTAAGCCCGGTTTTCGCATGGCGCGGCTCATATATATTGTATTTCTGAGACACTATGTATGAGGCCCAGTGCCTTTAATCATCGTTTTAATCAGCGTAGAAACTAAGGAACGAAACTAAACATTACCTTTTTCGCTTCTTCACGTTGATAGTCGAAGAAACGAATATTTAGAGGAATTAATGTACGTTCTTTCACGGACTGGAAACGAACGTTAAGATTTTTAATTATCGTGTGTACACGGCGTAAAAACAAAAAATAAATGTCCCTGACGAGCGAACATACATACTTAGAATAGCAGCGGACGTAACGGCGACAAAACTAAAAATGCCTACATGACAATTGACATTTACTTCCAAAAAGATTTTCACGATGAATAATAGATTGTTTTTCCTCTCCACCGTATATGCAGGGGGCGGCAGACACACACATTTTTTGTTCTAAATCCCACCCCTGGAGCACGGAAATTTGTCTTAACCGGAGTTCGGAGGTGTTGCATGCATCAACAATCCCCTATAAATAAGTCTATTTTCCGGGTGGCGGTCTCGCTGGGCTTGTCGGGAAGCACCCGCTGTTTAAAGTTCCCTATATGCCCCTATCCCAGTGGGGCAAAACACTGGTAGGTGCACTATGGAACCCGATACTATAAACGCAAATATTTGTTTCTTATTACCTATTTGAAACCGTGACACTGATTGTTTGAATCACATCCAATGTAACCCGATACCAGAACACACAACAAACATAGAACATTTCGACATCATGTGACGATTCTCATGTGCGGCCAAAACATGTTTTAATAGAAAATGAAACACGTGTGAAAAAACCGGAGACAATTTTCGTGCTGCCAAACATGTGTTACTAAAAAATCAAACAAATGTGAAAAAAAACATCGTCTTCGGAGTTTTATGAAGAAAGGAAGAATCAATATTTCTTTTACAAAAACTTATTTGTACAACACATGAGAATCGTCTTAGAGACGATACTTATGTGCTGTCAAAACATGTTTTATTCAAACAATCAAATTATTAAAAATAAATAATGACACTTAGATCTAAAATGGCAATCATACTTTTCTCATGCAACGTTTGTTTACCGTGCATTGAATACACACCACCGGCTCCAACCACTATCGTGGTTGGAGCCGGTGGTGTGTATTCAATGCACGGCCAACAACACTTATAGGCTTTAATGCGATATTTTTCTTGAGTTGTCTGCTTGGATTAGAAAACTTGTGATAGGGTCCCCGGAGAAAATTTATTTTTTTATTACTTCGTGTTTAAGCTATTTTCAGTTAATAATTCACAGTTCATTTGTTGTTTTTTTCTAGTATTTGTTGCGTTTATTATTACATGTTGTACTTAAAGGCCCTGAATGGCTCATTATTACAAACTTCCGATTTTTTCAAACACAAAAACATGTTTGGCAACTGATTTAGTACACAAAACTAACATATACTGCCTAATAATTTATGATGCGCTTCGCGCTCGCGGGTAGCCGACTTGTAATTACAGACCCCCCCACCCCCCTCCCCCACCCTGCAATTATTTCTGTATCCGCGCCTGAAACATCGAGCACATTTAATGAAGTATTTTCAGTTGCACAATCAAACAAGCACATTTAATAAAGTGTTTTCAGTTGAACAATAAACGTCAAACAAGAATGTGTATGTATCGTTTGTACATTTGTATACTGATGTCGGTCCCAAACCATATTGTTTTAGTGAAGAATCGATTACCATTTCAAAGAATTATTCGCCAAAACGATACTAGGTAAATCCTGTAATAATCATTCATTTCTGTTTGTTTTAATCAACTACTTGAAAGAAATCAGGCAATTCAATTACCCTGATTAAAGAGGATTAGAGGGTGAAATATGAAAACCAATTAATACAATGATTCTTTCAAAACATATTGATGGTGGGGGGTGTGGGGTGGGGTGGGCGAATTATGTCTCCTACCTGTGGTTTTGGACGGGGGGGGGGTGGGGGGTATTTTTATCCCGTCAACACTGTGCGTATGTGCCGTGAAACACGGTGCCGTGAAACATTTTTGATATCCAATCAATACTATTTTTGCATTTTACAGCCTTTTGTAGGTGTTGACGGGATAAATAGAATAGTAGGTTAGTGCCGTGAATGGGAACAAATATCTGGCGAGGCACGGAAACGGGATGTGCTCGGCAGAGCCTTGCCCATCCCGTTTCCTGAGCCTTGCCAGATATTTTTTCCCATTCACGGCACTAACCTACTATTCTTTATTTGTCCTACCTGCATTTTAGAGGGGGGGGGGGGGGGGGGGGGGGCTTTTGTCCTCCTGTATCAAAAATCATGGGGGGGGGGGGTGATTTTGTCTGTATCCCATATGTCCCACGCGCATGCACACCATCCCCACGTCATACAGGTGTCAACAGAATTTGGCAGGTATGAAAACAGTTCAATTTAATAGTTTTGCTCATTTTACTTTGAAATCCTTGCACCGGACAACTGGAAATTATCACCTTAATGACCATGAACAAAATTCTGTGTGAAAATGCAGAATTAAGCGTTTACAAGGGTGTCCGGAAAAATGGGTCGCCTACCAACAGATATAATCATTAAAGTAATATTTATTTTACTGATAGTGACTCGAGGTGGTATCAGGCTATTTTCATATACATATATGTACATGTATATGCAAATGAGGCATGCTATTTTTTAATTATTTATACTAATTAAATGTGTCACCTGAAAAATAATATTTTCAACAGATTATAAAGTATATTATCATTGCACATCAAAAAATAAATACAGAGAATAAATAGTAATGTCCGTTAACATGGTTATCGCCCCGGATATCACTGGAAATTTACGTCAGCAAATGTCCCAGATGATGTCTCGAATATAAAGAACATTTTGTGGCTACCGAGAGTGGGCATTATAGGAATGAATGGCGTTTTTGTGGAATTTATCGGGGTATAAACTTGGAAAAGTCGCGGGAATACTGGACGAAGTGATAAAAAATTACAATTTTCGAAAAGAAAATGAAAAAAAAAAAATTCTTATTTTTTAAGGCCTCGTCCAGTATTCCCGCGACTTTTCCAAGTTTATATCCCCGATAAATTCCCAAAAAAGGCCATTCATTCCTTATAATTCCAGCATTTGAAATAAATTCATCAAGAAAATGTGTTTATTTTCCGTTTTCTTATAAGAATTATTTTAACTGCGCCTCACGATTACGGAAAGTAGTTTAGCGTGGGAGTTTACTGGGATATAAATTTTGGACAGAGACTTGTTACGGGCCAATCAAATGTTAGGGAATTGTGTAAATATTTTTGTGCTGGAATTATGTACCGTTAATTTTAGAAACGATTCTAAAGTTCTGTCAAACTTTGTTTTTATTAAGAAAGATGACAAAATATAACACTACAGCAGACAACAATTTGCGTATCCCACATTCGAAGCATCAAGATTTGTGTCAATGAACTAGAAGTTTGTTTGTTTGTTTGTTTGTTTATTAGTGTTTAACGGCCTATCAACAGCTAAGGCCGGGCAAACGGGTTCGATCACATTTTAACCTGCTACATTGGGGGGAAAATCCCAAAATCGGAACGGAATATTTACATCGAGAACAAATATATTCAGCCCTGAAATTAGAAAAACCTGACCTGGTGCCAGGTCCATACCACACCAGTCACTTGGCCCCTTCCCCTAAAATAGGATTATGAATATCGTAATACTCACATAAGGGGTATAACCAGATTCAACTGTCACATACAAAATGCCAAAGACGTATATGAGGGCCAAACCAGGTCTCCTGTCGGGATTCCAGTAAGGATGAACCCCGATCGTTAAATTACCCATCGCGTGCTCCCACCTGCCACCCACTGTATACCATTAACCAGTTCAACTCACCCACATGAACTAGAAGTATGTGACTTTGACATTGGACAAGTAGAGAGGCTTATATATGGATCAGTCACAGCTTGTGGATTGGTCACAGCTTATGGATTGGTCACATCATGATACAATTAATTAGCAGGCCATCAGTGGAATGCATGTGTGATATATATCCGACTCACAGTGACTGGAGAAATGGCTTAACCTTTTCACCTGTAAGTAACTGGAATGGATTTTGATATGTTCATTTTGCAACCAATCCAATCGTCACAACAATATTTTCAGACTGGTCCATTTATGAAAAGGGTGTACACATGCATTTTGTTCTCAAAAATATGAAAATTACTTTCAAAAAGTGCAGATCCTGAGGAGACGGCTCGTTACGAGCCGGCTCATCTGGATCTGCACTTTTTGCATAAACCGCTATAGCGGGATTTTGGTTTAGTTTATGAAAAGGGGTGTTTTTGTCACGAGCCGGCTCATCTGGATCTACACTGTTTGTATAAACCGCTATAGCGGGCTTTCGTGTTCAAAGGGTTAAGGCATTTGTGACCAGTGTAGATAATCGTCAAATAACTCCTCTAGCCTGATAATCATCTATATTGCAGGTGCTGTATTGATGGAATTGATTTATTCATTGGTGTTTAACGGCCTATCAACAGCAAGGGTTATTTAAGGCTGGGCCAACAGGTTCGATCCCGTATTTAACCTGCTGTATAGGGGGAAAATCCCAAAATCAGAACGGAATATTTACAATATATATTCAGCCCTGAAATTGGAATAACCCGACCTGGTACCAGGTCCATACCACAGCAAAGTCACTTGGCCCCTTCCCCTAACACTAAGGGGTATAACCAGATTCAACTGTCGCAAAAATGAGACGTACGTGAGGGCCAAACCAGGTCTCCAGTTGGGATACCGGTAAGGATGAACCCCGATCATTAAATTACACATCACATGCTCCCACCTGCCACCCACTGTATTGTTTGTTTATTTGTGTTTAATGGCCTATCAACAGCTAAGGTCATGTAAGGCCGGGCAAACGGGTTCGATCCCGTTTTAACCTACTGCATTGGGGGGAAAATCCCAAAATCAGAACGGAATATTTACATCGAGAAACAATATATTCAGCCCTGAAATTAGAATAACCTGACCTGGTGCGAGGTCCATACCACACCAATGTCACTTGGCCCCTTCCCCTAAAATAGAATTACAAATAATCGTAATACTCACATAAGGGGTATAACCAGATTCAACTGTCACATACAAAATTCCAAAGACGTATGTGAGGGCCAAACCAAGTCTCCAGTCGGAATTCCGGTAAGGCTGAACCCCGATCGTTAAATTACCCATCGCATGCTCCCACCTGCCACCCACCCCACTGTATTGATGGAATGGCCAACATTGCAGATCCTGATCAGACTGTGCAGGATGCACAGGTTGATCTGGATCTACACTGGTATTTTAACCAATAAGCCCAATTTCTCCACCACTCACAGCCACATACCAGAAAGGCAACAAAAATTATCAGAAATTTATTCCATGTCAAGATGATTGTACATATTTTACCATCCCTTCTACGGGTTACTGACCTGTGGTGAAGTTTTGTGGTAACGAACGACTGAAAGTCTGTGACCTTTACATTACCAAAGGCAGAAGCATATGAATTTGTAAAACATGATGGTGAATCTTCAGTAGCTGATTTCATCAAAATTGCAAAGTAGGTATACTTTTCTAGCAAAGTATACTTTGAGGGAGTAATCACTTACTTTTCCTGAAATGCATTATTTCATATAGATCTAACTACACTGCATATATTTGATAATTAAAAGTATGCAGAATTATTATACTGAATTTATTATATTATCACAGCCAAAATGGCTGTGATAATGTAATAAATTCAGTATAATAAAAATTACTAAATTTATCATAAAATTGAAAATTTCTCCCTCAAAGTATACTTTGCAATGTTGGTGAAATAGGCTACTGATACAACGCATGCATGAAATATCAGCAATCTATGAAATATTATTGTATCCCATGAACAAATTAAAACAAAAATTGTAAACAAATTACGGTTTTCTGTACACAAAATCTGTGACCTTGATATGGACACGAGACTTAATTTTTGTCGCACCCGCTTGCGGACAGCGCAATTTCGTCAGCACATTGGCATATGTCCGTATGTGCGTCCGTACGTGCGTCCGGGTTAATGATTTTGGTGAAAGTTTTGTTTTGTTTAAGTGCATGTTTTAAGTCTTCTTTCAAAGTCTCGGCGAGCGCGACATGCAGGCCGCCGCGGCCATCTACTTAACTTAATTACCCAATGAAATGAATTTTATGTCAAGGAATTGACATGTCGACAGACTTCTATCAAATGGTATATCAAATTAATCCTTCGCATGCTAACAGTGAAAATAACAAATTAGGATTTTTTCCTTACTTCTCTCTGATAAAAATGCCTTGAAATTTCATTAGAATTGCGTCCTCCGGACTCAATTCTAATGAATTTCAAGACATATTCATGATATTTACAGGTAGAAATAAAATAAAATATAATAATAGTCATCTGCTATTTTTTAACTACCGTATTTAAGCTATTAAACGCACCCCTTCTATTAAACAACACCCCCCTCCCCCATTTTTTGAAGAAAAAAAAACAAGCATAATCCGGTGGCTATAACACTGTTTCGAAACACAAAGCTCAAGTGATAACATCCCTGTATTAGAGTTACTCACTGCATGTCGTAAAACGAACCACCGGGTAGAACATGTAATTTTACCTCATAGTCGACGGTCGATGTACAAATATTGGAAATTAGCAAGTATTCTCTTTAATACTTACACTGGTCAGTCATAACAATGAACTAACTGTAACAGGAAGAGAAAAATATGCACCCGACCCGGGACTCGAACCCGGAACAGGCTCCCGCTTACAAGGCAGGCGCTCTACCGACTGAGCTAGCCGGGCCCAGACACATATCTTCTCTCCTGAGTTACTAATCTGTACCGTGACATAAACACAATAATTAATGTTAAATTTGACTGACAGATTGAGTGGGAAATATTCTGAATTGTTGTCTGCTACTTTTGAACTATTTATAGCCCACACATTTCCCAGCATGCAAAGAGTTAAAATACAGACAGGTATTTGCATAAGATAAATTGATTATTCGTTACTACCAGCGTTGTATTTTGACACGCTGGTGGCCTATTTAAACAGGCTTATCGCGCGTGATTAGTTGGATGCACAGGTGGAAGACTCGGACATAGGACCTGATATAAATTGCTCATATGTAAACCATTACCCCACCCACCAATTTATGTACACTATACAGTATAGCCTTTTCAAGGTAGGCAAGAGCTTGGAGAAATACCGCAGTTTCGGACTCGCTCAAACACCACACATTTCAATTTTTCTGCTAACTTATGTCTCTGGTAATCAATAAATGTCTTCAAATATGTTCACTTCAAGCATCTGCTTTTATCATTTTGTTAGTTACTGGCAAATTAGCTACCAAAGACAAGGCGATAATTGTGTGTATGAAAGAATATCACACATTTTTGTGGGCTGTGATTCGAAGTATAAATTACATGTAAAATCTGGCTGACATCCCATTACAGTCTCAACATATTGACGTGGATCATGCACTGAAATAAACATCAGTAATTAACTCCGATGTTACAATTTGTGACAAATAAGAATCATCCGTTAACCTTGAACGATGTAAAACGTGCATTTATTTTGATTTGCATCCCAACATTTCGATATATCCTTCCGTGAACTTTAGTTTCAGATTTCCTTTGTTATGTTCGCAGAATGATCAATAATGACGTCACTGGAAAACCCTAACTGGAGCATTACAAATACTACAGCCTGCAATCAGGTGGCGATGGGTATAGCTGATTGTGTGGGATTCTTTCGGAAAGAAAAAATTCTCTGTAACCAGGTAACTAACAATATACTAAACACAGATGTTTAAAGTGAATATACTTGGGGACCTAAGGCATTTATCATTTGCCAGAGGCATAAGTCAGCAGAAAAATCGAAACGTGTGGTGTTTGAGCGAACCCAAACCTATAGTTTGTTTCACGAAAGCTGCCCAAATTTTACGGCTATATAGACAATTCAAAAACAATATTATTTTCGATAATATTAAATTAAAGGAAAATTTAAGAATGAGCCTTCTTTTTATTTCGTGAAATTCGGTCAAATATTGATTTTATTATGAAAAATTGATTTGTCTATGGGAATTTAACATGGGGGGAAAAAGTGGTAAGGAAGTGTGGGAGGAGTCAAAAAACGAAAATATTTGGAAATTGGCTCCGAAACCTAGCTAGATAGCTTGGATATGATCTAACTAAGAAAACAAGTTAAATTTTAAAGATCGGTCCAGTATTTCTAAAATTCAAAAAAAATTCCCCATGTTAAATCCCCATAGACATCTTCACTCCGTGAAGATGTCTATGGGGATTTAACATTGGGAAATTTTGTTTTCGCAATAAAATCAATATTTGACAAAATTTCACGAAATAAAAAGAAGGCTCATTCTTAAATTTTCCTTTAATTTAATATTATCGAAAATAATATTGTTTTTGAATTGTCTATATAGCCGTAAAATTTGGGCAGCTTTCGTGAAACAGACTATAAGCCTGTCTAGTGCATTTTTCCAAGCTCTTGCCTACCTTGAAAAGGCTATACTGTATAGTGTACGGAAATGGGTGGGTGGGGTAACGATTTTCAAATGAACCATTTATTGGGTCCTAGGTCCGATTCTGCCACCTGTGGTTGGATGTTGTGGCATGTTTCTAACAGCAGGCAAGTGTTTTCCAGATGCATCTATAGGTTGTATAGGCCTATTGTATTTCGGCGACCTATTATGGTTTTCAGGAATGTGGGGTAAAATGGCTCTATATTAAATGAGGGGGGGGGGGGGACAGGGCGGGTCTTCATCTCCCACCTTCCACCCCCTCCTCTCCCACCTTCCACCCTCACACCGTCTACAATTTCACCGTTTTCTGCCCCACGGCACACCGTTTTCCGCCCCACGGCACACCGTTTACCGCCCCATTATAAGTAAATAAATGACCTTGACCTTGAGAATTTGGATGTGGGGGTGTGCGTAATGAAGCATCATTCCTAGACAAACATTGATGTGAAATATTATCAAAGTCTGGCAAAGGGTTAAAGAGATATTGTGAAAAAACAATAACTTTAACGCATTTCTGTTACAAAACCGGTGAACATTACAAGGAAATAAATGACCTTGACCTTCAGACTTTGGATGTGGGGGTGTGCGTAATGAAGCATCATCCCTAGACAAACATTGATGTGAAATATTATCAATGTCTGGCAAGGGGTTAAAGAGATATTGTGAAAAAACAATCACTTTAACGCATTTCTGTTACAAAACCGGTGAACATTACAAGGAAATTAATGACCTTGACCTTCAAAATTTGGATGTGGGGGTGTGCGTAATGAAGCATCATCCCTAGACAAACATTGATATGAAATATTATCACTGTCTGGCTAGGGGTTAAAGAGATATTGTGAAAAAACAATAACTTTAACGCATTTCTGTTACAAAACCGGTGAACATTACAAGTAAATAAATGACCTTGACCTTGAGAATTTGGATATAGGGGTGTGCGTAATGAAGCATCATCCGTAGACAAAGATTGATGTGAAATATTATCAAAGTCTGGCAAGGGGTTAAAGAGATATTGTGAAAAAACAATAACTTTAACGCATTTGCCTTACAAAAAAAACGGACGACCCGGACGACGCGGACGACGACGACGGAAAATACGACGAATATAGTCACGCCTCTGCTAAAGCAGGCGCGACAAGAAAATACGACGAATATAGTCGCACCTCTGCTAAAGCAGGCGCGACAAGAAAATACGACGAATATAGTCGCACCTCTGCTAAGCAGGCGCGACAAAAATATCTGACAAGGCTTAGGAAATGGGATGAGTGAGGCTCTGCCGAGCACATCCCGTTTCCATGCCACGCCAGATATTTTTTACCATTCACGGCACTAACCTACTATTCTATTTATCCCGTCAACAGCTACAAATAGCTTCAAAATGCAATAAAAATAACCCCAGCCACCGCACATATTCATATGCAGTGATTAGGTCGTATTGACATGATATTAAAAATGTTTCACGGCTTAAACATGTCTTGCAACCCTTAATTACAACACTAAATTAAATTTGGTTGCCCGCTGTTTATTTTTTCATATATTTTTCTCAATGAAGACATGCTTTGACAGTGAGAAGTGTCTACAGATGACAAATAAGCCAAACATGAAGAACAGCAGATGATGATGCCCGCCTTTTAACCGTTACAGTGCTGAATCAAATTGTGTCGTCGGCTGTTTATTTTATATTTTCAATTTTTCTCATAAAAACATGTTTTGACAGCACTTTTAGAATCATTTCCAATGGAAATGATTCTAAAGTGCTGTCAAACCATGTTTTTATTGAGAAAAAAGGCAAAATATTAAACAACAGAATGATTCTAAAGTGCTGTCAAACCATGTTTTTATTGAGAAAAAAGGCAAAATATTAAACAGCAGACGAAAATTTTCGGTTCCCGCCTTCTAAGGGTTAAGATTTAACTTAGGATATTCATAAACACGACAGTGAATCACATGTAAAATGTGCTGAAGGTGTAGATGTTTTGTCGGACACGTAGTTCATCTGTTTTCTCTGTCCAAACAACGGTGTATGTGGTAGAACTTTCTTTACCGTTCGAAGACTGCCCGGACTGGAAACGTGTTGCGAAGTAGGAACATGTAAACGTATGTCCAACCGCTCCATTGAAGGACAACGACGCAGCGATCCTTTATACACAACATTGGAACTCTTCGATAGCCGCATTCCTGGCTTTGTAGTCATTACTTCATGCTTAACTCTGTCTAACTGAATATCACTTTTTGCCAGCGTAGTACGATATTTTGAATCTAACGTCACTGAAGCAATGATGTCCTTTTTGGAATTTACTGGACTGTTGATTGGCTCGAATATACTGGGAAGAAGAATGCTCGGTGAAATAGGCTCTATATCAAATGATATCTGAGAATTTTGATTTACAAATGCCGTAATGTCGGATGCAGAAAGACTTTTGTTAGATTGCGAGCTTATTCGCCTGTTGTTTGATTTCAATTCATTAACATCGGTTAATTCCATTGTGTAATTCATATTGTCGACACTGTCGATCTTTGACAACAACATGGGAGGTGATTGGTCAGATGATGGTCGCTTGCATGTACCGTTTTTCTGGTCTAGAAGCGGCGTCAAGTGTACACAATGTATATCACCTAAGCTTTTAGACACACTCTTGTTTCTACCTGTTAAATCACTAAAACCAGAGAACGTATGATCACGGGTTAAGAACTTTGACTTATTATCAGGACGCACTGTTATTATCTTTCCGTTCTTTGTTAGAATCACATTCCCGTCTTTTCTTATCAACGAACTGCCTTTGGCTGTCTTCGACGTTGCCTGACGGAGTTTACTGATCGAGTCGGTAATTGACCGCGTGTATGAGACTGTACTGGACGCATCGTCGGAAATTCGGCGCGAACTGTTGAACGCAGTAGACCGGAACGAACCGTATAATAGATTGGAGAGGCAGCGTATTCCTGCTGAGTCTTGTTCGTGGATTGTGTCTGAAATACATTAACACATTGAATACGGGAACCAGTTAACCCTTTCACCCCTAAATAGAGAATACCAGAGAATACTAGTGTATTTTGATATCAAGTTTATCAGGCAAGGCTAGGAAACGCGTAGGAATTCCGAGGCTTGCCAAGGAATTCCTACCGTTTCCGAGCTGAGCCTGATAAACTTGATATCAAAATACACTAGCCTGGTATTCTATTTATCAGGTAACGTTTTATGCTCGAAAATGACATTAGATGACGTCGTATACAAAGGACAGAACGTGGACTTGTTTACGTTGCATCATTACACGCGACGTCATCCGACCATGGAACGTCAGTTTTCACTTCGTTGTAACCCGGATGTTTATATCAGGGCAATGCCTGATACAACAATATGTTATCAGTCAGTACGTATTCGGTCAATACAGGGCATGTTACCTGATAAATAACTGGAATGGATTTTGATATGTTAACTCTTAGACCGCTACACACAACCATTGTCGTCTGCTGTTGTTTTTATATTTTGCCTTATTTCTCAATAAAAACATGGTTTGACAACTCTTGAGAATCATTTCCAATGGAAATGATTCTAAAGTGCTATTAAAGCAAGTTGTAAATTATTCTGAAGTGCTATAAAATCATGTTTTTGATGATAAAAATATAAAATAGAAAACAAACAGCAGACGACACAAAATTAAGATGGCGGTGTAAGGGTTAATTTTCCGACCAATGCATCCGTCACAAAATGATTTTCAGACTAGTCTATTTATAAAGGCGATCGCCGGCAAGTGTCTCACCCACAAAGGTAGTAAAGGTCATCAAGGTCAAGGTCACAATGTGAATAAATCCAAATTATTGATACGAAGGTCAAGATCACCAAGGTCAAGGTCACACAAATGTGAATGAGTATAACCATCAATGTGAGGAAGAAGCTATTGATGAATTTTAGTAATGATCCAACTAATGGATCAGTAGCCGATTTCACCAACTTTGAGGGAGCAATCATTTATTTTTCCTGAAATGCATTATTTCATATAGAACTTAACTACTGCATATATTTGATGATTAAAAGTATGCAGAATTATTACACTGAATGTATTACATTATCACAGCCAAAATGGATAATGTAATAAATTCAGTATAATAAAAATTAATAAATTTATCCTAAAATTTAAAATGTAATAAATTCAGTATAATAAAAATTAATAAATTTATCATAAAATTTAAAATTTCTCCCTCAAAGTATACTTTGCTAGAAAAGTATACTTTGCAAGGTTGATGAAATAGGCTACTGGAGATATTCAACATTTGGATGCAAGTCCTATATTATTGACATGACGGTCAAGGTCACCAAGGAGAAGGTCGATGTCACCAGCATGACAATTGATGGATAGCTATGAATGTGAAGAAGCTATTGACACCAAGGTCAAGGTCACCCGAATGACACTGGTTGAATAGCCATCACTGTAACGAAGCTACACGTATTTAAGACGTTTTGTAATGATCCGACTAACGGATCAGTAGCCTATTTCATCAACATTGCAAAGTATACTTTACTAGCAAAGTATACTTTGAGGGAGTAATCATTTATTTTTCCTGAAATGCATTATTTCATAATTATAGAACTAACAACTGCATATATTTCATGATTAAAAGTATGCAGAATTATTATACTGAATTTATTACATTATCACAGCCAAATTGGCTGTGATAATGTAATAAATTCAGTATAATAACAAGAAACGAGGCAAAGCCACGAAGGCCAGGTTTTTTCCAAGCATAGACACTTGGATAACATAATTATACCCACTTTTTGTATACTAGATGGCCGTGGCCTGCATGTCGCGCCTTGGGGCGAGGCATGGACACTAAAAAAATAGATATAGTAGATGGAAAAACTTTCAACCAAAAAAACTTTAACGGGAACAACAACGGGGACGAAATCCGGTAGCGGACAGGTATATGCCGTACGATATTGCGCTTTCCGCAAGCAGGTGCGACAATGATGATAAACACCCATGTGAAGTATGAAGGTATTGGGTGAAGCAGTTGCAGAGATATAGTATAACCAAAAAACTTGAACCAGACGTACGTTAAAAAGTTAACGTTGAAAATGGCTAAGTCAATTACGTAGAAATAATAGGTGAAGGTAAAAAAATGGTCACATGATGGATAGTGATATGTGGTAGGCACCCCTTGGTTATGAAGCTGTGAAAGTTTGGTGGTCCTAGGTGGTACAGTACCAAAGAAATGGACTTAAACACGAAAACTTAACATTGTAAACGCGAAAACTTAACATTGAAAATGGCTAAGTCGACTGCGCGGAAAAAATGGGTCAAGTTAAAAAAAAAGTAACATGTTGGATAGTGATATCTGGTGGGCACCCCTTGATTATGAAGCTGTGAAAGTTTGGTGGTCCTAGGTGGTACAGTAACAAAGAAATGGACTCAAACACGAAAACTTAACATTGATTGTGGACGCTGCCCGCCCACCGCCCGCCCGCCGCCGCCCGCCCGCCGCCGCCCGCCCGCCTTGCCAATCCAATAGACTGGATTTTTTTTCTCAAAAAAACCTGGCTAAAAATTAATAAATTTATCATAAAATTGAAAATTTCTCCCTCAAAGTATACTTTGCTACTAAAGTATACTTTGCAATGTTGATGAAATAGGCTACTGGAGATATTCAACATTTGGACGTACATCCAAAATTATTGACACTAAGATTAAAAGTACATGGCCACTCGGTATAGGCACAAAATGTTCTTTATAGTAATTAAATAAGTGTATAATTGTATAACAGATATAATCATTTAGTAATAATTATTTTACTGATTGTAACTCGCGATGGTATCAGGCTATTTTCATATGCAAATGAGGCATGATCTTTTTTAATTATTTATACTCGTCAAATGAACCTAAAAAAATAATATTTTCGACAGATTATAAAGTATGATCATTGAACATCAAAATATAAATACAGAGAATAAATAGTAATGTCAGTTAACATTTTAAGGAAACACGGTCATCGCCCGTGATATCAGTGTGGAAATATACGTCGGATATAACATGTATAATAATGCCAATCAATATGTTTGGTAATCGTGAATGAATGTTTAGTTTGCCAGAAAATGTCCCTGATATAAACAACATTTGGTGCCTACTGAGTGGGCATGTACCTTTAAAGGTACATGCCCACTCAGTAGGCACAAAATGTTCTTTATATACCATTATACCATTACCCCACGTATTGATTGGTACATGCCCACGTGCCAGGTTATAATATAGGATGCATATTTTTTCCGTCCATTCGTTATATATGACATTGTTCGGGTAAAATAAACAGTCATCCACCATTTCCCGACGATATAATTGGCATTATTATACTTCGCATATCAAACATGAATTTCCACACTGATATCAGGGGCGATGACCGTGTTTCCTTAAAATGTTAACTGACATTACTATTTATAATCTGTATTTATATTTTGATGTGCAATGATCATACCTTATAATCTGTCCAAAATATTATTACTTCAGGTGACGCATTTAATTAGTATAAATAATTAAAAAATATCGTGCCTCAGTTGCATATGAAAATAGCCCGATACCACCGCGCGTCACTATCAGTGAAATAAATATTACTAAATGATTATACCTGTATAGCGGCGACTCGTAATCTTTAGAACTGGTGGAATATTGACACAATTATACACGTATTTAATTCCTATAAAGAACATTGTGTGCCTACTGAGTGGGCATGTACCTTTAAGGTCACCAAGGTCAAGGTCACCCGAATGATAGCTATCAATCACAGGTAACGGACAGAGGTCTATAAATACATTAAATATGCCTAAAAGCATCAATAAGTGAGAAAAAAAATAAGCTAAAAAAATGTTTTATCCACTTGGGATAAAAAATGTTTAGCTTATTTGTTTTGTATTTATTGATGCTTTTAGGCATATTTAATGTATTTATAGACCTCGGTCCGTTACTTCAACCTGTGCTATCAATGTCAGGACGGTCAATGACGGTCAAGGTTCATCAATGACGGAACATGAGATATGCGATATTTGGACTTACGTCCAAAATTTACGTCCCAAAGATTTAAAAACAAGAGGGCCATGATGGCCCTAATTCGCTCACCTGACTGCATGAACACCAGACGAGAATGTGACATTGAGTTCATATGACGGTCATCTTGGATTAAGCGATGACTCTCATTTTACCAAATCTGAAAATGCTTCACCCAAGGATCTGAACTTCCTATGAAGTTTGGCCAGCATCGGCCATGTGGTTCCTGAGAAAAAGACGTTCAAAATCTCGAATATGATATATAACATGATATATAATATGATATATTACATGAGCATATTCGGTGAAAAATAAAATTTCATCCCAATTTGACCCCACGGGCCACGCCCATTTTTGACCCCGGGATCACCATTTTCACAACTTTGAAAGAGCATTGAAAATCGATCATTCCTACGAAGTTTAGTCAAAATCCGGCCAGCAGTTCATGAGAAGAAGATTTTTTAAGAATTTATGCTATTTTTAAACGGCGGCCATCTTGTATTAGCGATGACCTCCATTTTAACAAATCTGAAAAGGCTTCACACACGAACCATAACTTTTAAGTTTGGCTACCATGGGCCAAGCAGTTCATGTGAAGAAGAATTTTGAAATATCTAATAAAAGAACAACCTTTTGACATTTTGGCGGCCATCTTGGATAACATAACAATCCGATTTCGACAAAAAATGTACCAGAGTGATCGCCTCATTGATACCTTCAATTTGATATATAACATGACCATATTCGGTCAAAAATAAAATTTGATCCCACGGGCCACGCCCATTTTTGACCCCGGGGTCAACCATTAACAACAATTTGAAAGAGCATTGTACATCGATTCATTCCTACCAAGTTTCGTCGAAATCCGGCCAGCGGTTCATGAGAAGATTTTTTAAGAATTTATGCTATTTTTAGACGGCGGCCATCTTGGATTATCGATGACCTCCATTTTAAAAAATCTGAAAAGGCTTCACCCATGGACCATAACTTTTAAATTTGGCTACCATGGGCCAAGCGGTTCATGTGAAGAAGAATTTTGAAATCTCTAATAAAAGAACGACCTTTTGACCTTTCGGCGGCCATCTTGGATGACATAACCATCCGATTTCGACAAAAAATGCACCAGAGTGATCGCCTCATTGATACCTTCGATTTGATATATGACATGACCATATTCGGTCAAAAATAAAATTTGACCCCAATTTGACGCCCATTTTTGACCCAGGGGTCACCATTTTAATAACTTTGAAAGAGCATTGTACATCGATCATTCCTACCAAGTTTCTCGGTTGGCGGTTCTTAAGAAGATTTTTGAAGAATTTGTGCT
This sequence comes from Conchocele bisecta, assembly GCA_029237695.1. Lineage (NCBI taxonomy): Eukaryota > Metazoa > Mollusca > Bivalvia > Lucinida > Thyasiridae > Conchocele > Conchocele bisecta. The sequence goes on from CM055281.1 coordinate 13,395,759, forward strand.
ATTTTTAGACGGTGGCCATCTTGGATTACGTAATGACGTAATTTTAACAATTTTGTAATCCCCCTACCTAAGGACCATGACCATGAAGTTTGGTGACTATAGGCCCAATGGTTACCGAGGAGAAGACGTTTGAAAATGTTCACGGATGACGACGACGACGGCGACGGCGACGGACGACGGACACATTGCGGTAACAATAGCTCACATGAGCTTCGCTCAGGTGAGCTAAAAAGTATCGGTACATGAATGATAGTATCCATCAATATGACTATAGTAATACCGTAATTAAAATATGTTAATATTATTCACAACAATTGTCGTCTGCTGTTGCTTTTATATCTCACCTTATTTCTCAATAAAAATATGGTTTGACAGCACTTCAGAATCATTTCCAATGGAAATGATTCTGAAGTGCTGTCAAAGCATGTTGTAAATTATTCTAAAGTGCTGTCAAAGCATGTTTTTGATGATAAAAATGGAAAATAAACAGCAGACGACAAAAAAAAATAAGATAGCGGTCTAAGGGTTAACTCTTTTCATGTTCTATGTAAATAGATGAACAAAACTACACATGTCATATAACCTTAAAAATACATGTATAAGTGTACATATTAGTTATATGATCTTTAATTATGCAATATTTCGTATGCTGAAGAATGACAAAATAATCCCTTAATTCATTTGAAAAAACTATAATATAACATTTGATCTAACAAAGATTTATGATATTGAATTATGGAATATTATAAAATATCTATTCATTTGAAAAATTAACTTAAAAAAACTATAATGTAAAATTTGATCTAGCAAAGATTTTAAACATCAAATGAAACAATGTATTAATTCACACATACACATATGTTAGTGGTTAACCCTTACTACGCTGAATTAAATTGTGTCGTCTGCAGGAAATGTTTTATTTTCAATATTTCTCGATAAAAACCTGCTTTGACAGCGCATGAGAATCATCTCCACTGGAGACGATTCTCATGTGCTGCCAAAACAGGTTTTTTTGTTAAGAATTAAGGTAAAAATGAAAAACAGCAGACGACAATTTTCGTCTCCCGCGTAGTGAGGGTTAATCAACAAGTAAATACGGAACAAAATGCACATGCAAAGTAAAATCCTTAACCAATCCTAAACTCATACTGGGCAAGCAAAATCACAGGTTGAAGACTCGGACCTATATGACCCAATAAATGGCTCATATGAAAAACGTTACCCCACCCACCCATTCCCATACACTATACAGTATGTATAGCTTTTTCAAGGTAGGAAAAAAAGTGAATGTGAAAGTGATTTTTCTGCTGACTTACATCCCTGGTAATAGATAAATGCCTTAGGCCATCAAATATATTCACTTTAAACATCTGTGTTAAGTATATTGTTAGTTACACACATTTTAGCTACCAAAGTTACAGAGAAATTTTACACAATCAGCTTCATGCATTGCCATCTGATTAGTTGAACTTTGAATATAGAAGTATTTGTCCCGTTCGGGTTTTCCCTGTGACGTCCATATGGATCATTCTGCGAATATAGCTAAGGAAATTCGAAAGTAAAGTGCACAAAAGGTTATGTCGAAAAAGGACGCAAATAAAAACAAGAATTCCGCCACGGAAGCGGTATCGCGTCTGCCGAGGCATTTGACCGTGAACATTACAAGTAAATAAATGACCTTGACCTTGAGAATTTGGATGTGGGTGTGTGCATAATGAAGCATCGATCAAATATTATCAAAGTCTGGCAAGGGGTTAAAGAGATAATGTGAAAAAACAATAAGTTTAATGCATTTCTGTTACAAAAGCGGTGAACATTAAAAGTAAATAAATGACCTTGAGAATTTGGATGTGGGGGTGTGTGTAATGAAGCACCATCCCTAGACGAACATTGATGTGAAATATTATGAAAGTGTGGCAAGGGGTTAAAGAGATATTGTGAAAAAACAGTAACTTTAACGCATTTGCCTTGCAAAAAAAGCGGTCGACGACGCGGACGACGACGGAAAAAGCGCCGACTATAGTCGCGCCTCTGCTAAAGCAGGCGCGACAATAAACGCACATTTTAGATCATTTAAAATTAGTGGATGATTATTAGTCACAAATTGTAAGATTTGAGTTACTAATATTTATTTCAGTGATCCACGTCAATATGTGAAACTGTAATGGGATTTCAGCCCGATTTAACACGTAAGTTATGCTACCACAGCCCACAAAAATGTGTGACATTTATTTGGACATACAATTATCACTTTGTCTTTGGTAGTTAATTTGCCTGTAAATAACGAAATGCTAAAAGCAGATGCTTGAAGAGAAAATATTTGAATAATTCCAGCACAAAAATATGTACACAATTCCCTAACATTTGATTGGCCCGTAGCAAGTCTCTGTCCAAAATTTATATCCCAGTAAACTCCCACGTCGAACAACTTTCCGTAACCGTGAGGCGCAGTTAAAATAATTCTTAAGAAAACGGAAAATAAACACATTTTGTTGATGAATTTATTTCAAATGCTGGAATTATAAGGAATGAATGGCCTTTTTGTTGAATTTATCGGGATATAAGCTTGGAAAAGTCGCGGGAATACTGGACGAGGCCTTCCGGCCTTCGTCCAGTATTCCGGCGACTTTTCCAAGTTTATACCTTGATAAATTCCACAAAAAGGCCATTCATTCCTATAATATCTAAGACATTTATCGATTACCAGAGACATAAGTCAGCAGAAAAATGTGTGGTGTCTGAGCGAGCCCGAAAATACAGCATTTTTCCAAGCTCTTGCCTATCTCGGATTGCCGAACAGTGCTGATCGCAATCAAACTGTGCGGTCGCACAGTCTGATCTGGATCTAGATTGCAATTAAGCTGGTATCAAAACCTATAGGCCCTTGTCTTCAGTCATAGCCGCATATGACACCAATAAACATGTCGATGGTCTAGTAACATAAGGTCGTAAGTAAAGCATATATCATCCAGACAAAAATAATATCAAACAAGATACTAACAATTTATCAATAAGATATTAACAATATACTATTTAGTATATTGATACAGTATCTTGATAGTATAGCATAAAACAAGATACTAATAAGATACTTTCTAGCAAATAAACTGGGTAAAGTATCTCATTAGTATAATCATTAGTAATCTTAATGGTATATTGTTAAACTCTGGATATTAGTTTAGTATCCTAGTATCTTGTTAGAATCCATGTATCTTTAAAGTACAGTATTGTATTAATATATATTACTTAAACTTAACACTTTTACTGAGGTCTGATACAGTATTGTATTAATATATCATTACACTTAATACTTATAACTGAGGTCCGATACAGTATTGTATTAATATACATTACACTTAACACTTAACTGAGTCTGATACAGTATTGTATTAATATATCATTACACTTGTCAGTCTGTGCTCTGAAAATTATTGACCATGATCACAATACACATGTACGCACATATATATATATGTATGTGTATTTAGCATTAGTATAGCATTAAACTTGCTTGTTCACGGACAGTGCATGTATGTTTGCGTATACATGTACATGTACCTGTGTGCTCATTTTCAATAATACTAATAGATGGACGCATCTTACATACATGTTGCACCCTTAATTAGGCATATTAAGTCGCACTTGATAGTAAAATAAAAACTAGGAAATTGTGTCTGCAAGACACGGGTCATGGATCCCCCCATTGGCAGCCTTGTCCAAGAAAAGTAATACCTAATGGACTTCTTTACTGGTACGCCGATAGTACATTGATGGACTTTGTGCATTATGACGGGTACCTTGTACATTAATAGTACAGTGTTGGACTTTGGTTATTTTCTATGGTCCACTGATAGTAAATGGTTATATTTGTTCAATGCTGCGAAACATGTGGTTATGACAACAACAAATGACAAAGATCATACACAAACAAGTATCCATAGCAACACAGAATTGTGACATTGTGTTATCATACAACATAGATTGCGTTTGGAGTACTCTGCAGCCAGCAATTGCACATATGTACCAGTATGTAATGCGATGTACATGTATGTAAGATATTATGATGGTGGAAAATGGAAATTAGCACGACAAACTTGACGGGTGTTTCATTGATGGAATGGCGAACAGTGCAGATTCTGATGAGACTCTGATCTGGATATACACTGGTCAGAAAACCCATAAGCCCCACTTCTCTAGTCACATCCCCTTATGAAACACTTGTACAGATGAACTGATTCCACAGCTAACAGTATTTGAACTCTCAAATAACCTTCCATATTGCATCACAGTTTTTTTCCTGGATAATATATTATTTACAGAACACATTTTAATATTCAATATAAGTTCTGTAAACCACAAGTGTTTGAACAGATGGTCATTATTTTGGTGTCATTGATATTTGGGTGGATTTTGTTAGTTTGGGGTAATTTACAAATAGTTTTGTGCAACTGCTATAATTCTCAAACATTACATATTATAGAACTCGCCAATTAGATTGTTGTCATCTGCTGATTTTTGTTTTAATTTTTCTAAATATAAAATCATGTTTCAGCAGCAGCACAGTAGAATATGCTCAGTTTTAGACAATTTTAATGTGCTGCCAAAACATGATTTTAAGAAGAAACAAGAATAAAATTCCAAATAAGCAGAGGACAATTTTTTGTTTCCAGCACATTACAGACACAATTTTAATACACTTACACATAAACAACAAGCATAATTACATACAATACACACAGACTGGCCAAAAGACTGACAGACAGGCTGACAGACAAATGGACGAGTATGCATGCACATATGGGTTGCGTCTGTAGAGAGATGGAGGCCAAAAATAAGCGCCTGAATTACAGACATACAACAACAACAACAACAACCGCTTTTTTTCAAAACAAAGGATCAGTTATTTTGATTTAAAAAGTAATTTCTTAATTTCTTATGTAAATTATAATCAAAACAACAGTAAGAGATTTCATAAACCCATAAACAAAACTTCTAGAAATGATTGAGACTTATTGTTGTCGTTTAAATCAAATAAGGTAAGGATTTACAAATAATTATGAAAAAATTAACCAATAACCGACTGGATCCATTAAACAACTGTGATATTGGATTTACAATATTGAAGTTAATACATGTTAGTTATGAGCATGATGAGTACATAGCTCTTAATTACATTTCATTACACTGCATATTGCATACGAGTTATGACTGAGTGGTCTTTCCAAATGTGCGTTTGAAGCATTCTTTGTTTAAATTACTTTCTACTTTGTGGGGAGTGTCCGAATAATTTTGCTAATACACACTTTATAAGGTAAGTTTATTGTAATATTTTTGTGTCATACTGTAGAACTGTCTCTCAATAACAATATAGCAAAGTATGAATGTCAACACCCTGCATGCATGTTTTTATCACGCCCGCTTAATTGCTTTTGACGTGCGTCCAGCATTTGTGTAAGTATATATTTCATGTACCAAATATCTCCACAACCCTTAGTCTGACAAACTTGAAACTTCACATACCTTATTATCATCATCCATATTTTAATTCTATAGCCCACCAATGCAGATCCCATGCCCAAGTTCAAGGTCAAATTGGTTAGAAATGTGCGTTATGAGTTTTTTTGTAAAATCTGGATGAATATATATCTCCACAACCCGAAGTCTTGATTGACTTGAAACTTCACATACCTCATCATCATCCATATTTTCATCCAATAGCCCAGCCATGTGGCTACTATATATGCCCAAGGTCAATGTTAAATTACTTAGATACAAGTTGTTAACTACCCAATATCAATTAATACTTCTTTATCACCATCCATCTTTTCATTCTATAGCCCACCCATGCAGACCCCATGCCCAAGGTCAAATTACTCTGAAATTTGTGTTAAAGTCTGCTTTTTAATTGCGTACCCAATACATGTATCTCCCCAATCCTTGACTTAGAGAAACGTGACGATTTTCAACTTGTGTCGCAGAGTTATGGTCCTTGACTTATTGAAAAGTGGCGATTTTCAACTCGTGTCCCGCATAACTGAAAAACTATTTGAGCTACAGTCATGAAACCTTTTAGGAATACATGTACATTATTTGTTATCATTTCAAGTTGCGCACCTGGGGTTTTAGCTGCGGTTTCATCCAGAATTCACAGAGTTATGGCTCTAGACTCAGTGAAAAGTGGCGATTTTCAACTTGTGCCGCACATAACTGAAAAACTATTTGAGCTACAGTCATGAAACATTATAGGAATGTTTATCAACATGTGGAGTTCTGCATCATGCGAGTTTGATGTGGATTCATAGAGTATGGGCGGAGTTATGACCCTTGACTTAATGAAAATTGCTGATTTTTTTTAACTTGTGTTGCCGGTAACTGAAGCATGAAACTATATAGGAATGTTAATCAGCATGTGTAGTTGTGCACGTGTGATTTTGTTTGCGGAATCATCCAGTAAGGATGGAGTTATGACCATTGACTTAGAGAAAATTGGCTATTTTGTCTACCACAAATTTGTGTTGCGCATGTTAGTTAAGAGTTGCGAAGCCGAAATTTTACAGGAATGTTTCACTATGTGCAGTTGTGCACCCAGGTTTTTTGATGCGGATTCATGCAGTATATATTGGCCGAGTTATTGGCATTGGTCACTTTTTGTCACGCCCGCTTGTGGAAAGCGAGACATAGTGATCACAATGACGTCCGGGTGTCCGTCCGTCCGAAATCTGCGTTAACGTTTTTAAATACCTTATATCTATGCAGTCCTAAGTCACATTGACTTGAAACTTCATATGCTTATTAGTCATGATCCATATATTCATGCTGTATCCCACTCATGCGGACCCTGTGCCCCTATGTCAAGATCAAATGACTTAGAAGTTTGCGTTAAAGTTTCTGTCAATTTGCTTGAAACTTTGTATGCTTATTGGGCATCAAACTTCAAATAAATACACTCTGAGACCATCAAATGCCTCGACAGGCTCGACATGCGGGCCGCGGCCATCTGGTTTATTTTGTTACCTCCCAATGTATAGCTAACTTGCGCAGAAAAACAAGGTACAATGTAGCTATACATATATGCTGTTGTTGCCTTTTGTGTGGGCATATGTTTTTCTCTGAAAAACAACCATCTAGCTCTCCATTTGTTAAGTATACACCAATGACTTAAATATATTACATCTGAAGACATTAATACATCACATGCAATATTGTATTGTTTTAGTTATTAATTATTCCATCTTCCCAGTAACAGCTTTGTACATAATACCTCATTATATAATGGATGTTCTACCCATATTCTTAAATGACTGATGTGGAATGGATCTGGCACCAGGTCGGGATATTCGAATTTCAGGGCTGAATATATATTTTTGTGTAAATATTCAGTTCTGATTTTGGGAATTTCCCTTATTATGAACAGGTTAAATACGGGATAGTCCAACCCGTCCAATAAAATCAGGCAATCCCTATTCATTCCATATAACCCCGATTTATGCCATATAAGGCTTGCAGGAAGCTTGCGGCTAGCTTGCGACTAGCTTGCGGCAAGCTTGCGACTAGCTTGCGGCAAGCTTGCGACTAGCTTGCGGCAAGCTTGCGACTAGCTTGCGGCAAGCTTGCGACTAGCTTGCCGCGCGTTTCAACTGCGTGCTTGCAGCAAGCTTGCGGTAACCTAACCGCAATCTTGCATTCTAGCTTGCCGCAAGCTAGTCGCAAGCTTGCAGAATAAGATTGCGATTTTTGTTTGGGCTGGAACCAGGTCAGGATATATTCTGATTTCAGGACTGAATATATTGTTCTGCAAATATTGAGTTCTGATTTTGGGAATTTCCCTCATCATGGACAGGATGAATGCGGGATAGTCCAATCCATTGGCCCGGCCTTAAATGACTGTAGCTGTTGATAGGCCATTAAACACAAATACTCGCTCACTCACTCAAAATCTCTCAACCTGGCTCATATATTGTAGTTTGTAGTATCCCAATGATATCTTGTTAAGTATTTTGTTAATATCTTGGACGCAGTATTTTATTGGTATATTGTTAGCATAGGTATCTTGATAATATCTTGTTGGAAGTATTTAATTATGTATTCTCATACATCCAGTATATTGCTAGTATCTTGTTGAGTATCTTGTTAGCTCATTTGCATGTGATTTGCTATATACTAAATGCTATACCATATTACATACAGTACGTATATTGTTAGTATCTTATTGATAGTATATTGTTAGTATCTTGTTGATAGTATATTGTTAGTATCTTGCTGATAGTATATTGCTAGTATCTTGTTGAGTATCTTGTTAGCTCATTTGCATGTGATTTGCTATACTAAATGCTATACCATATTACATACAGTACGTATATTGTTAGTATCTTATTGATAGTATATTGTTAGTATCTTGTTGATAGTATATTGTTAGTATCTTATTGATAGTATATTGTTAGTATCTTGTTGATAGTATATTGTTAGTATCTTGTTGATAGTATATTGTTAGTATCTTGTTGATAGTATATTGTTAGTATCTTGTTGATAGTATGTTGTTAGTATCTTGCTGATAGTATATTGCTAGTATCTTGTTGAGTATCTTGTTAGTATCTTGTTGATAGTATATTGTTAGTATCTTATTGATAGTATATTGTTAGTATCTTGTTGATAGTATATTGTTAGTATCTTGTTGATAGTATATTGTTAGTATCTTATTGATAGTATATTGTTAGTATCTTGTTGATAGTATGTTGTTAGTATCTTGTTGATAGTATATTGCTAGTATCTTGTTGAGTATCTTGTTAGCTCATTTGCATGTGATTTGCTATACTAAATGCTATACCAATAAAATACTGTATCTTGTTAGTAAATTGTTGTAGTATCTTGTTACCCCATTTTTTTGTCTGGGAATTATAGCAGTTACGACCTGTTACTAGACTATCGATGTGTGATGATAATATTCAAATTGAAATGCACAATTTTGATTGGATGCAAGTGCAACAATGACCCATACCTAATGGTCTAATATATTTCAAATGTCACCAATCAACATGCTTCCCGCTCAAATTTAAAATCACAATTACCATTTGCGTATCTAAGGTCACCAATTATTGCCCATAATGCCATGCAATAACAAAAGGAAATACCATAGGATTCTGGGATTTAATAGCACAGCTTGGCTTATGCAGCACTATTAACTGAAATCGGAGACAAACGATGCATTGTTAAGTAAAGTGTTGTTTATTATAGTGTCACCCCTATTAAAAGGGCCAGTCAGTTTTGACATATAGTACACAGGGGCGTCGTAACAGGTCCGGCAGGTCCGGCGACTTATATTAATATTAATGCATGTCCACGTCAAGTTACAAATGTAGTTGTTAATGAACAGTCCTGGGGCGCGTTTCATCAGACTTTGTACAAATTAAATGTTTGTAAGTGCAAAATTATGATTTTCTTGTAAACAATTATTGGATTTACATTTATTGAGCATAGGCTGCATATGCAGCCTGCCTATGTTCAATAAATGTAAATCCATCAATTGAAATTTCCAGACGATCCTAAATTTTCACTTATGAACATTTTAGTCATACAAAGTTTAGTGAAACGGCCCCCAGAAGAGCTATATCGATGGTCTAGTAACATAAGGTCGTAAGTGCTATGCTGTAGCATAGCACTTACGACCTTATGTTACTAGATCATCGATATGTTTTGTTTCATCATCTACTGGTTTCCATAAATTTAAATATTTAGTACAAATAAATTTCATTCAAATTCCAAACTTCAAGTATGTTTTGTGATGGATAAAAAAGATATAACATTACAAAACAAACATGTTGCTAATCAGGGGCCCGTTTCACTAAACTTTGTATGACTAAAATTTTCGTAAGTGCAAATTTAAGATCGTCTGTAAATTTCAATTGATGTATTTACATTTATTGAGCATAGGCTGCACATGCAGCCTATGCTCAATAAAGGTAAATCCAATAAGTGTTTACAAGAAAACATTGTTAATGTGAAATTTACAGACTATCATAATGTTGCACTTACGAACATTTTAGTCTTACGAAGTTTAGTGAAACAGGCCCCTGGATCTTTGCATCACGTAAATTGAATACAAGTACCGTACCTTTAAATTTTACTTTAGTTATAATCCTCCCTGAAAAGAAGAACTGGTAATATAATCTTTTCTAGAATGAGAAACTAATATATATATATAGAGAGTTTATTCAACTACCATTTTTAAATACCATATTTATTTCCCAGAGACATCTGGAAATCTGATAAAGAAACAAGTGCGAGCACGAGTTTCTTTGTCGGATTTAGAGATGTTTTAAATTTTTAAATTCGCTCTTAGACCAGCTTATACCATTGTAAAAATTGACAATTTCGACGTTGGCGTATCTACGCCGGAAATAACGTGAAAACGTGGCGTCAGTTACGTCTCGCGAACGTCTAGGAGGAAATATTTCCTTCAACAAAATAAATACATGTACCTCCAGAATCAGGGAAAATCACTGGGTGGCATGTAATATATGTGGTCAGCATGCTAAAATAAAATAGGGAAGTTAGAGAACATATTTGCGATAAAATTTGTTAGTTTGAAACTATTACAACAAGGGCATCGTTATCACTACTGTCTGTTTCACGAAAGCTGCCCAAATTTTACGGCTATATAAACAATTAAAAAACAAGATTTCTTTTGATAATATTAAATCAAAGGAAAAATTAAGAATGAGCCTTCTTTTTATTTCGTGAAATTTGGTCAAATATTGATTTTATTGCGAAAAAACAATTTCCCCATGTTAAATCCCCATAGACATCTTCACGGAGTGAAGATGTCTATGGGGATTTAACATGGGGAATTTTTTTTGAATTTCAAAAATACTGGACCGATTTTTAAAATTTAACTTTTGTTTTCTTATTTAGATCATATCCAAGCTATCTAGTCAGGTTTCGGAGTCAATTTCCAAATTTTTTCATTTTTTGACTCCTCCCACACTTCCTTACCACTTTTTCCCCCATGTTAAATTCCCATAGACAAATCAATTTTTCGTAATAAAATCAATATTTGACCGAATTTCACGAAATAAAAAGAAGGCTCATTCTTAAATTTTCCTTTAATTTAATATTATCGAAATAAATATGGTTTTTGAATTGTTTATATAGCCGTAAAATTTGGGCAGGTTTCGTGAAACAGACTATAAGCTAATCCCCTCGCTGGCATGGCAGCCTGGATAATATTTTTTTTTTAACATTTTCCCTTTACAAACAAAGTGAACGTATGTCCTGACAATGATCTTGACCTTGGGCGTGGGTCATATGCAAAACAAAGCACTATCCCTAGACATACATTGTGGCCAAATATTATCAAAATCGGTGAAGCGGTTCATGAGTTATTGAAAAATTAGTGTTACTAATATACGCATGTATGCATGTACGCACGTACACACGTACGCACACACGTACGTATGTGGATGAACGCTATATCCCCTCTTTCCTCTCAGCGGTAGGATAAATACTTGGTATGCCATGTAGTTTGATTACTCGACCTACCCGACGAGCCGGAGAAAGTCTGGAACACATGTTGAAGTAACGGACCGAGGTCTATAAATACATTAAATATACCTAAAAGCATTAATATTAAAGTGGAAAAAAAAGGGAAAAAGAATATTCTGTGTATATGAGGGAGTGAGTGAGTGAGTGAGTGAATAGGGTTTAACGTCCGCTTTTCTGACATAGCGGTACAAGCCTCAGGGAGTCTACACGCAGACGGGTCAACGGGGTCGAGTCCCATATCCACCTGTCCAAGGGGGGTAAATCCCAACTTCAGAACTCAATATTTACAATCAAAATATATATTTAGTCCTGAAATTAGAACAACCTGATCTGGTGCCAGGCCCTCGCCACACCAGCATCATTTATCCCATCCCCTAAAAGTAATAGGATTAGCGCTAATCTTACTTTTATATATGGGGCATAGCCCGACTCAACTCTCACATACAAGAAAGCCAAAAATGTACATGAGGGCCAAATCCGGTATAGTGGGTTCCGGAAAGTATGAACCCAATCGTTAAGCCAGTTTAGTCGCCTTTTACGACAAGCAATGGCTACTGCAGCACTATTCTCAGGATCAGTTGATCCCGCCCCGGTGCCTGCACGGGGCATATGAGGGAGTAAAGAATTATTTTTTTTTAACGTTTTTGATCTCAAAAATACTTGCAAAAAGTGTAGATCGTGACGAGCTGTTTTACTTGCAAAAAGAGTAGATCCTGATGAGACGGCTTGTCACGAGCCGGCTCATCTGGATCTACACTTTTTGCCAATACCACTGTACAGGTATGTGGTGTTGAAGGATAAGATCCTTTCTGTTAGCTGACGATCCACATATGTGGCTGTGACTAGAGAAATGGGGCTGATGGAATTTATGACCAGTGTAGCTTCTGATCAAATAACCCACTCGTGTAGCTATACAGGGGTCATACCAATTATCCGGACAAACAGTTTATCGGACACATGAAAGTACCTTTTAATTGAGCGCATTCGTTTGATCATAATTGGCAACAAATACATCTAAGTCACGCAGGTGCTTGCTGTTTCCATGCCAGTATGAAGAATATATTGCCAAGGTAAACATTTTAGTAAGATTTGCTGAAAATATTCCTCAACTCTGTCCACAAATTAAGTTGTCAACAACGTCAAAAGTATCGCGGGGGCTTGCAATCAAGTGCGCCCATTACTTCATTTCAGAGTTGTTCTATAAATGCAAAAATAATCTATAAATACGTTGTTTTCCAAGAAGCGAAGGGTGACTGATTTTTCTGCAGAACTACACAACGCTGTTTACACTGGTTTACAGGCGATAAAATTATGATTTCATGTTGAGAATACAAGTTATAAGACGAGTATATGTTTGTCCGGATAACTGATTGTCGATGTTAATTTTGAGGCAATCTTACGACTGATGGTCGGGCCCAATTTTAAGTGAGAAAGATGGCAAATTTCGCTAAATCGTTTACATGCGTTGAGAAAGCATGAACCGACGTTTGTTCTGTGAAAAGTTTATGCCCGTAGCTGCTATTTTAAGAAAAATATCGTAAAATAACTGCCATTTTTGTCCGATAATCTACAGGATCCCTGTCTATACAGGGATCCTGTAGATTATCAGACAAAAATGGAAAATTATTACTAATTTTAGTTTTTATTATTCATACTCACCTGAATGGTTGCAAACTATTAGGTTGCTATGAAATCGTCCTAATAATAATAATCTGCCTACTCTAATCACTCAATTAACAAACCATAGACCATTCCGCTCTACACACAGCCAGTTGGCTAGTCCGCTATTTAAACCCCTTCTATTATTGTTAGGTATCCAGCTTCAAGTAGTTACTCATTTCCATCAGGAAATAACACTGCTAGTAGAATAACAGCCCGAAGTAACTAAAGTAGAGAGAATGATGAAACCATCATGCGGGGTACTTGGAGGAGGGTCTACCCTACCATTCAGGTGAGTATGAATAATAAAAACTAAAATTAGTAATAATTTTCCATTTTTATGTCTTCATGCTAACCTGAATGGTTGCAAGAATTCGTAGTGATGGTGGGAGGAATTCTCACTACTCATACTCGACCGGAATGGTAAGGCAGATTTTAAAACCCTCGAAACAAACAAATATATTTGGCCTAGGTACAAACTTGGGTGTTACATATATTGTAATAACATAGACTCACCATAGAATCATAAGGGTGCCCAATCCGGCCCCCCCCTTTTCTTACGATAGAAGATGAGGGGTGGATAAAGTCAAGCACCACCACGCTAGTCTCGTAGACTGACTCGTAGACTCCAACCTGCTATACTTGGTTAGCACGCTGGAGAATACTCATGGCATAGCTGCAGCTGACAGACGAAGCCCTGGCGAATGTCGTCGCCTGGCACTTCACATGCAACAGCTCAACTGAGATATACTCAAAGTCTAAACATTGTCTCATGACGACACAAGACTCGTCCATATCGAGAACACAGTATTAAAACGCCCTAAGCACTAAGGTTATCCTAACAAGCAAGTGTTTAGGCGTCAAACTGGCCCTAAAGCCAGACCAAAACATATACATATAAACCCATGTATGGTAGACAAAGAGAATAAAACCCAACGTGAAACACTATCCTTTTGCAACACCACTGCTACAAACTAGGTAGGTAGCCTCGCCCTAATCAATTTTTAAGAAAATCGTAGCGGTCTCATCAAGCGGTCTCTATTTAAATATCACCACTGAAATATCCACTAAACTACACTGGGCACTTCGCGGCTACTGAGCATTTTGTAAAATGGACTGGAACATTTTGTAAAAACTGGACTGGAACGCCGTAACATTTTGTGATAATTTAATTATAACCTAGTGATAAGGCGATGACGGGACCGATGATCCCGTCCATCCGATAGGACTAGGCTATCACGAACATTACGGCGCTGGCGGGATTCGAACCCGGGACCCATTAGATCCCAAGTCCCACGCTCTAACATGTACATACAATGCCTCCCGGGCCAGCGTAATGAACCGTAAGAACCATAGATCACCACAGACACCCGTTCATCAACAGAAAGAATCCCAGCCTATCGCGAACAGTAGATCCAAACAGCCTCCTAGACTTGATGCTACCGGCTGATAAACCCACAACTTCACCCACTGCTACTAACGGACCCAGTTGCAGCACATCTCCTGCCAGTGCAGAAAGCGATCATAGAAAGAAGTAGCTGCACGCACGACCTTCCGACTGGATGATGCCCGAGTGAAAAAACCCCAGAGTAGAGACTGTACGCACCTCGTGCAGTTTGGGCCTAAACAACACAGCTGCAGAACCACTACTGTAGTATAAGCTCAATGAAAGGCCCCTACCTATCCAACGAGACAGTGGATTGCTATACCTCCCGTTGGCCTAAAGTCGGTAAGAAGAAACTTTACGGTCGGACCGGATGTCCTTAGTCTTCCGAACCTAATGCTACACGCACGGACTGGACAGAAAGTGCGATCCACTGCCACTGACAGACGTGACGGAGGGAGGCCCGGAACCACAACTTGTTCCAGATCATGTGAGGAGGGATAATGTGTCTGAGAGAGGAATCCCGGTTCATAGGAGGAAAACTAACCGAGTTCCTTCCACAGACAAGCGCTGATACCACCTCAGAAAGCAAGGAACTGCCCTCTACGCTTTGCCGAATGCCGAAGCGAAGGCCAGTAAAAAGAAACAAAGAAAATCACTTAATTCACCTAAGGTGGGATTGAGCGGATCGACCGACTGACGATGGCCCCAATCCACCCGGGCTCTCCACTTAGCGTCATACAACTTAGAGGTGGATGGACGCCGAGACTGAGCGATGACCTTGGCAGCGTCATCTGAAAAAAAAACAACCCGCGACTGAATGCCCACCTGAAACCGCCAGGCGAGAAGGTTTAGCATTCGCACATAGGAGTCTACCCTGCATGCTGAGACAGAAGATCCTGGCTGACCGGAAGAACTATGGGGCGATCTTGTCAGCAGGACCAAAAGCATAACGAACCAGCTCCTGGTTGGCCAACATGGGCCACCAGAGCGATCCGTGACTGATCGTCGCGAATCTTCCGATCCACGACAATGACCACTGCCAAAGCCCGATGGTCGGGCACCGGAGACACAAACAGTGGCAACCGGTGGTTGAGCTTGCCGCAACAAACCCACGAATGGATCCCCCCATCCGGACAAGATCGCAC
Source organism: Conchocele bisecta (assembly GCA_029237695.1). Lineage (NCBI taxonomy): Eukaryota > Metazoa > Mollusca > Bivalvia > Lucinida > Thyasiridae > Conchocele > Conchocele bisecta. Next base: position 13,411,488 of record CM055281.1, read on the forward strand.
TAGACACCGACGGATGCAGAGGCCATTCCGTCAGAACAGGAGAGGACCGCAGAAACCAGCACCACCTGCCCGTGCAGAACAGAATCCGCCACTGTCAACCCCCGGAACACTGCCAAAATCTATAACATGTTGATGTGTCCCTGAGCTTCCTGCACTAACCACCAGACCGAAGAACACCGACCTAGGGGCTCCAGATGAGCCCCCCCCCCCAGCCTTACCCCGACGCGTCTGTGGACAGAAAGCGAGTTGGAGGAGGTAACACCATGGGAACTCCCTGTAGGAACCAGACCTCCACTGCCCACCATCTGAGACAACGTAGGAAGATGGTGATCATAGGCAAAAAAGACCGATCCAAAGGATCGCGGTGCGGTCTCCATAGCCCTAGTAAGTAATACTGGAGAGGTCGCAGACGTAACCTTCCCAGCACCACATACCCCGCAGCTGCACCCAGAATGCCCAGGAGTGACAGAAACTGCCTAGCTGACAGAGAACCTCTGACCAGTACCCGGAAAACTTAGGTCAAGATGCCACGCACCCTGTCCAATGGTACTCTGATGACTGATCGATCGGTCAAGAAGTTCATACCCACCTAAGAGAAAATCCTGTGTGGGAACCAACTACGACTATCGTAGATAGGGTTTTTTTTTTAGAAAAAAAAACCGGGAGAAAAGAACCTAGATAGTCACAAACCCCTTACCACCGCCAGATTCCGTATCAGTGAACGAACGCACTAACGGTGAATCAACCAGTCGTCCAGATACTGGAGCAGAGAGACCCCCCAAAAGACACAATACTAAACGGAAACAAACCTAAAAAAACTTCCGAGAGCATCTGCGGATGGGCACGTGGAAGTACGCGAACCGCAGATCTATGGAAACGGCCCAGTCTCCCGGGCAAATGGCGCTCCGGCCACGTCCCAAACTTCCTCTATAGCACTATACTTCAAGAGAGAGAGATACTATTACTTGACCCCATCCCTGTAGGGAGTCCATAGTGGCAGAACCCCTGCGCAAGGGGGGAGGTAAACGGGATTGCGCAATATACCGTACCCAATTGGATCGCGTTATCCCCCCCCCCCCCCATTGGAGAGGAAACAACGCGAACCTGCCTCCTACAGGAGTGGAGGCAACTGACATGGGCCGGTCCACCCCAAACGAAGTGGCCCACGTAGGCCTATCCGGTCCCCCTACGAGGCCGACGGAACGGGGAGAAACCATCCCTCACTCGGCCCCTAAAGGTCGCTCCACCCCGGGGAAACGACCCCACAGGAGGTTGAAAAGACGGAGCCGCAGGAGGGACCGTCGGTACCATCGCTGCCCGGTGCAGTCACCTGGGTCAAAGAACGAGAAGACCCAGTGTTCATTCCCCTCTCCGCCCAGAGGAGACACCCGCCGCCGAAGCGGCGTGTCGTATGTGAGCGCCTACCATGGTTAGATCGTGACCAACCCCTGGTCAGAATAACCGCACCCTGACGGAAAAAACCAGTCTTAGGGCCGTTCGTTCTCACCTGCCTCCGAACAAAGTGTCAGAGGTCAAAAGAGCCGAACGGAGCAAAACTCTGGCAGGACCGTTCAAAACTGACGAGCCGGCTAGCACTGCATCTCACCTGGACAAGAGCATGGCCATAGAGGCCGCCAAAGACGTGCTGACAACAGGTTTGGCGACACGGACCGCCGACTGAAGCACTGCGTCCAGAGACGATGAATCATCATGATTCAAACATAAATCGATAGGTGACGCCATAGCCACAATCGACCTAAAATAAAAATCAGCCGACACCCATGCCCTCGCAAAATGCGAACCTGGGCCAGGAACCGAAGATATACCAATCGCCGAGGCGTCCTTGTCCAGAAAGGGAGATCTCAAAAACCACGCCGCACTGAGGGTCATGTAGAACTTAGACCCCAGTGTGGCGATCAAAGTTTTGGGCACTCGGAACCCCGCAGTGGCCAAATCCTTACCAAACGCTCCCTCAATCTCCGTAGCTAGAAGCCCTACTGTAGGAGAGAAAGGAAGCCTCGGCAACTCCGGCATCTCCACCCCCCACCGAATCAGCCTCATACAAGGGCATGAACCCTCGGCAGTGGTGGCGGCAGAAGCGGATACACATCTGCAGGCAGCAGAATGTAAACTGCATTCAGAACAACCCAGAAGGATGGAGGAGGCGATACAAACTCATCCTCCACCGCAGAGTCATGAACAAAGCTGCCCTCAGCTGAGGCGCCGTCTAGGCCCGCGGGAACTGTACCGTGATCCAGAACGTACCCTTTCTCCGGAATACCCTTCCCTAGCGAAGTGGTATGAGCAACAGGAACCGAATGGCCGTCTCCACCCGCCTATCCGTGGAGGTACACACACGGGAGGCTCCACTGGCAAAACCACCGGCTGTGACGGAGCCGACAAACCCACTAAGTTCTGGGACTTCGACAGGGCCTCCAGAATCTTAGCCAACTGTACCATAATAACTCTATCACGTGTCGAGTCCCACCTTGACCGTCTCCTCCGACGAACGGAAGATCTAGATCTCGAGGAGCCGGATACAAAACTGAGAACGACCTCGACGAAGAGGAAGAGCATGACTTGTACCCCGAACACGAACTCGAACTGCTACGCCGATCCCGACTCCTATGACGCGATAGACACATCGATCTCCGGGAACACGTAGAACGTCTTCCTAAAAACGTGCACTGGCCCGGGGATCGAACCCGGGGCATCTGGTTACCCACCATCGATCTAACCGAGTGACCTATCCGGGCCCGAATCACCGAAAACGTAGAACGTCTGCCTGTCGTAAGCAGTAGTCTGTCCAAGAAAGATGGAACCTGAACAGAAAGAGCCCGGCGTCCGGTCCCCAGCGAATGCCCGGCGCCTGGTGTCTGGCACCCGAGGCACGGTGAAAGCCCGGTGCCCAGTGCCCAGTGCCCAGTGCCCGGTGCCTGCCCGGTACTCGGTTGACCGGTGACAGCCCGTGGCTGCCCGGTGCCTGCCCGGTGCCCGGCGGCTGCCCGGTGCCCGGCGGCTGCCCGGTGCCCAGTGGCTACCCGGTGCTCGGTGGCTACCCGGTGCCCGATAGCTGCCCGGTGAACTGCCCGGTGCCCGGCCTGAGCCCGGTGCCCGGTGGGCCAGCCGGTGCCCGGTGCCCGGTACCCAGTACCGGGCGCCTCTCCTGCGAGAGGATGGGTCCGCTGTGAACCGGGTGATATAGGATCAAGCACCGGCCGCAGCAACCCTGTGATAGGAGCAGCCCGGTATCCCCCACATGGATCACCGGCCTATCACGTGAGTAACGTCCTCGAACGTACTCTGGACTGCGAACAACAGTCCCGCCCTAACACCCTAGAACGGCGACCACAACAATCCGCACTCCTGAAACTGGAGCACCGGATGACTGGAGGCCGTTATAGGGAGGCAACACAATGTGCACCGCCCCCCCCCACCCCCCCCCCCCCTATGGGGAGGACCCATCTGACGCACCCTCGAAGAAGCCTTACCTACCTCGGAAGGCACCCCCCCGCTCCCAAGGGCTGGGACGCGGGTACAGATTCTTCGACCGTGAAGCATGGGACCAACGAGACCCTGCCTTGCCCCACGTCGTATCCGTCCAACGGGCGGACCAATCACATGGCCTCTCCCTGCAACACCCGCAACAGGCAAAGCACCTGTCCTTAAGGGCGTCCCACAGAGAAGTCATGTGACAACGAGGCGCGTGATTGCGGCATACTAACAGGCATAGTCAACAAAACCCGATAGAAGACACCACAAAGACGCCCAGGATGCACACAAAACAAAAAATTTACACAAAAATTGCGTCACGGGAGCGACTCCATTTGGGGACGAACCCGTTAGGGTCCGAATCGCATATCACGCGAACCGCGAAAATACGTGACACAGTGTAAAAAACACAAAAAACAATGGAGAAAATAACCACGCAACACAAATGAGTGACAATAACGTATATTGAACAATATTATGGGAGATACAAAATATACCTGCACCTTGATAGCGTCCTAAAAATAATAGGAGGGGTTTAAATAGCGGACTAGCCAACTGGCTGTGTGTAGAGCGGAATGGTCTATGGTTTGTTAATTGAGTGATTAGAGTAGGCAGATTTTTATTATTAGGACGATTTCATAGCAACCTAATAGTTTGCAACCATTCAGGTTAGCATGAAGACATAAAAATGGCAGTTATTTTACGATATTTTTCTAGCCTGATAACGATCTATACTGCTTGCTAGAAGCTTGACGGGTGTTTCATTGATGGAATGGCGAATAGTGCAGATCCTGATCAGACTGTATTGATGCATATGCTGATCTGGATTTACACTGGTTGCAAATTCCATAAGCCCCATTTCTCCAATCACATACACATAATATGAGACACGCCATGTGATTTCATGAAAAATATTTACAACATTTACGATAGTTTCCGTAACTGACGTTGATAGTTCATAACAATGAAAATGTTGTCATCTTTCAATGTCATTTACAGAAATTATCACTGCAAATTTATTTCATGAATCGGTGAAGCGGTTGAAGAGTTATTGAAAAATGAAAGGTGTTGGTTTAAATAGTATTTATTTCAAGAGAGATATGTGATATAATTGCATGTAATACATACAGTTTGAAACAGGATTAGAAAACAATCTTTTACGCTTATGTGAATTCTTCTCCTGATGAAAGGTGTTACATACGTATGTACGCACGTGTGTGTTCTCACATGTTCTTAACTCACATGGCATGTCTTAAATCACGCATACGTACACTAAATGAAAACAAATAAACATATCTTGAAAACAAAAACCCAATGCACCGAAGTCTGGAGATAAAAAAAAACAGATGCAACTTCAGATAAGCAGCGAAACAGTTTGTCTAGAATCAGAAAATCGGCAAAGATTGATGTGCATTTTACCGCACAATTACCTAAACATTAACGCACCTCACACACTGCCAAGTACGTACAGACTATCGCTGTAATAACTCGCTACTTGTCATAATTATGATGCTTCTATCCAGCTCATAATTTGTCATGGTTGATTGAAGGTTTGCATCCAAAAAAGTCGTCTGCTGATAATTCATATTTTGTCTTTTCTCTCAGTAAAAACATGGTTTGACAGCTGCCAAACCAAGTTTTTGATGAGAAAAATGAAAAACTCAAAAATATTCAGCAGACGGCACAAAATATTTCAGCATTGTAAGGGTTAAACTTAAGACATCCTGTGTTAGAATTGCAACCCTTATACCGCTACACACAACAATTGTCGTCTGCTGTTGCTTTTATATCTTGCCTTATTTCTCGATAATAAACATGCTTTGACAGCACTTCAGAATAATTTCAAAGCATGTTGTAAATGATCCTGAAGTGCTGTCAAATGATGAAAATGGAAAAAAGAAAATAAACAGCAATCAACAAAAAAATTAAGATAGCGGTGTAAGGGTTAACCCTTTTCATGCTGAGGATACTCCATTTTATTATATACCTACCCATGAAATACATAGTTTATACGATGTAAATAAAAGTCATATGTTCTCATCGATGAAATAAACAACTTCCGGTGAAAATATGACTACTTCCGCTATCTATATTCATATTCTGTATTTAGAAAGAAAACAGCGCAAATAGGCTGCAAATAGACATTCATTACCGTATACAATCTAAAAAACTGCTAATTTCCATGGAACGGTATATAATAAATAGAATATTCATATTTTTTGAACGAATATGACATATATGTTCATCTCGTGGTGTGAAATGTCCATATTTCACTCGTGCCTAACAAAAAATTACAATTTTAAAAAAAAATCAAAAAAAAAAGTCAATTTTTTTTATTTTATTTTTTTTTTCAAAAATTGTAATTTTTTATCAGGCACTCATGAAATATGGACATTCCACACCACTCGATGAACATATATGTCATATTCATTGCAAAAATATGAATATCCTCTATATATTTGCGGAATATCCTAAATCATAAACATAAATGATCGGGAGCATAAATAGTTGGCATAGCCTCGTTTCTTATGAAATCAGTAAACTCATTCATTTTAATAACTATATTTTATTACATACGTACTTTGTTTCCCATTGAAACACAATAGAAAGCAAGCGGTCAATATCTTTCCATATTGACGTCTCGTGAGTTCATATTGGTTACAAGCTCCAGATAAGGTGCATTAATTACGCAATTATTTTAGCTGAATACGCATTGATTATCAAAAGCGGGAGTACAAAATATGCACAGCAATGTGAAAATACACATTGATTTTCAAAGTGAGTAGTGAAAATACTTTCATAAAGTTTAAAATTCACTTAGTTGAGCTGCTTTGCTTTTTGCAGCTCAAATAAGTGAATGTTTAAATTTGATATATTTTTTTTATCATTAGTTCCTATTTAGTAATGAAGAAAATCAATAATCCATTTGTAAAAGTAAAATACGCAATGATTTTGAAATCACGGGGTATAGTACGCTTTAGACATAAAGCTTATCTGGAGCCCTGTTGGTTAGTGCCAGAACTATGTTTACACGAGGGCTCCAGATAAGGAATTAGTAATTGAGTATTTTCACTCCATCATATCTGAAGCAATTGGGTATTTCAATATTTTAATTGGGTAAAATAAAAACACACTACTGTTTACACATCAACATATAGCAATTATTGAATAGTTGACTTCGAAATGAAAACATGTCTTGGTATTTCATTAGAATTGTCTCCTTGGAGACAATTCTAATGAAATACCAAGATATGTTTTCATGGAAAATAAGAAAAATATGCTATATTTGTGGTCTGTTTATTGTTTTCTGTAGCATGATAAAGGTACCACAAATTTGTTATTGCTTTTTGATACTCGCTACTTCTGATTTCAATTGGGTTTTTGGCAATTTTAATTGGGTATTTACGCAAATACGCAGCTTATCTGGAGCTCTGTTACCTCGTAAAATAGTTCCCTCTGAATCACCACTAATTTGTTTATTTTATTCATATTTAAACAATTTTATTTGTATGTGGATATATGCCAATTGTTCCGCCATGCAACGATATTGAGCTCCTAAAGTCACGCAATATCGCACGCTGTGGAAATTGTGCAAAGATCCACATACAAACCAAATAACATATAAAAGTCAGCACTCATGTAAGATCCTCTAAAAACTGTTTGTTTACAAGCATCCGGAAGGGTTCACAACCACAAATTGCAAACTTATGTCACGCCATATCACATTAACCCTTACAATGCAGAATTAAATTTTGTTGTCTACTGTTTATGTTTTATTTTCCATTTTTATCAACAAACACATAGTTTGGCAGCACTTTAGAATCATTCCATTGGAGATTATCCTAAAGTGCTGTTAAACCATGTTTTTATTGAGAAAGAAGACAAAATATGCAACAGCAGACGATAATTTACGTTTCCCACATTCTAAGGATTAAACACCATTTTATCATTTATTATTTTGAGACAAAAATGTAGTGAAACTCATTCTCTCTTCTATCCATGCACATCATCAAAAACCGGTTAACCCTTATAACGCTGAATGAACTTGACATCTGCCGTTTAATTTTTATTTTCCAGTTTTCCTGGATGAATCCACATTTTTGACAGTGCATGAAAATCATCTCAAATACTACCAAAAATTTTTTTTTGTAAACAAAATAAGCTACAAATGAAAAACGGCAGACAGGCAAGAATAGATTCCCAACAGCGGATGGTTAAAACCCTTAGAAGGCGGGAACCGAAAATTGTCGTCTGCTGTTGTGTCTTATTTTGTGTTTTCTCTAAATAAAAACATGGTTTGGCAGCATCTGAGAATCATTTCCATTGAAAATGATTCTAAAGTGCTGTCGAAGCATGTTTTTGATAAGAAAAATGGAAATTAAAATATAAACAGCAGACAACAAATTTTAATTTCAGAACAGTAAGGGTTAAGTATGCATAACAGAGATTAACCCATTGCATGCTGAGCATACACCTTTTTGTTGGTGGAAAATCCTGAATATCTTCTTTATATGAGCTCAGAAATATATGTCGTGACCACCATTTTAACCGTCTCTTCGAGACGGTTTAAATGAGTGGTCACAACACATACATTCATTGAGAAATAAAAAAAATATATTTAAAAGATTTCATACCCATAAAGGTGTATTCCGAATGTAATGGGTTAATCTTGAGTTCACAAATGCAAGATTGCAACAAAACAGCATTCCCATTTTCAAAACTAAATAAAAGTGAACGTCATTCTCTATAGCTTCATGCGAATACAAACCCATTAAGAGTATCAGTCTTTATATACCAAGACACGTGATGTGTTGGCCAATGGCGGGGTATAACTCGGAGTGAGAACTAATGGTGGGAATGGATCCAATCGTGTCCCTTGTCTTACTGCCTCGTGTAGCATACAGCGGCATTGTATTACCTATATTATAAATATTCATGAATGTTTAGTCAGATATGTGTGTCATTGACAGCTGTGAAAATACTGGCAGCCCTTGTTGTTTATTTGAGTTTAATGGCCTATCAACAGCTCAGGTCATTTAAGGCCGGACCAAAGTATCTCCCCTGTTTCTTACAGGATACAACAGTATACAGTAGAATAACATGACTTATTATATACATACCCATAAAATACATACTTATACGATGTAAATAAATGTCATATGTTCTCATCGATGAAATAAACAACTTCCGGTGAAAATATGACTACTTCCGCTATCTATATTCATAACGCGCAGCAACAGCAGGGCTCCAGATAAGGAATTAGTAATTGAGTATTGTCAAATATGCAGCTTATCTGGAGCTCTGCAACAGTATATAGTAGAATAACATGATGTTCTTGGAATTTTTATCAAATAAAATCGTGCACGTGGTTGATATAGGTCATCTGTAGCGATCCAAAGAGTGAAAAACAGCAAACTGAATATCTGTAGCCGATTTCATCAAAATTGCAAAGTATACTTATCTAGCAAAGTATACTTATCTAGCAAAGTATACTTTGAGGGAGTAATCTTTTATTTTTCCCAAAACGCATGATTTCATATAGAACTAACAACTGCATATATTTGATGATTAAAAGTATGCAGAATTATTATACTGAATGTATTACATTATCACAGCCAAAATGGCTGTGATAATGTAATAAATTCAGTATAATAAAAAAATAATAAATTAATCCTAAAATTGAAAATTTCTCCCTCAAAGTATACTTTGCTAGATAAGTATACTTTGCAATGTTGGTGAAATAGACTACAGAGACATCATCTGAGACACATTGCCTTTACTTCAACCTGCTGAACACTTAAAGGTACATGTCCACTCAGTATAGGCACAAAATGTTCTTTATATCAGAGACATCTGAATCATTTTCTGGCAAAATAAACAATCATTCACCATTACCCCACGTATAGATTGGCATCATTATACATTTTATATCAGCTGTAAATTTCCACACTGATATCAGGGGCAATAACCGTGTTTCCTTAAACTGTTAACGGTTATTACTATTTATTACCTGTATTTATTTTTTAATGTGCAATGATCATAGTTTATAACCTGTTGAATATATTATTTTTTTCAGATGACGCATTTAATTAGTAGAAATAATTCAAATAATAGCATGCCTCATTTGCATATGAAAATAGCCGGATACCATCGCGAGTCACTATCAGTAAAACAAATATTACTTTATGATTATATCTTAAATAGCGGGCACTCGTAATTTTTTTAGAAATGGTGGAATAGTGACACAATTATACACATATTAAATTCCAATAAAGATCATTTGGTGCCAACTGAGTGGAACTATAGTACACGGAAGATCCGTGTACAAAAATAGATTCACGTGACTGGGCAATAGTTCCGTGACGGAACTATTGCCCAGTCACGTGAAACTATATCCTAGACACGTCAAAATGCACGAAATTAGCCACAACTATGTAACAGTAATAGCAACTTATATTATAGGAATGAATGGCCTTTTTGTGGAACTTATTGGCGTATAAACTTAGAAAAGCCACTTTCACAATTGGCGATAAAAATAAACAATTGGCGATAAAAAATTACAATTTTCGAAAAAAAAAAAGATTATTTTTTTTTTTTTTTCGAAAATTGTAATTTTTTATTGCCAATTGTTTATTTTTATCCTATTGGTTATTATAGGAATTAATGGCTTTTTTGTGGAATTTATCGGGGTATAAACTTGGAAAAGTCGCGGGAATACTGGACGAGGCCTTCCGACTTTTCCAAGTTTATATCCCCGATAAACTCCACAAAAAGGCCATTCATTCCTTATAATTCCAGCATTTGAAATAAATTCATCAAGAAAATGTGTTTATTTTCAGTTTTCTTAAGAATTATTTTAACTACGCCTCACGGTTACGGAAAGTAGTTCGGCGTGGGAGTTTACTGGGATATAAATTTTGGACAGAGACTTGCTACGGGCCAATCAAATGTTAGGGAATTGTGTAAATAGTTTTGTGCAGGAATTATAGGGTAATATTGTTATTGACGTGTGTGTTACCAATCTGCAACTGATTGTGTATTCATTAAAGCGATATTAGCTTCCATATATGGGTATGGCCCCATTCTCTGTCTCTGCCTTGCGTTCTAATCTAGGCTTCCATCGTGTCTGATATGACGCACGTTACACGGAAACCGCCATAAATGATCATCGTTAACGTATACGTAACAGAATATCGTCAATAATACATTAGCACTGACCTAGTCTATTGACATAGTCATTACCTTATTTACAGTCCGAAGTCACATGATTTTCATCGTGGAATATTCTGTATGTTTGTCGTAGTTGTGCTTGAAACTATACGCTGTGACCCCCATTTGAACCGTCTCATAGAGAAGGTTCAAATGGGGGTCACAGCTTATATGTTTCAGCAAAAATAAGAAACAGTCAGATTTTTTCGTAAGGCCTCGAAATTTTTTAGGTAGTTGCAAATTTTTCATTTTATTTTAATTTGCCATTTATTTGTATTATTAATTATGAGCAAATAATCTGAATAGAGTTCCCAAATATATAATAAAATGCATCATAATGCATGGCATTTGGCATAAATATAAGAAGTACCGTCTACATAGCAAATGGGACAAGTTGTTGGAATGTCAAAAGAAATTTGAGTGTGTGAATTTTGGTACCAAAAGTTATTTATTTGACTTAATGGTGTTTAAAGGACTGTCTACAGCTGAGGTCATTTTAGGCCGGATCCCGTATTTCACCAATACCGATGGATGAAAATAAGAAAATCAGAACCAAATATTTACAGTGCAACAAAAATATAATTATACATCCCTGAAAATCAAATGTCCTGATCTAGTGCCAGGTCCTCACAACATCGGTGTCACATAGCCCCAGCCCCTAACAGGATTAGGATTAGTATTAATCCTACTACTTTTATAATGGGGTACCAACTGTTAGACACGGTACTAATCAAACAAATTGTTTAGGCCTACCTAAGTAAAATGATGTAGTCGGAAAATGTAATGGGAATATATAATATCGGCTCAGTACAGTTTTTATACTATAATCAAAGTTATTGCAAAACCTGCATTTTATGTAGAAGCTTTCAGAATGCAATCATCACAGCCACAAGACAATTTGCGATCTAATATATAATGTACCTACCTATCTGTAATTATGTTTTCCCTGAGAGTGTGTTTTTTCCATAGACTCATATCTACAGCCAGGTATATTTTGACTGTCTAAATCATGATAATGGGAATTTTTAACTGTCTAATTCCACATGACAGTCTATAAAAGAAGAGTCTAAGTCAACCTCACTAAATAAGCATTGATTCCTTAGAAACAACAACAACAGGGGTGCGTTTCACTAAACTTTGTACGACTAAAATGTTCGTAATTGTAAATTTAGGATCGTCTGTAAGTTTCAATTGATGGATTTACATTTATTGAGCATAGGCATAGGCTGATTTGGGAAACCCCTATTTATTGTATAGGGGTTTCCCAAAACAAATGGTATCCAAATATTTAGGGTTACTACGGTACATCTAAAAAGATATTCCAAGTTCAATAGTTAATTAGAAAAGCAACCGGTGTACACCCAGATGGTTTAGCTAATAAAGACTCATCTCATTTACATGTATTAACACATAATATGAAAGAGGCACTACCTATCATGCTTATGGCGGGCGACATTTGTCATTTGTGGGAATATACCTTTAAAGGGGACGATATACAACAGAGTAATATACAATTAGTGGTAATTAGTGAACAGGTTAACCCTTTCAACACTACAGACCTGGGCCCGTTTCACTAAACTTTGTACGACTAAAATGTTCATAAGAGCAATATTATGATAGTCTGTAAATTTCACATTAACAATATTTTCTTGTAAACAATTATTGGATTTACATTTATTGAGCATAGGCTGCATATGCAGCCTATGCTCAATAAATGTAAATCCATCAATTGAAATTTCCAGACGATCCTTAATTTGCGCTTACGAACATTTTAGTCGTACAAAGTTTAGTGAAACGGCCCCCTGTTTAGCAGTGTTTGCAAACAGTGTAGGATCCAGATGAATCCGCTCGTATTTATTCCAATAGTTTTCAGTCAAATTACTTTGATATATACATATAGTAGAGACATCTCAAAATTCAGAATATTAGAATATTTACGGTAATTTTTATATTCTTAGCACAAAATCCACACCCAGGCTTCTTTTAATGGACTAGTCTGAAAATCATTTTGTGAGTATTGCATTGGTCCTTAAATTAACATATCACAGTCCATTCCAGTTATTTAATTTAGGGTTGAAAGGGTTAACAAATCATATGGATTCAGAACAAATTGATGCCATTGTCACATAGCAATATGAATGTAATAATAAAACAACACATGAATATGGCAAAACATGTCCACATTTGCTATGAAATTTTTGTCATCATTTGCAGAAAATATCAAGGCCCGGTTGCTCAAAGCTTCTGTTAGCTTACAGACTGTTAAATCCTTAGCTTTGCTAAGGATTTAACAGTCTGTTAAGCTAACAGAGGTTTTGAGCAACCGAGCCCAGGTTTTTACATCAATTCAATTTCGTAATCTGATGCAATATCCTGTTGTTGTTGTTTTTTCATTCACTCATCCGGAGTTTACTGATTGATACAGTGCCATTAAAATATTGATACAGTGCCATTAGAATATTGCTCTGGACTGCACATATTGGCATTGACAATAACGTCAAGTGTTTACATGGCGAAATTCTGAATCATCATGATCTACGCAATAAATATAATACAGGCTAGTGTCTTTTGATATCAAGTTTAACAGGTAAGGCTAGGAAACGCGTAGGCATTACGAGGCTTGCCGAGGAATACCTACCATTTCCGAGCTGAGCCTGATAAACTTGATATCAAAAGACAGTAGCCTGGTATTCTATTTAGCAGGTACATTTTATGCTCAAAAATGACCAGCATATGACGTCGTTATCTATGGACTACGAACGCAGACTTGTTTACGTTGCGTCATTACACTGATGTCATTTGGTAACGTCACATGACATCATCCGATCAATGGAACGTCGTTATAACCCGATTGTTTGTATCAGGTCAATGCCTGATACAACAATATGTTATCAGTCAGTATGTATTCGGTCAGTACAGGCAGGTTACCTACCCTGATAAATGTAATGTAAATCACTGGTGATTAGGAGTCAACTATAGTGATACCAAGGCCAATAGCAAAAATATTTTTTGTTTCCATAAATACCCATGCCTAAAAAATATGGGTAGGTAGGTTGGACAAATAATTTTATTTTTCTGAAATTTATGTCATTTCCATCGATTAAATTTGTATCATTGTTGTTCATCCAACGATTGCAGAATATACAATCTCTGGACGAACAGTAATGTCACTAATGATACTATATATAGTAACATTGCTGTTTATGTTGCAATTGCTACTTAACCAATTACACTTGGAATACACCTTTACGGGTATGAAATATTTTAAATATTTCATTTTTATTATTCTTATTTCTCAATGAAAGTATATGTTGTGACCACTCATTTGAACCGTCTCGATGAGACGGTTCAAATGGTGGTCACGACATATACTTCTAAGCACATGTAAAGAAAATATTTAGAATTTTTCACAAACAAAATGACATGTCCTCAGCAATAAATTGGTTAACAATAGACCATGCAATCTAAACAATGATGTAAAATATATCTTGATGCAGTTTCTATTTATAACGATGATACTCAATATTTAACTAGATCAAACAGAATAGTGTGTCCAAATTGCATACAGAAAATAATTTGATTCTCGAGACAGACAAAACAATCTTCATACAGTTTTACAAATAAAATACTTTAGGTTGGGTGCATTTTGGTGGAAGGGTATCTGCGTAGGAAACAATCAATATTTTATCTTTGACCTAACCGTGAAATAACAGAGAAACAATTAACCCATTAAAGAGACGGGATACAATATACTAGTAGTACGAAACGTAATTAGGCGAAAAAAAAAAAAAATCCTATTTTCTTTATGTCATCTCGAAAGTATAGGTTGTTACCACACATTTGAACCGTCTCAATGAGACGGTTCAAATGAGTGGTAACACCGTATACCTTTATGGAGAAATAAACAAAATAATTATATTTTTTTAACAAAAATATTGTATCCTTCGACTGAAATGGGTTAAGGCTCAGTGCTGTATGTTAGAATAAGTGTTACAAGAAATAGAATAACCTTTTAAGCACGTGTAACATTATTATCTGAAAATATACAAAACGTGAAAGGGTTTAACGTCCCAGCAATATATAGCTGTTTGTGGAGACAGACCTTACTGTCTGTTTTCTTAGTTAGATCAATTCCAAGCTATCTAGCCAGGTTTCGGAGTTAATTTCCAAAATTGTTACTTTATTCACTCCTCCAGCTCCTCCACCCCCTTTCCCCCCCCCCCCCCCCCCCCCCCCCCCCCCCCATGTTAAATTCCCATAGAGAAATCAATATTTTTCGTAATAAAATCAATATTTCAGCAAATTTCACGAAATAAAAAGGCTCATTCTTAAATTTTGATAAAATTTTGATAAAATTTAATATCATCGCATAAAATTTTGTGCCTAGGGCAGGGATGAACTGAAAACCTTCGGTACTGAAGTCCGTTGCTACATTACGGTATATCCCCTAGACTATATTAAGCCATCCCTGAGGGCCGTTTCACTAAACTTCCTACGACTAAAATGTTCGTAAGTGCAAACTTATGATAGATTGTAAATTTCAAATTAACAATGGTTTCTTGTAAACAATTATTGGATTTACATTTATTGAGCATATGCAGCCTATGCTCAATAAATGTAAAGCCATCAATTGAAATTTACAGACTATTCTAAACGAACCTTTTAGTCGTACAAAGTTTAGTGAAACGGGCCCCTGGAAGCTATACAAGCAGAATCAAAGATTACTGAATCCATATTTAAGCCATTATATTACAGTAGTATCAAAATTTGGATAACTCTCCCCCACAATTTTCTCTAATTCTGTTCTAAAGTATATGTTGTTACCACTCATATGAACCGTCTCGACGAGACGGTTCAAATGAGTGGTAACAACATATACTTTTATGGAGAAATAAACAAAATAATCAGATTTTTTCCATAGAATGTAGTGTATCCATAGACGTAAGGGCCCTTGGCTGAGGATTCCCAGATCTTACAACCCACACATCTAATAATAATAATAATAATAATAATAATAATAGACTTTATTTAATGAGGGTGACTCATTTAGGCAAAGCCTCATCTCCCATGAGGCCCTCAACACATGTACATGTATATACAAATTTACAGGTGATAAGGTAGACAAGATAAAACAGTATAGCTTGATAAGATAAAAAGAGACAAAACCTATTTACAGGAAACTGGTAGTCTGCCAATGTTTCATCCATTTAATACATTTGTTGTGGCATGAATTTATTGTTTGAATATTTTTTATATCATTAGGAATGCAATTCCAAACTAAAGGGCCTGAGTATGACATATATTTCTTTGTTTGGTTCGGGAGGTATGAAGTTGTTTGAATAGGGGCCCAGCTCAGCCTGAGCATCAGTGTATAATGCAATTTTTATTGGTGGGTTTCCCAATATGAACTATCAATGCGCAATCAACTGGAGAAATGGAGCAGGGGCTCACGTATACCCCCGGCCGTCACCTGGACCGACAAATAAAAACACAAATATTAAAAATAAAAAATAAATTCTAAGTAATTTGACCTTGACCTTGGACATGAAGGCCGCATGGGTGTGATATGGAATGAAAATATGGATGATGATAAGGAAGTACATGTATTAGATACAATAGACTTACCATTGATAATGATATACGTGGGTTGTTTACAAAGTATCATGTTCTGATGGTTAACCCACAGGCAATTTAACTCCACCCTCTCCACATACACACCACCCCCCACCCCGCCAATACTAACTAATAATAATAACATACGTAGTATAGTCAGACCAGATGGATTTATCTGATGGGGGTATGTGGGTGGGAAGCCTGTGGTTAACCCTTCAACCTCTTTCCTAATATTTGCAAACGGTGCAGATCCTGATGAGCCGGCTCGTAACGAGCCGTCTCATCAAGATCTGCACCATTTGTGGATATTTTTAATGTTTACAAAACAGTCCCCTTTTCTGCATAATAGAACAGTCTCAAAGTTAACATGAAATAGTCCATGTCAGTTACTTAGGGGTGAAAGGGTTAAAAACCAATCCTAAACTAATGCACGATAGACTTACCTTCACTGACGATGAACGAGGGTTTTTGACAAAGTATCTCCTTATACCCGCCACGGAATGACGGACTTCTCCACGCATAGATGAGTGGGTTGCAGCCAGAGTTCATGTACATGCAGCAGTAGGCCTGTAAAATTGATTGATTGATTGATTGATTGGTTGATTGATTGATTGGTTCGTTGGTTGGTCGGTCGGTCGGTCGGTCGTCGGTCGGGGCGGCGGGCGGTGCGGGGCGGGCGGGATTTTCAGCAGGTGGGAGAGTAAGTAGTCATTGATTGATTGGCTGATTGATTGGTTGATTGATCAATTGATTAATTGGTTGATTGACTGAATGATTGGTTGGTTGGTTAGTTGATTTGTTGGCTGGCTGGTTGATTGATTGTAATTTATTGATTTATTGATTGACTGATTTGAGAAATGGAAAAAAAACATTTTAGGATTTGGAATGGAGCTGAATAAATTTGGCCCAAAATTTGTCAAAAATTAACATTGTAGCCCGAATAGAGAAAGGTAATCATAATTCTGATTGTGACTGGAGAAATGGGGCTTGAGAATATTGCAACATCCGCACTGTCTGATCAGGATCTGAACTGTTCACCGTTCCATCAATGAAACACGTCGTGCTTATAACGAGCAATATAGATGGCTATCAGACTACAGGAGTAGTCACAAATCCAATAAGCCACATTTCTTCAGTCACAGCCACAATTGACCCTTTCAACACTAGAGCCCTCTATAGCGGTATTTGCAAGCAGTGTAGATCAAAGTGAGCCAGTTCGTAACGAGCCGTCTCATTAGGATCTGCACTTTTTACAAGTAATTTTCATAAATTCAGACACAAAAAAATAATTATTTTCCTGAAAAAGAAGTGTGTCCAAAAACATAGGGTAATTACGGTAGTTTGAAAATCATTTTGTGAAGATCAGATTGGTTGAAAAATTAACATATCACAGTCCATTCCAGCTATTTAGGGTTGTCTACGATAATTTTTGTTGAAAAAATCTCATTATTTTGTTTATTTCTCCATAAAGGTATATGTTGTTACCGTTCATTTGAAACGTCTCATCGAGACGGTTAAACAAATGAGTGATAACAACATATACTTTTGATATGAAGTGAAGAAAAAAGGAATCTTTCCAGTAAAACATTCAATACTACTATAATTGTATCCTGTCTTTAAAGATACATGCCCACTCAGTAGGCACAAACTGTTCTTTATAAATAAACATTCTTTCACCATTTCCACAAGTACTGATTGGCATTATTATACAGTTTATATCCGACGTACATTTTCCACACTGATATATCAGGGGTGATAACCGTGTTTCCTGAAAATGTTAATGGACATTACTATTTATTCTCTGTATTTTTTTTTTTAATGTGCAATGATCATACAGTCGAGCACCAGTACCTCGAACGTCAGTATCTCGATGGTATCCCCTATCTCGATTATTCGCTAAAGTCCAGAATTATATCCTTATTATATCCTTGTAAATTTCCTCGGCTATCTCGAACATGCCCTATCTCTAACATGTTCTCTATCTCGACTGTTCATTCTGTCCCCTTCGTATAAAAATACGTTAAATATCACTTCGCTATCTCGATCACATAAACGCTTTGGTAAATCACCTAAGCGCCTGGCTGCCAAGATCAATTTGGTTAAGGTTAGACACCACCAAATAGTTTTACTATATAATTTAACCGAATGCCATCCAATAAGGCCAGTCTCTCCTACTTTCACTATTCGTATGGATGCTGTGGGACCCACTTGTACATGACCTGCAGCCAGTCTGTACTGGTTCTGCATGAACTAAACAATAGGTTCACTTACTCCTAAGAAAGAAAAATCCAACCTTGTCATATCCTCCAATATTGTGTACATTTTTTGGCCACGGAAACTCCGTTTACATCAAGTGACCAACAGGGTCAGTGTTTTCTTTTAAATGCTACAAATATGCTGAAAACTGGTGTTGAAGGCACCCCAAAATGTTCCTCAAGTGAAAACTGGGTAGTAATGGATCAAGATTTGCAAGCAAACGGTGTCTGTGACCTCAAAACACCCGCACTATTTTTTATACCGGACTACTTTTGCATACACCCTGGGCGGTTTCGCACCATTTGGTGTCTTCTAACCTATAAGTGTACCAGTCCCACTACAAATCATTCTACAATATTCACTATTCAAAAACTAGCTTCTATTCCTGGATACAGTACCAAGTTTGGAGCAAATATCTCAAATGGTTGTCACACAGCAGCTGTGTAACTCCACCATGTGACTGTCCACATTCTGCCTTAAATTGAGCTACTACAGAACTATGGAGAATTTTAATAGATGATGAATTAAAAGCACAAATCTCCATAAAATCACATAACATTACCCTAAATAGTGTTATAGCTAACCATTCTACATATACAGACTCATCACTGAAACTATACCAACATGTATGCCACTCTGGAATGGTCGACAGACAAAAAGGGTACTGGCTTGGAACGGTCAGTCAAGAAATTTGCTTTATAACACAGGAGGAAAGGAAAAACAATGTTTTCTGAGTACTAGTGTATTGATAC